>JAVJAQ010003735.1:13544-330902 GCA_032362365.1 Zygogramma bicolorata
GATGAATTTTCTGAAAATAGATTTCGTTGATCCATGTACCTATCAGAAAAATTGCATTTCAGAAAACATTCAGTATATTCACAATGAGGTAAAAAGCCGTTGGAATTCGATTTCAAAAGGAATATTCTGGAGGATACCATGCACGTCCATCCTATTGTTTCCAGTCTTCACACCACCAAACTCCAGTGAATTTATTCAAGTCTTGACTGGGTATATTCACAAACCACCCACTCTAGGTATATTCATACTATTGGCTGTGGGGTAAAAAGCCGTTGGGATTCGATTTCAAAAAGCAATATATTCAAAGGATACATGCAAGTCCATCCTATTGTTTTCAAAGTCTTCACACCAACCAATCCACCAAACTGCGGTGAATTTATTGAAGTCTTGACTGGGCCCATCATCAGGAGATATTTCCAAAAGTTTGTGTTGGATATCTATGTATATCACTTCATTTTGAAGAGCCTACCTATGTATACTGTGGAAATTTAGATGTTTTCTTATACTGTAGCGAGACATTCTTTCACCGTGTCCATACGAATATGCTTCTGTATGCTTGTACATGGAAGCAATCTGTATATGGGTTAGAAAAAAAGTTGTGGAGTACTTCCAGTTGTTGGTTTCTGTATTGGACGTGAACATGTAATGAATAAATTGAAATGGGTTTTGGAAGCAGCAATACCAAATCAAAGATTGAAAGTGGATAAACAATGAGATAGGACCTTTTCTGTGAAAGTTTTTTTGAGGCAACTTTTCGTAGAGATCAATTACCCTAACACCGAACTGATAATTTTTTACACTCAACACACGTTTCGCTACCAAGGTAAGCATCTTCGGTAGAAGTAAACTTATTGAGAAATCAATCAGAATGATTCGTAGTTATCAGGCGAAGTCCATGTTGAACTAAAATTAGATTGTAAAGTATATAAATAGTTTACCCTAGTCTTTAGATTCAGTATCAGTATCCTTCTCTTAAAAATACCAACTCTGTTAGCGAAACATGCTTCAAGTGCAAACATATCAGTTTGGTGTTAGGGTAATCGCTCTCTACAGATAGTTTAAATAGAAAGTGTAACTTTTCATCAATAACTCTTACATACCGTCCTTCTGTTATGGTAAGTTGAATAAAATATTTACTGTACATAAAATTTCAAAAGCAGCTCTTTTTTGCACAAGGAACCTGTGTGAATTGTATCTTCATTTATCAAATACCTAAGGAAATAAATACACCCGTTTCTATAATTATTGACATTGAGGTAGGGTTATATACTACTTGGAAATAGCTATAATGGCTTGCTTCTGGAAAAATTACAAGGGATATTGGATGATTATTCCCCGAATCCGACAGAAGTAACTAACACTCCAGACTACCTGCATCAATATAAATACGCCTTGAGAAATCGAAACGTTTAGTCATCGGAAATGAGTAAGCCTCTGAAGACGCTGCCCACTCGCGCTAGCGAAACGCCAGGAAGAAATTCCAAACAACGATACGGCCTTCAAGCCCGAAGAAAAGTAGTTATACTAATAACCTCGGCCACGAAAGCCTTAACCATTTTGTCACATTCTGTATTATCCTCTTTTTCCTAGTAGGTAATGTCAATGTAACTTTGTGATGATTGTATAATAAAGGTCAGAATCCAACAGAATATTGTATTTATTCGATATAATCGAGTGAAATAAAGAAAAAGAATTCACACAAGGGAAGGGATATTTTTTATTTACTAAAAATCGAGGTTGAATTCTTGAATGAAATCTCTCATTTGATAATTTGCTGTACAAATTCACCCGAGTGAAATACACCTCGAAAAATTATATCGACTACTTTAATATATGAAAAATAAATACATAATCTAGTGATTTTATTACATAATTTCAATTTACTTCTCACATACACAGAAAGTTACATACTGGGAAAATCAGTCACAACAAATTTGAATATATAGGTATAGAATTGAAATTTGATTGATCCAAAATGAATAACAAATCAATTGTATACAAGGAAAATTTCTCAAGACATGTAATGTATTTCTCAATTGTTCAGGATATAATGCTAAATGAAAACTTAATGAATGAGCAGTTCAATTAGAGATCAATTCAGGGAAGTGTTGAAATTGATTTTTCCAGTAAATAATAATTCTTCAGTGTATACCTAGGTGAATATGGTTAGGTATGCACTAGATGCTCTGTCACAAGTCTCCGTAAAGAAAGGTTAATCAGGAAACATTTGATATCAATGGAGCATATTACGTCAATGTTTGACCTTCACAGACAACTGTCAATAGACAACTTTAGTTTGTCAACTGCCACCAGATAGCGTATCGCTTAGCTTGAAATCCCAATATTTAGGTGTTAGATCGCACCAATACCATTAAAAGTTCTGACTGATTTTTATACATTGACTATATGTCTGGAGAGGATTTGTAAACAAATCTTCTAACTTTGAAGTGATTTCAATTCGTAGACCTCAACGCAGACGTTAACGTTATGAAATATAACGTTTACGGGTTTTCATGAAATTGAGTTGAAGTCGCTACCATACATGACGTTACTGTTAGCCGTTAACCAGTGCTGCCGTTTTGTGAATTATTACCACTGATTACTCTATTTGTGAGCATTTTCATCGCTCATTCATCACGTTTGTGAGGATTTTGCGTGGATTCCGGTTGACTTCTGAACAAAAATGTTATTCGAAACAAAAAGTCCGAGATTATTACCTTTATTAGAATCATTATTTCTGATAAAAAAAATCTATCACCTGAAATGAAGGAGCTGTGCTTAATAAACCGATAAATTTTTTTTTTGAAAAATTTGAATTATCCGCTTCGGAGCGTAGTAATCTACATAACCGGTATAATCGGCCGTTATACGTTCTACTTTTTCCATTTATATATATTGAAAGACAGAGAAGAAGAAACATCTCTGCTCACTTGTGTGAGTGTATATTTCGTTGATTTCTCACCAGTGTATTTTAAAGTTCGAAGACATATTATAAAAATTTCAATACTTTCAAGGGTAGTTTATAACAAGGGTAGGTTGAAAAATTATGAAATTGTATCCTAAAGCATGAAACAATCATTATTCAACTATTTTCACTCATATATTTAGGTTTTTAATGTTATTTTATAATTTTTGACAATAAGGGGTAGTTTTCACCCTTAAAAAACAAAAAGCGTACAACGGCAAAATATAGAAAATGAACTATAGTCGGGCTGTTCAAAAGACAGAATTCAAGGACGCGTGACCAGTGAATGGCTGCATCTAAATATAGCCTGCCCGGCGTAGCCACGCCTTCTAAACTGAAATAAATGAAGAACGGTTTACACTGTACTGTACTCATTTGTGCTTTGTATTTACGTGTGTTACGTTTTTGTGTGTGTTTTTGTTGAGTGGTGTAAATCGGACTTGTAACATTGGGGAGAGGAACATTCAAAGAGTGCGTGCCGTTCACGTGATCATTCTGTCTTTTGAACAGCCCGACTATAGAGGGTGAAATAAGCCTAATCCCAAATTTTTGTACAAATCGGTGCTGGACGAAAAAATTGCGAGGTTTTACCATTTTTTTAGCTCCATTGTCTAGACTAGTGATTCGTATATTCCTCGGATTACGTACGTTGATCTTTAACGTATCCGTGAGCGCCCGCAAGATAACGTAGGTCTGTAAACAAGTTCTCAACGTAAACGTAAACAAGGCAAAGACGTTCTCCTTCACTGTGGCAAAACTACGCATGCGTAGCTGTCAATTTGTACGTTTACGTTCATGGCTGCATTTAAACTCTCATTAAAGAATACGCGCAAAATCCTCACAAACGTCCTATCACTCCACAATTACTCAGCAGCGTTGAAAATGTTCACAAACAGAGTAATTATTAATTACTCATTACTCACAAACGGCAGCACTAGTTAACGGCTTACATTAACTTAACGTCATATAGATGTCTAGGGTAACAACTTCAACTCAAATCATGAAAATTCGTAAACATTATATTTCGTATGTTAAAGTCTACGTATTGCAATCACTTCGACTCTCTATTAACAGTCCCATGCCATTAAAAACTGTAATAGTCGGTCACAAAATTCTACATATTTCGCTTTACTAGCAAAGGTACATCCTGTAAGAATTCTGGCAGTGTTATTTCTTCTAGAATTTGTCTGTTCGTTACACCATTGAGTCAAGGAGGAAAAAAAATGCGCCCCTATTAGATGTTGATCGAAAATTCCTGCTGAAATCCACTTTCTACAATGGCATGAGGATTCTCTTTAGCTCCAAGAACGATTGTTGTGAAAATTTATGATGGCATCCCGTGAGAAACTTGCATTGCATTGAGTCAAGGAGAAAGAAAATGCGCTCCTATTAGATGATTGCCACAAATTCCCGCCCAGACGTTGACCGAAAACTCCTGCTGATTTTGGTAAAATTTCTTGGTAATAGTGCCTGCACCCGTTCCTTGTGTTATGGATACAATAATTTCGCATGCAGAACCTTCCAAACACTTTGATGACTGGCATGGAACTGTACAGCTAATTTTCGGCAACTTGTTGAAAAATTAATGTCAACATCTTGGAGAATTGCTTTCTCTAACTGTGGTATCATTATTGTCCTCCATCTACCAGGACGCTCAGCATGTTTGGGTAAAGATCCAGTTTCGCACAATCTAGAACGTAATCTGGTGAACGTTCTTTCTGCTGGAATATCTCTGTTTGGAAATCTGTCCCGATAGAGTCGACGGGCTTCTGCAGCATTTTCATCTGCAAGAATATGAACAAAATGCACCTGGTGCGGGACTCCGTAAGCTCAAAATTAAGACAAAGCGATAGTGATTCGCTTTAAATGTTACTGTGTGCGACCTGTTATAAAGATATGGAAAACAAAGTCGGTCTCTTTTGAATGTGGATGTTTATGTTTGATGTTGTATCCCTTTTGTTTTTATCCCGTCAAAGCTCAATGAATACGATGTTTTTGTTTCGAAATATGATACCAGGAATACATTTTAACTTTCAAAGTTAATGTCATTCCAGTCGGGTTTGAGATGTAATTAATTCAGGAGTAAATACTTTTTATCTCTCATATTTTACTACATAATAAATTTTTACTTTGATTCGGTGATCTGTAAAAATAAAAAAATGAAAAAACTCAAAGAGAGGCTTTCATACAAATGCATTAAAAAAAACATTTTTTTTTCATATTTTGGTTTAGGTTATTCTGTAACAGTCTCACTGTGGATACAAAATCAGTAATCTTACACGGCAAGATTTTGAATCGTTTATAGAACGACCTAGATCAAACAATGAAAGAAATTAATTTTCCATTTTAGTGCATTTCTATGAAAGAATGTAATTAAAGATGTTTCTTTATTATCAATTGTTTACTGTAATGAAAATATCGAATTCATAGAAAAACAGTGGCTGACATGATTTTAACCATAAATATCATTGAGTTAACCCTCTGTGACGATAGTGGAATTTTAATTCCTATACTCTGTTGTCGCTAACAAACAATACCGATTTCTTCGAAATCGGCGTGAAGGCTTTTGAGCTATACATACCAGTGGCGGATCCAGAATCAGGTCAAGGGGGGGGGTCTATAACTCAAAATTTATATATATATATATATAAACCGTCTAAATTTGGAAAATCCTCATGAAATGAAAATTAACCTTGGGGTTGCAGTCATAAATTGAGTTTGGCCTGATATAGTGAAACTCTTTATTAAATTGTCGAGCTTTCGAAAATCTTTATTTTCTTTTTCAAGACATCTGAAAAACAGTGTTTATTGTTACATAAAGCACTAAAACATGTTAAAAATGAATTTACTAATGTGAGATTAGATATAAAACAGCAGAAGAAAAATCCTTGTCCATCACAAACAGAAAAAACATTTCTTATCAGAAACATTCATAAAAACTAAACTGGAAACCATGTCTCCGAAAATATCACTGGGAAGAAATGGAACCATTCATCCAAATTACATTGAAGTGCACGAATTAATACATGTGCATAAGATTAACAGAACAATTTGCACATGTATTAATTCGTGCACTTCAATGTAATTTGGATGAATTGTTCCATTTCTTCCCAGTGATATTTTCGGGGACATGGTTTCCAGTTTAGTTTTTATGAATTTTTTTGATAAGAAATGTTTTTTCTGTTTGTGATGGACAAGGATTTTTCTTCTGCTGTTTTATATCTAATCTCACATTAGTAAGATCAATTTTAACATGTTTTAGTGCTTTATGTAACAATAAACACTGTTTTTCAGATGTCTTGAAAAAGAAAATAAAGATTTTCGAAAGCTCGACAATTTAATAAAGAGTTTCACTATATCAGGCCAAACTCAATTTATGACTGCAACCCCAAGGTTAATTTTCATTTCATGAGGATTTTCCAAATTTAGACGGTTTTTTCAACTAGTCCAGTCAAGAGACTACCCTTCTCTCTCTCTCTCTCTATATATATATATATATACAGTGTGACCCATTTTTAATGGAAACACCCCCCTAAAATTTGAAGTTGTAAACCGATTTTAATAATTTTTTTTTGAAATGTCAAGTACTAAAAGGTCTACCTTGGGACAAAATTTGAAATGTTTATTCCAATTTTCAGGGCATACTACGATATTTTTTCTTAGTCGAAAATCGGTATTTTTTATTAGCGATTTTTTTATTGAAAAAATCACTACGCCACTGGATTCACAGTGCCTCTAAACAGGTGTGACCAAAATTTCATGAAAAAATATTCATTATTAACAAAGTTATGACAACTCAAAAATTCGAAAACTCACACAGCTAACAGTCACAAAAAACACCCTATATCAACAGATATAGCTATGAGAATATTTTTTTTATGATTTCAACAATAAAGTGCCACCAGATGAAAAAAAAAACAAATAGCGTAATTTTTTTTAATGAAAATAACGAAATTACATTCACACAATTCAACTAACAATGAAACAAAACAATTTTAATAAACGTAACTATGATAACTAATTATTGAAATGTTTCGATTCAGTGCAACAATTAATTCTAACTCATATTCTAGTAGCCTCTACTAATCCACCACGTAGTTCGATACATTTGTCGTAGCGCTTACGAATGTTTCTGATTACGTTCCTTAGTTCTTGAGGGGTTATATCTGCACATACCTGTCGAATTCTTGCACAAAGTTCATTTCTAGCTCTTGAGCGGTTTTTGTAAACCTTTTGTGTGAGAAGTCCCCAGAGAAAAAAGTCCAAAACTGTGAGGTCTGGAGATCTGGGTGGCCACTCTATAAACGGACTACCACGGCCTATCCATCGGTTTGGAAAATGTTCGTTAAGCCATTGCCTCACAGCTCTGGCATAATGAACTGAACACCCATCTAACTGGAAAATTAAATTTGATCGTTCATTGATTGGCAGCTCGTGAATAGCATCCCACAACTCTGTGTTTAAAAATTCTAGAAACCTCTGCGCATTAATGTTTTCCTCAAAAAAGAAAGGACCAATAATTCGTTTGTTCAATATCCCACACCAGACGTTGACTTTTTGGGAATACTGGCTTTTACAATTTATTACCCAGTTAGGATTATCCGCTGCCCAATAGCGACAGTTCTGTGATGACACTACTCCATTTGTAGTGAAAGTGGCTTCGTCGGTATATAAAATATTTTGTAGGAAATTTCTATTGTTTAAATATTCCCCTTGGGCCCATAAACAATATTCCAGACGTCTTGCTTCGTCGCCTTCTTGCAGTGTGTGTAAAAATTTTGGCTTGAAAGGTTTAATATTCTTCGCCTTGAGACATCTCCGAATAGTTTCTCGTGGAATATTCAAATCTAAAGTGGCATTCCTTATACTGGCATTAGGATTATTTCCGAAATAATCTAAAATGATTTGATCATTCCTGTTTCGTCTTTGTACAGGATTACTTTTTAACATCATTTTTGATACTGCACCAGTTTCATTGAATATTTTATTTATTTTATTTACCGTACCGCAGCTAATACGAGGACGATCTGGATGTCTCTCATTAAATACTCGACAAACCTCTCTAGCACTTCTAACGTCATCTCCCGAAAGGCGTACAATTTCAATTTTCTCTCTTACGCTCAATCTTGCAGCCATGACACAAAATAATTCGAAGAACTGTAAGGTGAATGGTGAATATTAGGTTTGTTCTAGCACCAATTTCCAAACGGTCTGAAGCAGTCAGAGGCATGCGCAAAATGAATTTCGCTCTCCAATATTCATCTTGCGCATGCCTCTGACTGCTTCAGACCAATTTCCAAACGGTCAAATGTGTTGCCACAGTAAAGGATAACCAGTAGTTTCAGTTTCGGTCGGTCCCTTTGATGTTCGTGTCCCACAGTTTCGTTTTTTTTAGACGAGTGCGCATCCTGCAGTTTCACGCCCGGAGTGGATAAGCCACGCCCCCCAACGTTTTCATGAGAAATACACTGCACGCCGCTTGCAAACTTGATATAAACTGCTCTGCAAAACTGCGAAAATTTGAGGAATCCAGCTCGTGATTTCAACTCCTGATAATAATAATGTGCGCTATTAATTTCGGTTCACTGTTCGCAAATCTGAAGTTGAAACACAGCGTACTCAACTTTTTTCGGAAATTACCATTCGAATATCCAATATCACTTTACAATTATTTGATGTTTATATGAATATAGCATACACAAAAAAAGAGAAAGAGTGTAATTTATAATTTATTTTAAATTTTCGAGAGTTTGTATGTCTCAGGAAAAACTTAGTATACGATGTTTTATTTGTTTGACTGAATTTTTTTTAAAGGATTGCTTATAACAAGAGTGGTAATTTATAATTTTCCACTGCTTATTGGTTCTCTGTACTTTCCGCACGGTTGTCAATGAGCAGTCAAATCCGTGAATTCTGAAGATTTACAGATGTAATTACTAATTTCTCTTCCTTATTGATATAAGTCACACAAAAACTGAACTGAAAGTTTGAAGCAGATCGGCTAAGCTGTTCGATTTTCAAAAATAAAAGAAAACACGTCCAGAATGAGATTTATTTGAGAAAGGTACCGACAATAAAATTTTCGGAAGGTTTGAAATCGTGTCTGAAAGAATTATTTTGTTAATAAATAGATTCGAAATTCTTATGTTCTATTCATTACCTGAAAGAATGACCGAATGCCAATTTTATATTTGTCAAAGACAGAGAGTTCACTCCTCAAACGACATTAACTTTACGAAAATACCAAAATTCTTCAGAACTTGTGATAAAAAAAATGATTGAAAAATATGGAGTTTTAATCACAAAAACGTCGAACGAGCATTCGACACTAAAAAGCAAATATATACTGCTGCAACAGTGGAGTTCATTCCCATAGGGTATGCAAGCTTTCATACACATTTTTGAGAAACGGATTGCATAGCCAAATATCAAACATGTAATAAACAAAACATGAATACAGTTGCATTTTTGCATTGTTGTGAAATGAAAACATGGTTTCAGCATAAGTTCGTATCTATAATAAGTACTAACTTATCGACATTTTTTTTCAAATAAACGATAATTATCGTTATTTCTTTATTTCAACATGAAAGTTATTGTAAATTCATGTGAACTTTTTATAGAAACAATATTAATACAGACTGTCTAAAGCGAAATGTAGGATTAGTCAGGCAACTCAATATACACGATCTGATGTTCACATAATTAATAATAACTTTTATTTCCCAAGAAACTCACAAAGTTTATAGAAGGGAAAAAAATAACTCTAAGAAGATTATACACCGAAGGGGAAAAAAAGGCCAATGAAATCAGACTCTTTCATTGTAGGAAATGAAAAAAATTATGGTAATAAAAAAATAAATGAAAAATTGGCAATTATCTATTTAATTAAATGTTTTTTAAGTTGGCTTTGAAACGGAGTTTTCTGTATTTCTTTATTGCAACTGGTAATCTATTATACAAAATGATTTCTGTGTGATAAATTGTCTGTCGTCCTATGTTAGATTTGAATTTCATCGTTGATATTTAATAAAATAGGTGGTCATAGGAATAATATATGTGCAAAAGCAAATTACACTTTCATTTTGAGAATTGGATTATCTGAATTTGAAGTGGAAGTAAAAATGTTAGTGCATAAAATGTTCTATTGTACATTGTAGGTTTATCCTTCATAGTGAAGTTGAAGCCAAAATTACTATTGCATAAATCCACCTTAAGAATAGTCAGAAACTAATTTGCAAGATCAGCAGTTGATGTATGTCATTAAATAAGTTTATAAAATGAATTCTTGAGAGTTTTATTCACTTTTTTTATTTCATTTCATTACATGGCAAATCATATAATTTTTGTGTATAAAACTGGTGCATGTTATTAGATCTAGTCTGTTTGTTATCAGTATAAATAAATAAATAAAATAATACAATATATGTATATTGTTGAGAAAACATGTTAACATACCTGTTTCTGATATTTTCAAAATTGAAAATAAGTTTTGTTAACATAAGCAAAACTAAAGAACGAAAAAATATGATACAAATTCAAACATTAATCAATGCTGAATAATTTCAACAGGAACGATTGAAATATCCTAATTTCAGATTTAAGAATACATCCTTTTGAAGAAATATGAAGCAAAATACATTAGGTAATCTTCTGAACATAAGTTTTTAAGCCACCCAATTACTTTTCAGAGTACAAACAGAAAACATGCTAATGAAGAAACTAGATAATTTACATTAAGTTGATGAAATTGCACAAACTACATACAGTTAATTTCAATACAATTAGAGAAGTTTTCATATATATTACTACCTACTTCATGGTATATTAGGGGTTATTTAAAGAAATAAGAATGCATCAAATTAGACTAGGTATACCAACAATAAAGGACATTAAAATGAAAATGATTTTTCAGAATGGAAGAAATAGATGAAATATTTCATCACTTTTGATATTATAAAACAGATTAGATTTGATCGACATTTCGTACATGCATAAAATACAATGTCTGTTCTTCTCAAGAAACATTTCCACCTTGATTTTCAATGTGGAAAATATAAAATCGTTAAAACCAATTTCGTGTGACTCTAAATAATGTTGATTTGCTAGACAGGCAAAAAATTCCTGATAAATACTTATAAACTTAGGGCCTAGGAAATATATTGTTAATGCGAACTTCTTATAATCATTGGAGTACCATGAACCTTTTTTAGATTTACTAATATGTTCAATTTGAGCTTTCAAAAAAGTTGCTAAAGATGGTGAACAATATTGCTTCACAAATTCCACAACTTCTTCGCCCGAAATGTTTCTGTTGGCAGGGTTAATCCGATCTGTAGAGTTCCTCCTAAGATGTCTTATTCTATTTCTCAGGTGGATTTTTCTTGGCGTATTCTTGGATAGAGACGTTGAGGTCTGTGTGCCTATGTCTGAAAAATAAAACTGTTGGAGAATCTATATATAAGAAAAGAGATGAAGGTAAATCTACACCAATAAATTGGGATCAGAAGAAATAAATTTCAAAATACTTTCGTCCGAAATAAATTAAATTTGTACTTCTAAATCTACCTCTATTTTTAATATTCTCTGAATAAAATGATAAATTTTCTTGTTGGCATGTAAAACTATCTCAGATAAGTCAAAAGAACATGTTACTAAGAATGGGTATGCAAAAATTAATTTTTTTGCTAACAATTCAGAGCACTCTATTCAATGGTTTATCAGCTTGAATAGGACTCAACATGTGAAATATTTTTTTTTCATGTTCAAGTGACAAAAATGATATACTGTTTCATTATAAATTGATGTTGTATCCTTGACTGGGGTAGGTACAATCAACAATGTTGATGCACCTTTTTTTAATATCATCAGGAACTGAACTTCAAAATGATTATATTTCAAGCAAAGTATTCACTAGTAGTTCATGACAGAAATGATGTTTATGAAAGGTTCAACCAGAAAGTGGAGCACTACTTCTATAATACTCAATAATAAAGTCAATACATTTTTTTAAGATTGAAACTTTTTCAGAGATCAATTACCCCAACACCAAACTGATATTATTTGCACTCGACGCCCGTTCTGTTTACAAGGTTAGCATCGTCAGAATTTTTTTTCTGAATATGCTAACCTTGTTAGCGAAACACGCTTCGAGTGCAAATAATATCAGTTTGGTGTTAGGGTACACGATCTCTGAAAAGAAATTGGACTGAAAACACCTATAAAAAACATACCTTCTGCATTACGTTCTGTATCACTGTTACTTGAGGTGTCCTTTATATTGTCTTCATCATCATCACAACTGATACTAAGACAAGTCTCCCAATTCATAGACACATCACAGTTGGGTTCTTGGCTTGTACTTGGAAGCGACATATCAGAAGCTTCATTTTGAACAGAACTGGAACTTGAAAGAGCTAGCCACAACAGAAAATTTTCAGGCTGACCCTATGTGATAAGCAATTGTTGGTTGCCTAGATATCAATCCTAGTAGATGAGGTCTATTTATTGTCAACACTGTAAATTTTCTCTGTTCCTTATTTGAGTGTTCGACAAAAATATATAATGATATTAAAAAAAAGTTCGAAAGGAATTCAACGAATAATAGCTCGTCAGCCTGCAAAAAAGTAAGTTTTTTGTTGAGAAAAAATGAATAAAAAAAAACGGGCCTCGACTATATCAAATATAAATATTTGTTCACATAACGACACTGCTCCTGACCTATTCGGAAAAAATTCTGTACATATGTATGCTTCAAGTTACCCAAATTAAGTTGAAGGAATGCATTTACGTAGGAAAGTAAAGATACAGCATATAGCTTATAAAATTATATATATTTTACCTGATGCTTTGGGTTGGCTGATGCTGTCTAATTCCACTTCTATCAATCTGGTAGGGATAGCGTTCAGCTTCAATTTGTTTTTCTGAATACTGGAAAACATGCAATCCTCAAAGTGTGCACTACAGACTCTGTATCTCTTGTAGCAATCCTCTGCAGAGCAATTGTCCAATTTCGATTTGTGAAGTTTCAACTTCCATTCATTGCATCTAAAAAATAAATCATCAACGTTAGAGATATATGAGTATCGAAACAGTGAAGTTGTTCTTTCTGAGAAAAGTTCAACAATATCTGTTTGATGTGGTGAGTACATGAAATCACTGAGAATAAGGTGAGAAGGTATAACAAAAAGATAGAAACGAAAATGTCAACTTCTAATGAAATCGACGATAATTCATTGCCTACAATGATAATATTAACGCCTTGGATTCAGTGGAATTGTTTCAACTCACCTCTTTTCATCTTTCGGAAATCTGAAGAAGCTGATTTGGGGATTTTTCTTCGAATTACTTGAACAAATCACACAATAATTCGATGCTTTCTTCAAATTGTCAGCCATCGTCGATGTAGATTTCAGCAAAGCACAGAAGAATTCACAAACAATAAACCAGTTAACATATGATCTATAAATCATCAATTGTTTAGCAAAGCTAATCTGTGGAGATAATTTGAACACAATAAAAGATCATACAGGACAAACGTGGCCCTAAAAAATCTTGTTACAGTAAACAGTAAACATAATACACCAGAAATTGAAATTATATGTACAACCTGTTACCTGTTAGCAGTGTTGCCAATATCAAATAAAATTTGTCTGTGTTCTGTTAATTATAAGAGTGATCGAATGGAATTCGAATAATAAACATATTAACTCAATTAAAAAAGAAGGCTTGGGCTTTCAGATATTGACCCATACATATTTCATATATTTCGGCGCGCATAATACGAAAAAGTTGCCTTTCAAAATTTGAAAAGTAGCAGATTTAGGAACATTTTAAACAAGCTGCAAGCATTGCTCAAAAAATGAGTGATCCATTGCGCATCCAACAATTTCCCTTCCGGAGTCGATCATGCGCGCTCTGGATCGAAACACGAAGTGAAATTACTGGTTATCCTTTACTGTGGTGTTGCTAGAACAAACCTATTGTTGACAATTGCAGCTTTCTTTTTGGGAGTTTCAAGCCCCGGGGCAGCTAATTTTAGCTTTACCATTGGTTGAAAAATGACATGTGTCAAATTCCACCAATAGTGAAGCTAGAATTAGCTGCCCCGGGGCTTGAAACACTCAAAAAGAAAGCAGCAAATAGTACACTTAAAACTTAAATCTTTCACAAGTGTCAAACTGTAATATCATTTCCATGGCAACTAAGATTTAAATTGAAAAATCTATTAGGTCTTAGTTTTAGTTAATTTGCGTGAAAACTTGAATGTAATTCCGTTATTTTCATTAAAAATATTTACGCTATTTGTTTTTTTTTTCATCTGGCGGCACTTTATTGTTGAAATCATAAAAAAAAATATTCTCATAGGGTGTTTTTTGTGACTGTTAGCTGTGTGAGTTTTCGAATTTTTGAGTTGTCATAACTTTGTTAATAATGAATATTTTTTCATGAAATTTTGGTCACACCTGTTTAGAGGCACTGTGAATCCAGTGGCGTAGTGATTTTTTCAATAAAAAAATCGCTAATAAAAAATACCGATTTTCGACTAAGAAAAAATATCGTAGTATGCCCTGAAAATTGGAATAAACATTTCAAATTTTGTCCCAAGGTAGACCTTTTAGTACTTGACATTTCAAAAAAAAAATATTAAAATCGGTTTACAACTTCAAATTTTAGGGGGGTGTTTCCATTAAAAATGGGTCACACTGTATATATGTAGAAATTGATGTCTTCACGGATCTTCGATATGCAAGATGATTTTCTGGGTTTTTCATCCGTTAGGTATCTTCTGATTTGTTCGACGTTTCGAATTCCATTTTGAATTCATTCTCAAGAACTGTGAGACGAATATATATCTGTCCATACCGTCCTGGTCAATCACTCCCCTTACGAAGTAACCAAGCAAGAGTAAGCAAAGACTTCAATTGTCTGTTCTCCATGGAAACTGGTATTTATAATGATTCTCTCCAGTTATTATCCGACTAGGTCCGATATTATTGATGATTATATCGTCAGCCGCTCTCTAAGGTTGTATCCTGCCCATCCAGGTATTATGTAGAAATTGATGTCTTCACGGATCTTCGATATGCAAGATGAATTTTCTGGGTTTTTCATCCGTTATAGGTATCTTCTGATTTGTTCGACGTTTCGAATTCCATTTTGAATTCATTCTCAAGAACTGTGAGACGAATATCTGTCCATACCGTCCTGGTCAATCACTCCCCTTACGAAGTAACCAAGCAAGAGTAAGCAAAGACTTCAATTGTCTGTTCTCCATGGAAACTGGTATTTATAATGATTCTCTCCAGTTATTATCCGACTAGGTCCGATATTATTGATGATTATATCGTCAGCCGCTCTCTAAGGTTGTATCCTGCCCATCCAGGTATTATGTAGAAATTGATGTCTTCACGGATCTTCGATATGCAAGATGAATTTTCTGGGTTTTTCATCCGTTAGGTATCTTCTGATTTGTTCGACGTTTCGACTTCCATTTTGAATTCATTCTCAAGAACTGTGAGACGAATATCTGTCCATACCGTCCTGGTCAATCACTCCCCTTACGAAGTAACCAAGCAAGAGTAAGCAAAGACTTCAATTGTCTGTTCTCCATGGAAACTGGTATTTATAATGATTCTCTCCAGTTATTATCCGACTAGGTCCGAGACATCCGAATTTTCTCTTGATAGCAGACTTTAAGCGCTGTAAGCTGTTAGACGCGGCCAGTATCCTAGTGCGCGTCTTCATGTTCGCCCAGTTCTCGAACTCCCGCCCGGACGCGCCTTTTGAAGTTAACGCACCCCAGGATTGCGTTCGAAAACACTCTCCGGGTGCACTCTGTGGTGGGGGCTGAGTGATAGTCTTGGGTGAATATTGGGCGCGTTCAGCCGCGCTAGCGCTAGGCAAGCGCTAAGTAAGCGGAGGACGAATTTGATCGCTAAGTGACAGCGCTAGCTCTAGCGGTCGCCATTTTTTCCAGCGAATTTATTTTCCGCTGAGTTGGTCAGCGGTTCCATATGTCAACGACAACCAACAATTCTAACCTTAACCTAACCTAAGTTCAATTTTTGTATTTGGGTTTTATTAGTGTCTGAGGATTATTTATGGGAGAATAGTTATACAACCGTAAAATTCAATGTTGACGGAAAAATAATATGTGGAAATACCTATACCAACAATATTTTCCTATACTTACAATGAATATTAATTCAAATGTATACTTTCTTATTCTGTTTAGTTGTTCGTTACTTACTTCCATAACATTTCTTGACATTCTTAAATGTTCACAAAAGTCTTGCGGTGGGTATCTTGGAATTACTTCCTCGAAATAATTTGAATTTCTAACAGTATTTTCTGCTTCTCCTAATGCTAATATCTCTGAATTTTCTTCTTGTCTTTCAAATACAGGTGAAATCAATTCCACAATATTATTATCATCCGCAAGTTCTTCTAAGATTAAGTAATTTATAAAGTTTTCCATTCAAGGCGCTTTATATTAGGAAAATATAATTTAAAGGTTATGTGATGTGTTTATCTGTTTGTCAGAGAGCATCAAAGCATAGACGTTCAGCCACCTTCTAGCGCTTTCATAGAGCGCCGCTGCCAGCGCTAACTTTGCGCTAGTGTGGCTGAACGCGCCCATTGTGAATAGAGTGCTGCTCGATTTCGAACGGCTCGGGGAGGGAATTTTTGGTAGAAGTCCTGGTGACTCAACTGATTAGATTTTGTTTAGATTTTTGTGGCGAAAAAAACAATCGACGCTTTTGAAGGTTTCCCCTATTTTTTCGGTAGAGGGCGTTATGTTCCCATTTTTCAAATTTGATGACAAGTGTCAAGTTAATTGTCATATTGTCGTGTCAGTTTGAAATTTTGATGTTTACGATGTTTTTATCGTGTTTATTCGTTGATTTCATTGCTTCTGAATATCGAAACGTTGTTACTGGTATCTCATTGTCCACCCATTATCCTTTAGGTTACGCTCTCTTCTCGCTAGCCAATCAAATAAAAGTGGAAAAACCCGACTGCACATTTTCACTTAGTGCAAATTTAGCTTCAGACAAGACTGACAAAAGTGTGTTGGCGACATCTGTACATATTGTACGGAAACCTCCAAAAGCTCAATTATCCACCAAAAATCAAGCAATCCAGATTTCGCCACTTTTATCCCAAACTTCTACAGGTATAAGTAAATACACCAGGGTTTCCAGTTTCCAGGCATCTTAGTTTTATATTTGTTTTGATATGTGTACATCGGCCTGATCGCGATGGTAATTTTAGAAATAAACCGGGCCGCAGTGACCGATTTTTTGCATCAATTTTTACAATCTGTTTTTGGAATAAGAAGTACTTGAGGGCCAGTTGCACCGCTTTTCTTAAGTTGTGCTTTATCTAAGCCAGGCTTTGTTGCTATAGATTTGCCGAACAGCTTCTTTGTTCCTTAACGATTGAGCCAAGCTTAGTTGAATCTCTGCTGAGTTGAAGCGCTGCAACTGTCCCTGAATATGAAACAAATCATAATCTGCAAAAAAATTACGCGCTGCGTGGTACTTCATGGCTAACCCAGATTTTTTTTTTGATGAAACACACTGCCTATACCTATACTTCTAATGAGTTCTGAAGCTATCGAGTGCATCCGTTGTGTTTTCGGGCGGATTTTGGGTGATAGAGTGCACTCGGAGGATGTTTTCGAACGCAATCCGGGTATTCATCTGACATCTGACTCATCTCATTAAAAATAGCGGGAAGATTTTAGATGGATGTAACACAGTGTTGGCAACCGTACCTTTTTAAAGGTACATGTACCTTTATTTACTTCGATGTACCTTGTACCTTTCCGAAGTCACAAGGTACGCTGAATGTACCTTATTTTGATTCCCTGTGTCCATCACCTTAAAGCCGCTGCACAAAATTTGAGTTTTCGAGTTTTCCATAATGAAATGTCAAATTTTGTTCAGCGGATTTTACCGCTTCACGCTTGTAGACGCAGCTAGTGTTTAAAGACACTAATACTAATGGCAGGAAAATGTCGTACAACTCGGTCTCCGACTGTCTATGTCATATTTCTATTTCTAGTCTGATTTGTTTCCATATTCTGAGACTGATTTTTTTGTTTTATATAGAGTATATACTTTGTTTTTTTTTTACGAGAGTTTCTTTATTTTGTATTAGAAGGCTGTTTTCATTTTGTGATAATATGAATTTTGTGATATCTAACAATGTACTGATACTATTTATGTTTGAAATGTGACGCTTAAGTTTCATCTCTCCTACTTCGTACTTCTGATTTATCTCTATCTGAGTCTATCTATCCTTTTTCTTATAACCCAAAACAATCCAAGTGTCCCAGCAAATTCGAATCTATGATGTGACAGTCTGACAGCGACAGCTGACAGGAAGCACTACAGAATGAACTCTGCATTCAAGATGTTACCTACTTATTTCGATACTGCGCATGCGCAGATGAAGGAACACGAGCGTACCTTTTTTTTGTTTAGGATACCTTATTTTTATATACTGTGAACCTTATTTTCTCTCTCGAAGGTTGCCAACACTGATGTAACATGATTGTTTAGGTTACTTATTTAAAGTTGATTCTGATTGTCTCGATTTATATATTGAATGTAGTATCAAAAATGGTTTTCCAAAATACTGGTAAATATAGGCCAGAGAGAGTTGAAAAATCGGAAGCGACAACTAGCGGAGAATTTTCTGTTAGTGGGTAGGATGAGAAATTTTTTCAATTTTCCAAAATCTGTAAAATAGATATATTAAATGATTTACTAGGGTGTAGTGTACAGTCGATATAATAAAATATAAAGCAACCCCGTCAAATTAAGTTTTTACATTGGTGTATATTTTAGAGAGGACAGTTCAGAATTTCGTCTCAGACAAGTTATCGAGAATGAAAATGTAGACCTCAAATATGGTTTTGAACGTGCCAAGGACCACCAAGAAAGAACAGGCTTCCTTCTGAATATGCATTCAGTAATATAATTAATACAGATTATTCACATCCCTCAAACCTCTATTCATTCAACTAATTTGTCTCTTTACAGACTGAAGTAGTAGATGAAGACAAAAAACTATGTTCTGCTGTGGATTATTATTTTATGGAAGAAGATGGTACGCGGTTCAAAGTGTCATACCCTTTCATGCCTTATTTTTATATTCTGACCAAGAGAGAATTGCTGCAGGAAGTAACGCATTTTCTATCTAAAAAATATGCTGGCATCATAGCCAAAATGGAAATTATCACAAAAGAAGATTTAGATTTGGTAAATG
The DNA here is from genome assembly GCA_032362365.1 of Zygogramma bicolorata. NCBI lineage: Eukaryota > Metazoa > Arthropoda > Insecta > Coleoptera > Chrysomelidae > Zygogramma > Zygogramma bicolorata. The sequence goes on from JAVJAQ010003735.1 coordinate 32,791, forward strand.
TTGAAAATTTCTATCAATAATGGTTTTTATTCTGGATTGAAATTTTTAGCCCAATCATTTGATAGGTTTGAAACAAAAGTACATAAAGCTATATTTTTTGAATCAAACAGACCTAATGAAAGTCCGGAAGGAGATTTTGATAGTTGTCAGAAAGAATAGACTAAAACAAAATGATTTTTCTTATTACACAGAAATGTTGGCATGTACTTTGGCAAACAACAGTGAAGAAGTTGGCCATTTCAATAAAGGAAATACAGATCAAATGGAAAATATTATGGACATTAGGTATTTTATCAGTAGAGACAATATTTGCAGTTACAATCACTATTTATTTCAGAGAATATGATGTACCTTATCATGTGAGAGTAGCAATTGACCTCAAAATTTTTTGCGGGTCTTGGTATACAGTGAAGTGTAAGGGAAGGGATGAACCACCAACAATTTTGTTGAGAAGTGATATTATAGAACGTCCTGAACCCATCGTACTGGCCTTTGATATTGAAACCACAAAATTACCATTGAAATTTCCTGATTCAGCTACAGATCAAATTATGATGATTTCATATATGATTGATGGTCAAGGTGAGTAAACACCATTCATTAAGTATTGATTTAATTAATTTTGTGTATTGGATTGGGTATATTTTCATATTTGTGTAACTATTTTCTTTTTCAGGTTACTTGATTACAAACAGAGAAATCATTTCTGCCGATATAGAAGACTTCGAATTCACCCCAAAACCTGAATTTGAAGGCAAGTTTACGATTTTCAATGAGCGTGATGAAAAGGCATTGATCAAACAATTTTTTGCTCACATTTTGGATGTGAGACCTCATGTTTTTGTAACCTATAACGGAGATTTCTTTGATTGGCCTTTTATTGAAGCAAGAGCAGCCTATTATGATTTGGATATGAAGCATGAAATAGGCTTTTCCAAAAACAGAGAGGGAGTTTATTACTGCCGGCCAGCAATGCATATGGACTGTCTCTGTTGGGTGAAGAGAGACTCCTATTTGCCCGTTGGATCACAGAATTTGAAAGCTGTGGCAAAGGCTAAGTTGAGGTACCTATGCTAGAGAATGTTTAGAATCACAATTAGAAATGTTTAATGAGTGCAAAAATTCTCAGATTTTTGTATGCGAATTGATAAAAAAAAGCTTCTCTTGAGGAATCTCTACATATTCAACTCTCATTGTACTTGGTATTGTTTGAGATAATTGGTGTATGTGAAATCATAACTGCGTATTGCAAATTCCACCTTTGCTATTTGTTTCTTCAATATCCTTGAACCTTTTTTCTTCATGAGCAGTCCAACTATCATATGCTAAAAAATCTCACATGTATTTAAAACATAACTATTTCAGGCACGCTGGTTTGAAAAATGAACCACTAGGAAACAAACCTTTTGTGGGCAGTGTTCCATAAAATGTACGAGAAGTATGATAATTCTTTATCAACTGCATTTGTTGATTTTGTGAACCACCTTACTGATGGCATTCTTCTATCATGTCTTCTTAGTGAGACATGGTGCTCCACTCTCTGGCTCGTGGTATTTTATGCGTTGGATAAGTTAGAAAATATTCGTGCAATGTATTCTTTGTCGCAGCTTTTCAAAACATTTATCATATAGTCGAAAAAGTTATTTTTCTGACATTAATATGGGAGAATCATATTTATCGATATATTTATGAGGATAACTGAGAATGTTGTCGACACAATTTCGCACAAGATAATACCACCGCACAAATTCTCTTCGTTGTAGTTTCATCGTCCATAGTATCGAGTTGAGTCGAGTTAAAAATGATTAATTCTCTCAACAATAAATGAACTAATGCAAATTATCCGTCAAGACAATGAGAATGATCAAAATATTGAGTATTTAATCTGATATCAAATCTCTTAAAAAATTATTAATGGAAGATTTCAGATTAGCTCTCATTTAAAAGCTGATAACAGAGTAACAAAAGAAGCGTTGTTCATAAATCAGAAATCGGTACATTTTTATCGCTATAGTATAGATGAAACGGAAACCAAAAATTCCTGTAGATACAATACTTTCTGAAGCTAGACATCAGCCCATGTATATCACCAGAAGAAAGTGTGCATTATGTAGTGTGAAAATCTCACAGATAGGTACAAATTGACTAGGTTCGACATGTTCTCTGCACTCTGTATGGGGAAGAATAAATATTGTTTACACTTATATCATTCTTCATGATTCGTGCAGTGGTACATGAAATGAACCACTTTATTTTTTCAAAAAATATCACATTATCTGCAAAATATCCATCAAAATAATAACTCGGTAGGTTTATCCTAATATCAAAATGAAACTCCATCAAACCTGGTATTGTTCAATTCGTAGTGATAATGCCTAACCGATCATGGAATAAAATACATGGTGCTCTATTCAAAAAATCAATTCAAGATGGTACTCAACCGCCATTTTGAAACTTTTAGCTGTCATTTTTCCATGAAAAAATAGGTTTTTATCTCCTATTTGTGCCCTCCAATTTCATCGGAAATGTGAACTCTTTTCAATACATCTGCATTCATTATGATCTGCTGCTGTTATTATTTATGTAAACTGTTGGTTATGTGAACAAATAGGGATATTACTTGGTACACATATCAAATAAACCTGCAGAAATTACTGTCTTGGAAATATTTATTTTTTCTGGACAGAACGTGCAGCGATATTCTCTAAATTTAAGTTATAGGCAGGGCATATGGTAGTCCAAAAAAACCGGCAAAATAAATTCATTATCTTTAAATGCATCATCTTTAAATGCATCGAAAACGAATATAATATCATTCAAATGTTTGCTTGAAGAAATTCCAATAGACTGCCACATTGCAAAATAAATTACACACGAGATTTCTCAGTGTATTCATTGACAATAGCCTGAAATTTGATGAACACCTTAGCAACTTGAAAGTAAGATTTCCTCAGGGTGTTATGCAGTGACAGTGGTTTCCAATGAGTTGGCTTTCCATATCGCAAAAACAGTTTACCATGCTCTTATTGAATCTCAGCTTCGATATGGAATACAGTTTTGGGGAGCATGCACCTCATCCCTTCTCTCACTACACTACTACTACTGTGTTGAAATTACAGAAGGGGACACTAAGGTGTCTTTGTAAAGTCAAACCCAGAGTAACATTCAGGAATTTGTTCACTACCAATAAAATTTTTACAGTCATCGCACTTTTTATTCTTGAGACGGTTTGCCTTAACTATAAAAATAAATTGAAGTTCAACTTTGTTTCTACTCCATATGCTACTTGTAATAGCATTTATACCTTTAGACTTCCCATCCCGACTTCGAATCTAATTAGAGACTCTATATGCTACAATGGTGGTAAATTGTTCAATCATTTACCATTAGAAATAAGATCTGCAAAGCTGAGCAACATCCATCTCAAAAGGGCGGTAAAACACCTACTTGTTGATAGACCCTATATAGTTTGGAGGAATATTTTAGCGAATCTTTTTGAGAATAACTCAACAATTCATTATTTATTACTTATTTTACATTATAGTATTTTATTGAACATTTTTAATGCCTTTTTTATATCTACATTTGTATTTCTTGGTAGTCAGTAAGATGCAAATCTTCAGACAAAGCATATTTTGATTTGATTTGACATGAGTTAAAGAACTTTGCACAGATACAACACAGAATATTATGAATTATAAGTACTACTTAATTTAAGAAAACACAAGGTCAATCATACAGTAAATGTGGAATTATTCCCAGCTAGGAACTCATCAATTGTATAGAAGCAGCGTTCAGCTAAGCATCTCATGGTCCAGAAAAATATATAAAATTTTTGACCCAGTCAACTTCTGGCCAAACCAGAGCAATTTTTTTTGCAGACTACGATTTTTAGCGACAAGTACTTCCTTGTTGAAAGGTGACTCGAAAAAATTGTTTTAAATAATGTGTCACTATCGTCTGGTCCAATATAAATACCCTTCAACTGCTGTTTTTCGATGGATTTCAGTACTGGTTCCATTTGTAGTTCTCGAACGATTTCATTTCAGAAACTTCTAGTGATGCCCTAAGTAATTTTATTTCCTGCATTACACTCTTGTTGTTGATCAGAATCCAACTTTTTCTGCCAAATTTGATTCGAATATGGTGTTGAAGATCGTAATTTTAATATTGCTAGAGATTCTATTTTTTCTCGATGAATCCGTTGTTTGGTGAGTGGTACAGTTTCATAGCAGTATCTACTTTTTCCGTTATTCCTGCGTCGTTTCTGCCACCTTGCAGATTTTTATGTCTCAAGTCCTTGAGCGTGTCTGTCTGACTTACCCTCTTTGGATTGATGTTGGTAAAGATCCTTTTCCTATAATCATAACTTTAGGTTATTTATCACTGAGGTATTCCACAAATTATGCTCATCAATTGTCATAATCTGTGGTGATTTATTGAAAATGATTTAACTTAATCGTGCATTCTCTCCCAATCAAGTATAATTTTACGAATAAAATCTGATGATCCACAATATGAAAGGCTTTCTTAAGGTCGGTAAAAAATGCAATGACGTGTTGTTTTCTGTCAAGCTTTTGTGAAATGTAATAAAGTCTATTGTTGCACTTTGTGTGCCGCTCTTTTTGTGAATTTGTACTGATACTGATACATTTCATTTTGCTTTGCAATGGAGCTAAGTATTCTATTTTTCATTACATTTTCCACCACCTTTGACAGTACACTCACCACAGTCACCGGTCTATAGCTTCCCATCTGATTTTTGGTCGGATTTATGAATAGGTTTGACCTTGTAACGCTTTAAGCAATATGGAAAACGCAAGCTAAAAGTACATTATTAATTAAAGGAATGAGTATTGTTTTGATATTCCTTTTACAGGTTTTCAAGTCATTAACTGTATTCCCATCATATCCCGGTTTGTTGAACTGTGCAGTTTCAACTATATTTATTGAGTTGAATATGCGTGAAATCGAAAAGAATTTCTGCTGCTACTTTTTTATTTTCAATCGAAATTGACAACATCAACTAACAACAACTAAACACCTCCACAGGGTGAATAAAAAAGTATTCACATCAAATCACTCAACAGGGAGAATCAACTACTTCTAACACTCCCCCTGGATCTTTGATCCCCAATTGATGGAAGTGTTCTACCGAAATGACTCCCGTAATGCATTTGGTTAGTTGGTTTGCTAAATTTTCTCGTGATGAAATATATCTCAAACTTATCTCCTTTTCTTCGATCAAATCTCGAATATAGAAGATACTTAAATCAATGTGCTTCGACCGGTCCGAAATGATATTGTTTTCAGCTTGCTTCATTGTGCCCTGATTATCGATGAAAATTGGAAAACTATCCCCGAAAAGATGTTTTTGGTTAATTTCATACGCCAACTTCTTCATAAATATCAGTTCTTTAGCTGTTTCACTCAAGGCGATGAATTCTGACTCAACAGTACTCAATGCCACACAGTTTTGCTTACGACTTGTCCAGCTTATTGCTCCACCTCCGAATTTTAGAACATATCCACTATACGACTTCCTGTCTGTTTCATTTGCGCCCCAATCTGCATCACTATAGGCTCCTGCACGCTTTCCAGTTCTAGAGTATTCCAAACCATATTCTCGTTTGCCACTTAAATATCTTAGAATATGTTTCATGCCCTTCCAATGATGTTTCGAGGGCCTGTTATTGAATTGGCTCATGAACGTAGCAGGAAACGCCAAATCCAGTCTTGTAGAAACTGCCAAATATAAGAGACTTCCGATAAATCTTTGATATAACTTTTTGTCGTCTTCATTCAAGGGTTCATCGTCATCAAGTTTATATTTATCTCCAATAGGTAATGGTGTGGAGACCTTTTTTGCGTCCAGCATGTTCATTTCTTTCAAAATTTCGATGGCATATATTGACTGATCTAATCTTATTGAGTTTTTATTTCTTGTGATCCTGATTGATATGATATTCTTCACCTCCCCCAAATGTTTGGTGTCGAAATTTTGTTTGAACGTATTCTTCTTTTTTTCTATATTCTCCATTTCACCAAAAATCAATATGTCGTCAACATAAATAGTTATTATAAGTCCTTCTTCATTTTTGTGGTACACACATGGATCGGCAAATGATCTCTTGAAGCCTTGATCCTTCATGAAATTGTCTATAGTTCGATTCCACATGAGTCCTGATTGGTGTAATCCATAAATACTTTCGTTCAATTTACGAACACATCCGTCTTCTTTCGTGTATAGTTCCAGTGGTTGACCAGAAACTTTTTGTTTCAAAATATGGTATACTTCGCTATAACCTTCTGGAATATCCATATACACAATTTCTTTCAAATCAAAAATAGGCTGCGGTAATATCCATTTGATGAATTGACCAATTCAGTTCAGCTGCTATGGCAAAAAGCATTTTCATAGTTTTCTTCTGGACAACCGGTGCGTAAGTTTGGTCAAAATCTTTCCCAGGTCTCTGAGTGTTTCCTAATGCAACTACTCTAGCTTTGAATTTCTCTATCTTCCCGTTTTCATTGAATTTAGTTTTGAAAACCCATTTCGTCTTTGATAGTTCTTGCATTCTGTGGCTGTTTGAACAAATCCCAAGTTCGATTTCTTATGAGGTTGTCGAACTCTTGAACTACAGCATCCTGCCAATATTGACGATCATTTCCGTTCATAGCTTCCTTCAGATTCGCCGGGTCTCTATCTTCTTCTCTTTTCATGCTTATGCACCCATTGCAGAAATTTGATGTTTCTGATTCTTCATCAACTATGAATTCTGACATCCAATTCGGCTTCTTCAATGTTCCACCAGATTTGCTCGATTTTTCAAATATTTTTTCTGAATATCTGCCCAATCTTTGTCCCAGGCCGTCTTCTATTTCTCCTTCAGATGAGTGATTAATGTTAGGCTGTTCAACTTCTTCATCTTCTTCAACTTCAGTACCTATCTCTCGATTTTTGCTACTACTTGATAATGATTCGTCACCTTTGCTTATTTCAAAATTCAAAATGTTCGTTTTTATGCCTATGTCCTGTGATATATCATTTTTGCTAGTGTCACCATCTGGAGTACTTATTCGTCATTTTTTGCAACATTGGAAAAACGTCTATTTCAAATTTAACATCTCTGCTGATGAAAATTTTGTCGTCTCGTGGATTCCACAGTCGATATGCCTTAGAGTTGCTATCATAACCCAAAAATATACAAGAAATGCCTTTTGGAGAAAATTTAGAGGATCTTATTTTGTTGAATGCCCAAGCTCTGCACCCAAAAACTCGCAAATGAGATATATCAACGTGCACTCCTTGTTTCCACTTCTCCATAGGACTAAAACCTTGATTAGCATTTGGTGCACATCTGTTTCTCACGTAACATGCTGGTGCGAGTGCTCCTGTCCAAAACTTTTCTGGTAAACCAAACTCGATCAGTATACATCTTGCAGAGTCGAAAAGTGTTTGATTGAATCTCTCTGCCACTCCATTTTGTTGCGGCGTTCCTGGAATGGTCAGTTGATGTTGTATACCATGGTTTTTCAAATATTCTTTGAATTCACTGGATAAATATTCTTCCCCATTATCGCTTCGGAGACAAACAATATTCTTTCCATGTAAATTTTCGACTATTTTCTTGTACTCTCGAAATTTGCCAAAAACCTCATCTTTTCTTTCCATAAAACCAACTTCACAGTATCTAGAGTGGTCATCAATGAATGTAACAACGTATCTGCTACCTACTAGTGATTCTGGCTTGATTGGACCAACTACATCTGAATGTATGAGTTGTAGTGGCGTTTCTTCCCTATTATTGCTTCTCTTCGGGAATGGATTTCGTCTTAATTTTCCTTTGTAACATACAGTGCAATTTTCTTCATTATTGTCATCGAATTCGGTTGAACATGGTATATTATCATCTATCTTGAGCATCTTCTTCATAGTTGGAATATTCAAGTGGGCGAGACGTCTATGCCACAATTTATTCGGCTTGGAAATTGCTTTATGCACAACATTTCGTTTCAGTGCATCGTCCTTTGTCGAGTTTTCATATGTTTTCTCCTTTATATAATAAAGTCCGTTATTTCTTATGGATTTAGCTACAAGTTTTCCATTTGGGGCAATTATTTGTGAATGATTTCCTTCAAAAATAATCTTCAATCCTTTCTTAGCTGCTATACTTGTGGATAATAAATTCGACTTCAATTCTGGAACATATAGAACATTTTTCAGTGTAATTTCTGATCCTCCACTTTCTTCATCTAGTTTTAGGTCGACATCTCCAAAACCAGTTGACAGTATCGTTTTTCCACCAGCTACTTCGACAATAGTATTCTTTTTGATGAAATTGGAAAATTCGTCATAGTGTGACGTCATATGATCCGCTATCAAGAATCCATATATTCGAACTTGTTTTGTTATCCGCCAGAAATGAAACATGGTGTGAATTTTCATTTTTACTACTTCGAATGGCGCTGAATGCAAATTTCGAATTCGAATTTTCAACTCTCTCAACTTCATCTGTTAATTTTTCTTGTCGCGTCTCTGAAACTGATAGGTAGCAGTTTTTGCCAATATGTCCCATCTCAAGACATCTATAGCATCTCAAATTTTCATGCGAATAACTAGATTTTTTCACAAAATTTTTCTATTCTCTGTCATTTCAGTTCATTTCTGTACTGTATGATGGCTTTCCTTGTCTTGGTTTGGAATGTCCGGTTTTGAAATTCGTCTGCCTTCTTTGAGTCATAAATGCTCTAGTTTCGTCAACATTTTCAACTTCTCTCGTTTTGATTTCAATTCGTCTTTCTTCTTCCAATAACTTCGTAGTTCTTTGGTAATCCCAATACAGTGAATTCTTTACCTTATGGTATAATCCGTTTCGTCTATTCAAATATTGATTGATTGTTTCGTCTGAAGATTTGGTTGTATTAATATAATCTTTCAATAAGAGTAGACCATGCCAAGTATCAAATTTTGTATGAATTTTTTTCAGAGATTCCCCTATTTCCGCTGCTGTTTTACAATCCATGATGTCATCAAGACTATCGCTATTTACCAACAAAATATAGAACAGATTTGGCACTGTGATCTTTCTTTTTATTGTCTGCAATTGTCACTTCGTCTTCGTTAAATCCAGGGTCGATAGCTTGCCACAGGTTTTTCACTTCCAAAATTCCCTGCGCTCTCATTGACCAATAACGATAATTCTCGGAATTGAGCTTTTCAACTTTCAAATCGTCCATGCTTGAGTCGTTTTACTCGTATCCTTGGTCTCGTCTAGGTCTCTAGGTCTCAGTATCCTCGTCAAATTATAGTTTGTTATCTTCGTCGATGAATTCTTTCGATTACAGTTCTGGGCCCATAACCTGTTGAACTGTTCAATTTCAACTATATTTATTGAGTTGAATATGCGTGAAATCGAAAAGAATTTCTGCTGTGACTTTTTTATTTTCAATCGAAATTGACAACATCAACTAACAACAACTAAACACCTCCACAGGGCGAATAAAAAAGTATTCCCATAAAATCACTCAACAGGGAGAATCAACTACTTCTAACACGGTTCTGAGTCTTTGTCCAAGCTGTCAATTACAATGCATAATTCCTCTTCATGAACCTCTGTCACAAAAATGCCGTTATTCAATGAAATTTCTTCGAGTATATCGAAATCCCCCTCCCTCTGATTTTCCTGTTTGATTCTATCTATAATGGTCTCTCCTAAGCTACAGAAGTATTCATTGAAATAATTGAAATTATGTTAACTATCTGTGATTGTTTGATGATTATGACCTGAATCGATAGTATCTTTGAAATCCCCCTTCATGAACCCATCAACCACATTCCACTGTTTTTTGTTTTACTTCCTGCATGTTGCCATTTTTGCCTATAGTATTTTTGTTTCAAAAATCTTCCCAAGTTTCTCAGTTTGATTCTGTATAACTCTGAATTTTTCGATAAGCTGTAGGTTATATGAATTTTTTTTCTTTATAAATATTGTCCCTTTTCTCATCAATTTCAGATATTCATTTATCCAGAAGTCTTTTGCACCTAATAACAATTTTTCGAACTTGCCCACGTTTTACTGGACTGAATCATTGACATGAGCATCTCAAAAGAACTTATAGGTCTCTGATTTATCATTGAACAGAATATTCTCCTTAAAATATCTAGGTCAGTATTAATTTTTCCAAAATATGATTTAGGTTTGTATTCAGGTAATTTTTTTTCCATTGACACAAAAAAAATCTGATGATCTGAAATAGCATTCTCACTTACCCTTACTTTGCATTTTAGATTGGGTTTATTACAGATAATACAATCGATTCGTCTTTGGAACAATTCGTACAGGCAAGTCTCATACTACTCACAAAGTAGATTTTGGCTGGCACCTGCCAGATAACAACTACTCCAGTGGCTAATACCACGAAGGGCATATCCGACCGGTGCCAGTGCAGGTTTCTTCACAGAAGAAAATCCTGCATTTGCTTCTGGCGATACAAATGAAGGAATTGATTTTCAATTATTGGGACGGACACACTTGCAGTCTGGTTTTGGGCTATTTGGCCATTCACCATGTCAAGGTAGTGCCATCATCAACATAAAGTCTTCCCATAATTAAAAATCAAACACTTTATATAGTTCAAGCCTCGACCAAAGCTGATACGAACAACACAAAGTCATTGTGCATCTACTTATGGACGAGGTACCCCAAAAACAAACCTAATTCGCCCATTCCTCCTGCGAGGAGAATGCAAAAACCTTCGACAATTCGTTCAGGCCAGTCTCAAACTATCTACAGTAAGTTTTGGCTGGCACTTTTCAGAAAACAACTACTCCCCTGGCTAATACCACGAAGGACATTGCATTGTATACGGCCAGTTCAGTGCAGAGATTTTTAATTATGGGAAGCCATCGACTTTATGTTGATGATGGCGCTATCTTGTACTGATGAGTGGCCAAATAGCCCGAAACCGGTCTGCAAGTGTGCCCGTCCCAACACTTTAAAATCACTTCGTTCATTTGTTTCGCCAAAAATGCAGGAATTTCTTATGTGAAGAAACCTGCACTGGCACTGGTCGGATATAATGCAAGGCCCTTCGTGGTATTAGCCAGAGAAGTAGTGATAGGTGCGAGCCAAAACCTACCTGTGTACCTGTGTAGTGAGTTTGAGACTGGCCTGAACCCTGAACGAATTGTTCCAATGATGGTTTGATTTAACGCCAGTCTTCAAGCATGCCCATCGACAATGTCGAATGTTTTCAATTTGATTGATAATTATTATGGAGGTTGACGTAATTCTTGTAGCATGTTTCTCGTTAATTTCATTGTAGATTTGGAAATCGTGTAGATCTATGCAATCTATGAAATCTCGGGTAGTCTGTCCATTCACATCCAGCAGATTTATGTTCATATCACCCAGTAACTACTATTGTTCCTTCCTTGATTTCCATCAGAATACTGTCAAATTCTTCAATAAATGATCCTGTATCGTATGAGGGTGGTCTTTATACTGCCATATATTAAAGTTAGTCTTTAATTCATTTGTGTTTTTGCCAATATACTACTATGTTGCATAGTGAAACACGTGTTGTGTGTTTTGTAAACTCTATAGTGAAAATCACATAATAAAGTGCTATTAACTTATGCTTTTGTGAAAAATCATACAATAAAGTATTAATTCATTATATTACTCATGATTTTGCAAAATTGAAATGGTTTGCAGATGATTTTTGCTGGAGCTCCAGAATGTAACCATGTCTCAAGTGAGATTCAATTAGTGGGTAATAAACCGTTTTTGCAGTGGACACCAAGTTTGTTGGCAACTCGAAATACCTAGCAGCAAGGTGATATTTCCCTTCTTAAGTCTTTCAATATGATTATAAAAATTCAGTGTACCATCAAGATGTAACACTAGGAATCTTGTATTGTCCTTGTTTTCAATTAATTCTTTTTCAATCTGACCCCTGAAAGCGAGAACGCTGGTCTTTGATATAGAGAGCTTATTTAAGTCACACTATTTTTTTTATCGTATCGACATAAATAAATTGGAATCTCTATCAAGACTGTGCCACATTATGGTTGTAGCATCGACGTAGTGTAAAACGTGATATTTCTATATTTGACAAATCATTGATATATATTGAGAAAAAATCCGACCGAGTATTGATCTTTGGGGTATACCAGAGCTCGTATAAGCTTTGTCTGATTTCGACCGGACATCTCAGAATTTCACCATTGAAAAGCAACTTCTCTGATTCCATAGTTTTCAAGTATCTTCAACAGTATTTCGTTGAAACTTTTAGAACTAGAGATCAAATACCTCAACACCAAACTGATATTATTTGCACTCGACTCGCGTTTTAGCATCTTCAGGAGAAAAAAATTGATACTAAACCTGTAGACTAGGGTTAGCTGAAAATTGTTGTTGAATGCATGGAATAGCCTTGTCATGCACATCCTCAATCAGTCTCAGATAGATATATATATATATATATACATATATATATATATATATATATATATATATATATATATATATATAAAGCGAAGGGTAGTCTTGACTGACTAGTTAAGGAGAAATACGGAATGTTGTTTGGGGATGCAGTCAAATTACTGGGCTGTTGTTTAAAGAATACTCTTTGTTATCTGGTCGAGCTTTCGAGAATGTTTATTCCCTTTATCAAGACATCTACAAAATTTTAATCATTACACTTTCTTAATGTTTTACAACTGTTTTATAATGATTAAAATTTTGTAGATGTCTTGATAAAGGGAATAAACATTCTCGAAAGCTCGACCAGATAACAAAGAGTATTCTTTAAACAACAGCCCAGTAATTTGACTGCATCCCCAAACAACATTCCGTATTTCTATATATATACATATATATATTTATATATTTATATATATATATATATATTTATATATATATATATATATATATATATATATATATATATATATTTATATATATATGCAAGATGAATTTTCTGGGTTTTTATCCGTTTGGTATCTTCTGATTTGTTCGACGTTTCGACTTCCATTTTGAAGTCATTCTCAAGAACTGTGAGACGAATATCTGTCCATACCGTCCTGGTCAATCACTCCCCTTACGAAGTATCCAAGCAAGACTAAGCAAAGACTTCAATTGTCTGTTCTCCATAGAAACTGGTATTTATAATGATTCTCCTCAGTTAAAATCCGACCAGGTGCGATGTTATTGATGATTATATCATCAACCGCTCTCTAAGGTTGTATCCTGCCCATCCAGGTATTATGTAGAAATTGATGTTTTCACGGATCTTCGATATGCAAGATGAATTTTCTGTGTTTTTATCCGTTTGGTATCTTCTGATTTGTTCGACGTTTCGACTTCCATTTTGAAGTCATTCTCAAGAACTGCGAGACGAATATCTGTCCATACCGTCCTGGTCAATCACTCTCCTTACGAAGTAACCAAGCAAGACTAAGCAAAGACTTCAATTGTCTGTTCTCCATAGAAACTGGTATTTATAATGATTCTCCTCAGTTATTATTCGACCAGGTGCGATGTTATTGATGATTATATCATCAACCGCTCTCTAAAGTTGTATCCTGCCCATCCAGGTATTATGTAGAAATTGATGTTTTCAAGGATCTTCGATATGCAAGATGAATTTTCTGGGTTTTTATCCGTTTGGTATCTTCTGATTTGTTCGACGTTTCGACTTCCATTTTGAAGTCATTCTCAAGAACTGTGAGACGAATATCTGTCCATACCGTCCTGGTCAATCACTCCCCTTACGAAGTAACCAAGCAAGACTAAGGAAAGACTTCAATTGTCTGTTCTCAATAGAAACTGGTATTTATAATGATTCTCCTCAGTTATTATCCGACCAGGTGCGATGTTATTGATGATTATATCATCAACCGCTCTCTAAGGTTGTATCCTGCCCATCCAGGTATTATGTAGAAATTGATGTTTTCACGGATCTTCGATATGCAAGATGAATTTTCTGGGTTTTTATCCGTTTGGTATCTTCTGATTTGTTCGACGTTTCGACTTCCATTTTGAAGTCATTCTCAAGAACTGTGAGACGAATATCTGTGGTCAATCACTCCCCTTACGAAGTAACCAAGCAAGACTAAGCAAAGACTTCAATTGTCTGTTCTCCATAGAAACTGGTATTTATAATGATTCTCCTCAGTTATTATCCGACCAGGTGCGATGTTATTGATGATTATATCATCAACCGCTCTCTAAGGTTGTATCCTGCCCATCCAGGTATTATGTAGAAATTGATGTTTTCACGGATCTTCGATATGCAAGATGAATTTTCTGGGTTTTTATCCGTTTGGTATCTTCTGATCTGTTCGACGTTTCGACTTCCATTTTGAAGTCATTCTCAAGAACTGCGAGACGAATATCTGTCCATACCGTCCTGGTCAATCACTCCCCTTACGAAGTAACCAAGCAAGACTAAGCAAAGACTTCAATTGTCTGTTCTCCATAGAAACTGGTATTTATAATGATTCTCCTCAGTTATTATCCGACCAGGTGCGATGTTATTGATGATTATATCATCAACCGCTCTCTAAAGTTGTATCCTGCCCATCCAGGTATTATGTAGAAATTGATGTTTTCACGGATCTTCGATATGCAAGATGAATTTTCTGGGTTTTTATCCGTTTGGTATCTTCTGATTTGTTCGACGTTTCGACTTCCATTTTGAATTCATTCTCAAGAACTGTGAGACGAATATCTGTCCATACCGTCCTGGTCAATCACTCCCCTTACGAAGTAACCAAGCAAGACTAAGCTAAGACTTCAATTGTCTGCTCTCCATAGAGACTGGTATTTATAATGATTCTCCTCAGTTATTATCCGACCAGGTGCGATGTTATTGATGATTATATCATCAACCGCTCTCTAAGGTTCTATCCTGCCCATCCAGGTTGTTTGAAATGACCCCTGTGTAGAGTGTCATACTGGTGGATGTCACTATTTCTCAACGTTTGTTTTTTTTCTAAATCGTCAACCAATCAAAAGATATATAATGAGGAAAGTGTGTATGTGGATTTCTTAGTCAATAAATAGCTTGCTATGAGAGGTCTGGCGGCCACCAACCAAACATCTTATTATTCTTTTTTGCATAATAAATGCTTTGTCGATATAAGAAGGTGAGCCCCAAAATATAAGTCAATACGCTAAAATAGATTGTACCAAACCATGATATGCCAGTTTTAAGACTGTTGAGGTAACCGTTGATTTCAGTTGTCTCATTAGAAAACAAGTAGAACTCTACTATGTATTCAATGTGAGATTTCCACCTCATTTTTTTATCAATTCTGAGCCTGAGTGATTTGTAGGAATGTTTTTTCAATTGACTCATAATTTATTTTTATAAGTAGGCTGCTATCCTCTTGAATACGTTCCTGATCCTAAATCCTCTGGTGGACCTTCAGTGTGTGCGTACGCTATGGTTTGGACTGAGATGTTCAGGATCTGCTGGATCGACTGAAACATGGTTAGAGGTTTTGAGTTGACTATATTTTCCGTAGACGATGACCCACCGAAATTGTTTAACACTGCCTACCAATCTTTCCCACGCTCCCACCATATGAGGATCTCCAGATGTACCGCTCTCACCGAAAGACAAGTGAACAGAACACCCCATCTCTTTTCCTCTTCCACTGGTAACCAATTAAGGCCCAAAATAGTCCATGCCGACAGAAGTGAGAGCTCTTATACAGGGAGATAATATCATCACAGATAGTTGACCCATTACGGGAAGCTTTGGGGTTGCCCCATCAATTTTTCAATTCTGGCAGTTTTTTGCTGTAGACTTCAAATCCGTCTTTCCTTCGATTATCCGAAACTTCTGCCGAACATCACTCAGGATACTTTCCACTTCATGATGACTGAATTTCTCGTGGTAGAACTGTAACAAAAGTTTTGTATAAAAATTTTTCGGACATGATATGAGAGGCTTTTTGGTAGCTGCATCTAGATAGTTCGCTAGATTATTTCTTCTGCCCAAAACTAATAATCCATCATCAGTCATTTCAGGACATAATTTTCTCAGCCTCAATCCATCTTTCAAAGGTCTGTTATTCGCCAAGTTCATGATGTCTTCTGTAAAGCTTTCTGTTTGTGATCTTCGAATTAAAAGTTTCTCTTTCATACCGATTTCTGTACTGTCAAATACATGGTATATTCTCTTTGGTCTTCCTCACTTTACCTTTCCACTTGGTGATAGCTCTTGAAAACTATGCGGTAGCTCAAACTAAACGTTGCCATTTTGAAAATTTGACAATTTCGAGTTAAATTGGTGATTTTTTCGCGGCTATTTATCCAACGAATTTTGACTTCAATTCCGGATCTACCTCTGCATTATAATGTTTCAGATTATTCGAATATTTGTCTATCTTTTCTTTCCACATCTCTTCTGACAATTAAAGGAAATCTTGACCGTGCAGTGTAAAACATATGGCTTATACTTCTTCTTATCGTTTCTGATCCAGTTGTGTACACATTCTGAATCGGACAGTAAGAATTTTTCTACTTAATTCATCTCCAGTTCTGATTTCGATGTCTCAACCAACCTAGATGCCATAATAGCAGCCTGCAGTTCCAATTTCGGGATGGAGAGAGTTTTCAAGGATGCTACCCTTGTTTTGGCCATCACATATGCAACATCTGTTTTGCCTGATGATGAAATCTTCAGATATGCCACTGATGAAAAGGCGTTTTCAATTGCATCGCAGAAAACTTGTAACTGTTTCAAACCAGTAGGAATCAAAGGAGAAAAGCACCTTGGAATTCTAAGTTTTGTTATCATTCGCAGTTCTTCCAACCAATTTTTCCATGTATTTTCCTGGAATAAAATCGTCCCAGCCAACTTCTGCTCTCTAAATGTCCTGCAAAAGTATTTTTGCTCCAATAATGATATGAGTAAGGAATCTTAAAGGATCAAAAATCAACATAACCATTTTCAAAACATATCGTTTGGTGAAATTTTGTTTTTAATCAATATATTCAATTTTAAGATGGAACTGAAACTCGTCATCGCCTGAGCTCTACCACATCCCTAGAACCCTTTAAATAGATTCTTTTCTGTCAGAGATATTTTTAATGTCCAAAGAATTACCGTTCAACCTTTCTTTGATGATTGAGGAAAACAGTTTCAGGTGAAGTGGCTATCTCTTCAGCGTTTATGTAAACGTCATCACCTGCATCTCGAATACATCCGGCTGTTTGGTAGAGTCCAGGCTTCTCCAGAACAATCGTTGAGCACACCTGCCTTCTTCTCTAATCTTCACTTGATGGATTATTTCTCGGACGTCTCCTGCGAATGCATACTTTCCCTGTGTGAACTTCAATAACACTGCTACTAATGATTCCGGTAAATCGGGCCCATACAACAAGTTATCGTCAAGACTAACACCAAGTGACTTTGCAGCTGCATCAAAAACTAATCTTATTTTACCTGGTTTATTGAGATGGATGGTGGCAAATACCATGTATGAGGTGGTTCGCTGGCTGCTTCGTCTGGGGATAATTTTTTGATATACCCTTTTTCAACGTAACTCCTGAACTCTTCACAATGACTGTCTCCGAGTTTTTTGTCTTTCATGTATTTCCTTTCCAAACACCGCAACCTCTGCAATGTAACAGTTTTGCTTCCTAGATTTTCATGTTTCCAGAGAAGATCGATTTCAAAACCAATCTCAACCCGACTGGCTGTCGTTTTCATGATTTCGTTGTTCTGGAATTTATTACCCCACAAATCTGAATATCCATTGTAAGAAAATTTTCAATCATGCTTACCACATCATTCGTCCATTGAATACATAAAGGCTCCGAATTATCTTTCAGTCCCTGATTGTTTGCAATGCTGCTCTCTAACAGTGTCACAGTTGAACCTTCATCGCATAGGGCTGAGGTTTTCAGAAATGGACGGATGATCAAGAACCTATCAAACCTGTGGATATTGTTCGTTTTTTTGATGAGTCATCACCGAGAAAGAAATGGAGAATGTGAAAGGTAGAGAGGGTATTTCATGGACCAGACGGGAGAGATCGTGTTGCAGATATTCAGACATAGGTCCAGCAGCTTTTCGAAATTCGCAAAATCATCTTTAAAAACTAAAATATTCTCTGGTGGGCAAACATAACAATAAGCTGCATTTGCCATTTTTCTAAATCAACGTCATGGTCACTGAAAGCATACTTCCCTCATTTTTAGTTTCAAAATATCAGGTAATTCACCCAAGAGTTCCGACAAAAGTTGTGAATTATTCATATGACCAACAGATTTCAAATTTTTTATGGTAACAAATAAATCTCTCACCTCGTTTGAGAAAGTATCAACTTCCCCATATTCATATCTCTCATTACTTGTATTTGTTTGATATTGGAAATCATTACTTCAATAATCAATTCTGGCCTACCGTATCTCAGCTTCAATATTTCTATAACCAGAGTTTTATCACTGGCTATCATCATACCACAAACTATTGATTTCGCTTTTCCTCTCAGACATTTTCCCAATTCAACCATAATTTACTCTTTATTGTCTTGATTGTTGTGCATATCTTGGAAATCCGATCAAACTGCTCGTAGGACAATGGCCAGTCTGCTGGATCGCCATCCGAAATGGGGAAATCTTTGTTAATTACTTGTCTAGTGAGTAATTTGTCTTGGGGCGATGTATCTGGACACACGTGTTTGAGAAGACCGGTTATAGTTTTGCATAAGTTGGCGATATCTAATGATTGACTTACCCGAACCTGGGAAACATTGTTTTTTACTACCTTACCCGGTACATGATTGTCACCGATATTATTCACCCATTCATGTACTTCCGACATAACAGCTCTTTCATCTTTGAGTGAGTGAAATGATGACTGACTACTTGTTTCTTTCAACTCCTCCTCCTCGATGATCTCCGCTTCCCGAAATTCATGTTGATAATGAAGAAGTTTCACTTGGTTCTCAATTTCCGATTTCTTTTTTACTAATTCTTGTCGTTTCTTCTCACTTTCGAAATTCAATCTCTTCTGCAAGACGTTCAAATTCGCTCTGGATCTCCTGGAACTTGTAGCTATCCTAGTAGATTCGCCTACCTCTGAGGTACACTTTCTGGTGGGATAACTTAAACTTTCTCCAACATGCATCTCGCCGGAAACTCCTTCAGGCCATACCAATTCTGCCGCCAAGTTCTTGTTGACTCCAGCGTCTTTTCTCGCTAATCTTTCCATATCTTGGTACAGAAGCAAACTCGAAGACCAATGTTACTTATAGAGTCTTTGCAAACCCCAATCAAGCACGATTTTTCTCGAAACAACTTTTTTTTTTCAAAATTACAATTCATTTTTTTCTTCAATAATTGCAATACTTTTCAATCAATAAAAAAAACTCCTAGGTAACAAAAA
This sequence comes from Zygogramma bicolorata, assembly GCA_032362365.1. NCBI lineage: Eukaryota > Metazoa > Arthropoda > Insecta > Coleoptera > Chrysomelidae > Zygogramma > Zygogramma bicolorata. Next base: position 52,204 of record JAVJAQ010003735.1, read on the forward strand.
AGTCATTGTCAATATGACAATGTGGTAAATATTATTTACAAAGGATTACTAAGATAAAACTAAGTGAAGCAAAATAAGATAAAGCCACAGTAATGGATATTTACAGAAAGTATCAAATTTTACACTTTAGGCTCCAATCTCTTCGTTTATAAGCAGTATTTCGTGATTTATAAGTAAAAATGCCTCCGATAAATCGCAATACACTGCCGCAACCACCTCATTACTATTCAATTCTTCGTGAACTGTTGTTGATATCTTACAGATTGGGTTAACGCAAGATGAACCAGCTCCTCTGAGCATGAAAAATATACACGTTGAAGGAAAAACATTCACAACTTAGGCGCGTCCACTCATCTGGATTATTAGTTTTCTGTTGACTTGTGGCCATACTAGAGATTACCTGCATCACTGGCAATGCTGCACTTCAAAGTTTTATGATTCTTCACTGATTTTTCGAACGTCTCTTGGTGGAACAATGTTGTCAGATCACAAACATCAAACGTAAACAACTGTTTTAACGAATTAAACATGACAAAATTTGTGTTTTTTGATTTATTGAAAGCCAAAATGATTGGATGTTGTGTTTTTAAAAATTCCACCATTCTTATTATTCTTATGTCCATATTTTTTTTTGTCCATTGTTGTCGAGATCATTCGTAGTACCTCTTTTATAAAGTGATATTACAATGGTTCTCTTCAAATATTCATTGGATGATATTTCAAGACTTGCAAAAATTACTTTCAATTTTTCTAACATTGTGTATTTATAGTGATTAAGAAAATGTTAAAACTCTTTTCTTCTTCAGATATGATCCTGTTGAGTTAGATCCTGAAGAGATGTGTCCTCTAGCAGCATCTGAACCGCAAGTACTATCAAATTATTCGGTGTCAGATGCAGTAGCTACGTACTATTTGTACATGCAATACGTGCATCCCTTCATTTTTGCTCTTTGTACCATCATTCCTTGCGAACCTGACGAAGTTCTTCGTAAAGGATCAGGTGAGACCGAACTTCAGAACTGGTTTCTTTTTACATTTTACACTCAATTCTCTTGAAGGAACTTTATGTGAATCTCTACTTATGGTGGAAGCCTTTCATGGTAATATTATCTTCCCAAACAAGGAAGAAACAGAACTAAACAAATTAACTCATGATGGGCATGTTTTGGTTCAGGAAACCTACGTTGGGGGACACGTGGAGGCTTTGGAATCTGGAGTATTCAGAGCTGATATTCCTTGTCGATTCAGGATAGTACCAAGTGCAATAGATAGCCTTATAGATCAGATTTCAAAGACTTTGGAACATGCAATTGTTGTAGAAGAGGGGATACCGATAGAATGCGTTACGAATTTGCAAGAAGTAGCCGAGGAAATCAAGGCCAAACTAACGGCTCTCAAGGTGAGCATATGCCCTGACAGCAAAATATATTTTTGAAACTAAATATAAATACGAATGAATTTAGATTAGTTTTTAGTTTTACATGAAATATGCTTCAGCATATGTTATCGTTCAGAGAAGTTTATATTTATTATTCAAGTAATTTATTATCTTTCAATTGAATATTGAAGTATTATAATGATTGAAACCACGTCCATTGGAACTCTAAAACACATTCATTTCGACTGAAGAAGAAATGATCATGATTAGTCAGTGAGTCAGCTAGAGAATGAGTGCTGATATCACTCCTCACACCCCCCTTTCTTTACAAAGTGAAACAAATATTATCATCAGATGAATCGATACTATAATTGTGTGATTTTTTTTAGTGGGGTGTATTTAAAAAATGTCATTGTTATTAACAGTAGGTAAGATCTTACCATGCTTATCGTAATAATATTTTTTTTTCTCTTGGATAATTTTCCTGAAATTATTTTTTAGATTTTGACAGGACCAAGGTGAGAGTTTGAATAATTTTCAGAGATCTTTTGTTAACCTTCTGATAGTCACGCCAAATTTCAAACCTCAGTAGTAATGTAGGTCTCACAGACCGCACAAGATAATTAACCCCCAACTAAATTCGGATTGTTTACGAAAAATACATAAAGGGAAGTTTCAACAACATGATAAATTAACAAGAAAAAAATATGAAGTTCATTCTGCTAATTTCTTTAAAAATACAATCAGGATCTTGAAAAAGGTGGTTTTTTTTCAATACTACAATTTATTCATTTGTATACAAAAAACAGATAGTGGAACTAATACAAAGAGTGCAAAAAACAAAAACAATCTATCACAATGAAAAAATGTCAAACAAATTTCATCAAACTTCTTAAAGAGCACTCCTGACAAACGCAATAATATGTTCTAAACATGTATTTATTGCATTTATGACAATGAAATCGAGTTTTGCGTTTTTTTTTTAAGTACGGTAGGCACATCTTCCTACTTGGGCATTCTGTGGAACATCACGTTCGATATTCGACCCAGAAAGTTCTTGTAGTCTCAACCTTAGGCTTCGAGTAATTTTGCTCATAGCAGCCAGCAGATGGGGCTTGACTAAATCATTGGCCAATTGTTTCAGAAAACACCTCAATTTTTTTTTATTAGGATAATTCGAAGCATAGATCACTTGGGAATTGATGTCAGCTATGTTCAAGAAATTGTAGAAAAGTACCATTGGTCATCTGCGCGTATTTCTGGAGCAGTCGTAGCTTGCGAATGTGTATCCACTATATCTACACCTCTATTTCATCTCTATCATGCAGACTAGAAAGCAACACACTTTTTTTTGGTTGTATATGATAGAAGAGTGCACTCTTTCGAAAACCCAAACATTTTTGTATGTAAGCAATTCTCTCTTGTTTTTCCGGATAGTTCCAATATGAGTTTATGTTGTGAGCTACCAAAATTGCCTTTGCGAGCTACCGGTAGCTCGTGATCGGCAGGTTGGCGACCGCTGATCAAAGATAAAACTTGATTAGTCGCGTCGGTTTCTCACACCGTAGGAAGAAATATTTTCCGCAAAATTTATTTTTGTAACACTCATGTTAGCACTGCCGTTCCGTCACTTCCGCTTATGAAGATACACAAAGTGGGAGGTGGCTCCCACCTGAATAACGCTGAATAAAGTGTATGGTTGATCTCACAGACCAGGCAAGACTAACGGAAGGTTAAGAGTAGTTGAACGTAGGAATGAGTATTTCCATGAAGGGGTGTGTTTTGATAACTCTGAGAATTCAGAAAGTTTTGGACTAGACGTAATATGTTGAAAAATATGAGGTCATTATTTGAGGTCCATTATCTGACATTGAAATATCAGATATGCCCTGTCTAGAAAATATACATTTTTAGGTGATATATCAACGAGTCTGAAGAAAGGCCCTTCAATCGAACCACTTAAGGAAATTTGGAGTGGTTGTTAATATTACACATGCATTGCAATCTCCTATATTATTTTCTATCTCACGACTCATTCCTGGTCGCTCAACTATTTCTTGAGCCCTAAGTAACTATAATGTATCTTGTTCAGTATACTCTTCCTAAGATTTTTTGGAAATATGAATTTCGGATTCTTCGGCAGTAATCCATCATGAAATGATATTTCATCATGAATTGCAAAATATAATTTTATGAATTCCGACATTTCATTTCATATTTTTGAGATTGTACAAGCATTCGCTGTAACCTAAGTGAACACTAGCTGAGAGGTTTTTTGAAAATGGATGACGATGGTCCCATTCAACTTTTATATTTTTGTGCCCGAAAATAAATTGGTGTAATATTTCCAAGCCGACAAAGCAGCAGCTAGTATATCCCTCCCAATGGGTGCCCAGTTCTTCTGCGATTCAGATAATTATTTAGCAGGATAGTAAATTGAAAGATCCACCGATACTGTGAATGGTGAAACATCACAATACTGCAATACTGGTTGTGAGCTCAAAATATTTCAAATGTTTTTCATGATTCTGTCATTTTTGTCAATAAATTCTTCAATAAATTTCTTAAGTGTTCTGTTTTATTGGACGAATTAGGTAATAATTTTGACACATTCTAATTAACCGATCAACATCCTTTTTACAGGTTGGCGTTTTATAATTTTTTATAGCTTAAACTTTGTCATGGTCAGGCCCAATTCTCTTCTCTGACAATTTGTATCCAAAAATATCAAACTATTTATGGCATATTCACATTTGTTCAAATTTAATTCCCATTGAGGAAAGGAAAATTCTCTATTAAAAGCCTTGTTCAGATCTATGTAAATTCTCATGTCGTCATTAGGTTTATGAAACACAACTAAAGAAACATGTATAATTTCCATTTTTTCAGGTCTAGATCCGATTTCAAACATAATACAGTGTGTTCATTACCTAACTGCCTGTTAGCTATGCCAAAATTGAAAAGAAGCACTCACGTCCCGCAAATATTTTATGATTCGTTTTCCCTCTTGATACGGGTGAGGAACATATTTTGCTCATATATCACGTTCTCTGGATCAAAGTAGTTTTCGAAGTTTTGCACCATCACATTATTTTTGTACTGTTGTACGTGACAATATTGTAGATTTTAAGTGCTCTATCACCAATGCGAATCACTTTTTCGGATTTTTCGGCTTCGGATTGTGTAGCTTGCAGGTGAAGCGGGAATTTCTGTTTATAAAAGTTCCAACAGTCTCCTAAATTATCTTCCAACGACATTCCATCAGAAGTTTTATTGAGATTGTTGAGAGCTGGACCACTGCAGGATGATCTTTTTATGGCATTTTCATAATTCAGCTCAATTTCTAAAATGTTTCGTTATTGACCCCGTCATGTAATGATTAACACAACGTTGGAACACATTAATTTCGACTGAGAACAGATCTTGTCAATACAAAAAATCAATATAGAAATGATCATGATTAAAACAGTGAGCCAGCTTACAGAACGAGTTCTGACATCACTCATCTCGGTTGATATAGTTAATTATCCATGTTTTGCGACAAGAATCATTGACCAGCGTCCGGTGAATTTTCTTGTAAGAAAACTTAGATTGCGCTAGATATATTGCAGGACTGACATTTGAGACATTGGTGAAATTTTGCCACAACAATTCTTGATCTTATATCTTATACTCAGAATAGAATTGAAGAGTGCAATTGATGCTAGTGAGGCGCGTCTTCAGCTCAGAATAGAAGAGTCTCATGAAAGGGTTCGAAAACTAGAGATAGAAAACACCATCTTGAAAGAAAAAATTGAAAGACTAGAACGAGAACAGAAGTCAACAAATATTGTTATATACGGCCTAAATAAGGAGCGAAACGAGATCTCCTTCGACTATCTCCGGGAAGAATTGAAATCATTTCTGCAAATAGACATCTCAATAAATCAAATAAAAAATATACATTGCTTGGGATCTCAGAAAAATTGTCCCGTGAAAATTGAATTCGTGTCAAATCTTACGAAGAAACACATATTTGCAAATTGCAAAAAACTGAAGGGAACAGGAATTTCAATTGCTCACGATCTCACTGCTAGACAAAGGACGGACTTAGCAGTTTTGAAAAGGCACCTCCAAACACACAGACAAGACAAAAATAAAAAATTCTTCATCAAGGGTAACAAACTGGTAGTTGAAAATACCGAATACACAGTGGAACAACTTCTTGAGATTGAACAAAGTGAAGTATTCGCAGACGAAGGAATCAAAACAAAAAGTAATCCCACAACGCCCACACAACCCCTTATTCGTGAAGTGTTTGATATAGAAACTGAAAAATTACATCAAGCTGCAAAACCAGACGTTTCGACTCCTAAAGCGAGTGGAGCATCAGCTGCATCGAGGAAACAACCCCAAAAACCTGTACTCAACAAACAAATTGAAGGATTGAGAACTAGGTCCACCAGCGGAAAGAAGTAAATATTTTTTTAAATTGTTTGTTAATGTCTTAAGTTTTAACCTCCCATTGAACCTTTGTATTTTTTTTTTTTTAGTTATTCAGTTATTCAGTTATTACGAAATTAACATCCAGAGTAGTTATGGACCCATTTATAAGAGAGTATCAAAATGAACCCGTTCAAGCACATCATATAAAAGAGGTCACAGACTTCAATGTACATTTAAGGAAAGGACTCAGCGACTTCAGAATTTTCCACACCAATATAAGAAGTATTGCCAAAAACATAGACGAACTTTTTATTTATTTGAATCAATTGGAAAGCAATTTTGACATAATCGTATTGACGGAAACTTTCAAAGTCGCTGATGCCAATATATATGGATTGAAAGGATTCACCACCCTCTATAATGAATCTTCATTTAATAAAAATGATGAAGTGATAATATTCATAAAAAATAAACTCGATTATGACCAAACAAATATTAGTTTGGGTGACATGAAAATTTTGGAGCTCAAAATAAAATTCAATAACAGAAAAATGACATTAACTTCGATATATCGATCTCCGAGCTCATGCCCATATGATTTCAATGAACACTTTTTCAACTATTTACAAACTGCTGATTCGAACCACATCCATGTAATAACTGGCGATATAAACATGGATTTGTTATCAGAAAATGATTACATTGAAGATTATAAAAACAACCTGGAATATTTCGAATTCAATTCTTATATAAATGATGTCAGTAGACCAGATACCTGCACATGCCTCGACCATTTTTTTGTGAAAACAAATATAGAAATACACGACCGTATAAAGTCCTTTATCTTCCATGATAAAATAAGCGTTCACCGACCAATTGCTCTGACAATAAATATGGGCGAGAGAGTCAACGAAACTCCCAAAAATAAAAAAGTGTATATCAATTATAAAAGACTGAAATTAGAGCTTCAAACTGAAACATGGACCAACATCTATGAGCAAAATGATGTCCACTCAAAATGTTAAATATTCATCAATAGACTGAAATATCTTGTGAACAAAAATACAACTGAGATCAAACTGAAAAATAACGAAAAAGTTAGAAAAAAATGGATAACATTAGGGTTGTCAACATCAATAAGGGCAAAAAATAATCTCTATAAGCTACTAACTGAAAACCCCAATGATCAACAACTCAAGCAAATAAACAATGATTACAAACGCAACTTGAATAAACTCACAGAAAAAGCAAAGAAACGATATTTTCAAAACGAAATCAACAAAAATAGTAACAAATCAAGAGGGCTTTGGGACAGTATCAACGAAATCTGCAATAAAACTCGTCCCAAAACAAAAATAACTGAAATTAAATTGAATAGTGGTGTTGTAACGGAAAATAAACAGGTCATTTCTGATGAATTCAATAAACACTATAGTGAAATAGGGCAAAAACTTGCTGATAAAATCGAAAAACCCGGTTCTTTCAGAGACGACACAATTGAATTAAATAAAAATATGTTCTTATATCCCACAGACACTGAAGAAGTTTTACAAATAATACGAGAAATGAAACTGAAAAAAAGCCCTGGGCACGACGGTTTTACCACAGAAATGTTGAAGCAAATTGCAGATTTCATAACAGTTCCTCTCACCCACATATTCAATAGTTGCTTCGAAAATGGACTTTTTCCAGACATTTTGAAAACTGGTGTTATCAAACCGCTCTTCAAGAGTGGTGATAAAAAAGAAATTCCAAATTATAGACCCATTTCTCTGATATCACATATAGCAAAATTTTTTGAAAAAATAATTAAAAAAAGAATGACGCACTTCATGAAAAAACATAATATCCTGTCCGAACAACAGTATGGTTTCAGAGAAGGAAGGTCTACAGAAGATGCAATATTGGAACTGACGACTCATATCTACAAATCACTGGACATTTCTAAGCCGTCACTTTGCATCTTTATCGATCTTTCCAAGGCCTTTGATACTGTTTGCCATACAAAGCTCCTTGAGAAACTGGAAAGAATGGGCATGCGGGGTAAGCCTCATGATTTATTGAAATCGTATCTATCAAACCGAAAACAAGTAGTCGATATTGATGGTGCAGTGAGTACTCCAAGGACAATCACCTACGGGGTTCCCCAAGGTACGGTTTTGGGCCCTCTTCTGTTTACTATCTATATAGACAGTCTATTGAAAATGACCTCTGAAGGAACTATTCTAAGCTATGCAGATGACACGGCAGTATTTTATAATGCCGATACATGGCAACAACTGAAAGCGAAGACGGAAAAAATTTCAACAAAATAAATAAATGGTTCCAATATAATAAACTAACTTTAAATGCCAAAAAGACCAAATACTTACCGTTCACTTCCTACACCAACAATTTGCCGAATATGGGGCCATTGAAAATAAACCAAGATATATCAATTCCAGAAGCCAGCTCCATTAAATATCTTGGTATCAAAATTGACCGACATTTAAAATGGGATTTACATATATCGTATCTCACAAATAAACTACGAGGATTCATATCAAGATTCAAACTCTTGAAAGAATACCTTGATATTACCCATTTGAGAACTGTATATTATAGTCTAGTTCAGTCCCAACTTTCATACGGCATAATAGGTTGGGGAGGAGTAAAAGACACACACTTGAACCGTCTCAGTATTGTACAAAAAAAAATTCTTAAGATCATCTTGAGCAAAGGAAGGACTTATCCAAGCGATAATTTATACAAAGAAAGTGCCATTTTCGACATTAGAAAACTTTATTGCCAAAAAATGTTGCAGAAAATATACAAAAATGAAATAAAAATAACACTCTCGAAACACCCATACAATACTAGAAGACAAGAACATAGTGTTGTGGTTCCGAAATGTAACAAAACAGTGGGACAACGGCACTGCAGCTATCTGGCTCCAAAAACTTGGGAGTTACTACCTGAAACCATAAAATCTAGTCAAAACTACATTACATTTAATAAAAAAATTAAACATTGGCTGAAAAGCTGTGACAGAGATATACTCCAAAAAATCATTCAACTGTAGAAACCACAACAATTCATGCCCGTAACAGTTTATTAGTTCCAATATATTGTTTGTACTATTCAAAAGACAGTGATATATATTTCTCATGGAACTCTGAATGTGACTTTAATACCGACTGCGATATTTTTAAATAAGTTGATATGTGATATTTTGAATAACTTGATATGTGATATATGAATGTTATGTTCACTGAGATTGCAAACCGATCATGTGTTATCCACTCGACACAATTACCTGGATGTGACTTTTTACCGACTGTGATATTCTATCTCATCTAATACCTTGCATGAAACTGTTTACCAATAATTGTGTGAAATTTTAAATAACTTGTCATGTGCTATATGAATGTTATATTCACTTAGACTTCAAATCAAAAAAATGTTTATCCTCTTTCTGATTATTTTAAATACAGGTATGTATTTTGTTTTTTATCATTTTTGAGGCTATATCACGCACAAGGAGCCATCTTGCGATAGTTCCTTCAGTGATGCCATTGTTTATTTATTCAGCTCACAAGTACTACTCACATAAGCATTTGTATTCAAAATTGTGAATTTTGATGAATAAAAATTATTATTATTATAATTTCTGTAACAAAATGTCGATTCTACCCTGTAGTTTTTGAGATGAAATATTATAGATCGTTTTTTTCATAATTGAAGGTTATAGGTAACAAAATGGCAATTCTGAGATAATGAAGAAAACAAAAATATTCTGTACATTCAGATGTCACAACTGTTCCTTTTCGTTCCTCAAATTCGGAAGTTAGTTTCGAACTTACAGTTGGTCACTAACAATCCCAAAATCTGCAAAATGTTTTTCAAGACCTTGATCCATTCGCTTTCTCATTTGGATCTCAGAGTGGAAATAATTATTATTTCTTTATAAATAGTGACTGTAGTGAATGGGATGAAAAATATTGATTGTGTTTTTCACATTTTCTGGATGAAATTTACCGAAATTTTCCTTTGCAATTAGTGGAACACAAATTACTTGACGTTTCCTCTACACTTTATAGGATGAAACTTATTGTTTTTGAATATTTTCTGTGATGATTATTATTCATACTTTGTAGAATGTCTGTCACAGAATTATTATTCATTTTCTATATGATTTTGATGAAAACTATTTGTCATGCTTGCTAGTGTATGGTCCAAATATTATTGACCATTCCTCTATACATTTTCTGTAAGAATATTCGGAAATTGAAAAAGTCTTCCACAACTGATATATCTAAAACATGTAAATAAATTAGAACCATCCACTACCACTGATGATCTTTTTGAAAAAATGAAAAGTTCATTCCTGCAGGCAATAGTTCATTGAATCAATTCTATTCGTTCATAAGTCTACTCATCACTCACAGTGCATAAATCACGAAAACCACATAGGAGGTTTTTATATCAAAAGAACAACATCCTCTGCCAACGAAGACTGAACATGTATTTGAGGTGAAAATCAAATACTAGAATAGAGTGAGATTTTCCATCTCAACATAGTCAACTCCTTTTACTGAATTCATAGAAAAATATAAAGAATGTCTTCAGATCTGTAATATTTCTGGGTATAAATTGACTACAACAGGGGATAGATAAATGTATATTTACGCGAGAACCTGATAACAAACCTCTGGAACAAGTTAGTTATTTAACAGTACTATAAAAACATTTCTAAGAAAAAAATTCTGAATTCTTCATATCGTTGGTCAATTAATTGGATATTCTAGGTGCCATATATTCTGTTGAATTGTATTTTTACGAGTATTTACATTTTGAGTTCGATCAGAATAAATTGTTCATTGTTATTTTTATATACAGCTTATGCAATCCATCTTGGAAAAGAACTAATGAAGAATATGCCCAGCAATCTCTGTGAAGTATAGTGGGATAAAGAAATGCCTATTATATGTGTTCACTGTGTCGATATTGATTCCTAGTAGGTGTCTTTTCTGGCGTCATGGTCTGCACTACCACTGTGCAACTGGAGAAGTAGCTGAGTTTTTGCTATGATGGATTGGATAAGCTGTACATGTACATAATTTATATAAAAGCAGAAGTGATAATGTTGAAATTTCAAGATCAGTAAAAATATTCTTACAAGAATGTCTTGTAGATGATATTAAAATTGCTCAAGCTATTTTTAGAAATTTCGGATGCCCCATATTCGATAGTTGAATAATGAATTGAAGATCACCCGATTTAACACCCCTTTAAACGCTTGAAGCCATTTCTAGCCCGACATCATCGTGCGGAATATTGCGCTGACTACAACCGATATTCCCTATAATCTAGCTACATGTACACTTTCTCTTTTCTGTTATAAACGTGTGTCATTTACAACTTGTTTCGTTTATCAATACGATCTCTAACAATGTATTCAGTAACTAACAAACATTAAAGGTTTATCAAAACGCCAAAAGCTGTATTTTGTTCCACAACATCTTCCCCGACAACCCACGAGGACCTACAAAACGTCTAAAGGGGTAGAGTTGGATAATCTTTCAGGCCACCTCACAAAACTGTTTTTCAATCCATTAATCAAATATCAACTGGGGGGCATCATCGAATTCAGAAAATAATGTAGATTTCAAAAATGAAATAACGTACCCTGTATGTTATTACATTTCATTTGAAAATGAAACGTTGATGTGATTTCCGGGAAACCCGGAAGTTAAAAAATCTCCCATTACGTCAAAAAGTGCTTCTTTGTGTGCGTATTCAATATTCCAAATTTTGTTGAAATAGCTGAAGAAATAAAGGAGAAAGTGGGATGTTCCATAAGTCTGTGTCAATGAAAAATAAAATATGGGGTCTAGAATTGACCCTTTTGTACCCCAGATTTGTACTAATAATATCAGAAGCATTTCCATTTATTTCTACTCATTGTTGTCTGTAAGTGAGATAGCAACCGTTCTAGTGGTATACCTCCTATATAGTACCTGAGGAGTTTTTCTTTGATAATGTTATGATCGACTCAGTCGATTGGTCTGGTTAGGTTTCATAATATCCTCACAGGGTTTTCTCCCGCCTTTTATATGAATGAATTGCTGTGGTTCTTGATTTTTCGTTCAAGAAACCATGTTAGTTCGTTGTTAAAATGCTATGAGTGTCACAATATGACAACAATCTATAACGAAATGGGTACTCAAACATGAGTTGGAATGATCTTTCCTGTTTTCAATGAGTCTGGAAATATACCAATGACAAAAGATAAATTGGGCAGATGAAGCAAGAGCTTGACTAATACCCGAAGACTCCTTAGTGAAACAAACACTGAAACTTCATCAAAACTTGAAGATTTATTTTTCAGTTCACTTTCAATATCATTCAACAATTCGTTCTCAGTATAAAGGTGATTTTATCGTTAAATTTTTCTGAACAATTTGTGACTCAATTGATAGATTGGATACAATTCCTCATTCTCAGACGGATTATTTGATTTGTTGATTCTGTTTCGAAAACTTTCTTTTTTCGTTCTGATTTATCGAAAATGTTTTTGTTTTTCTATCTTGTACAGACTTGCCAGATCCGTGTAAATATTGTTCGATCTATAATTAAGTAAAGTTGACTTTTTTGTTATAGAACATTTAAGGCACGGCAAACACTTTTCATTTCACAGAAAAGGAACGATCAGTAGTCTTTGTTCTAGAAAGTAATTATAAAAAATAATCAATACAAACACAAAAGGAAATTCCTTCAAAATATTATAGGGAACGATCAGTGACCTCGTTTTCGCAAAACTGAGAAAAATGTTTACATAAAATTAAATGGTATTTTTCCAAAGCCTGCGCCATATGCGTCAGTAATTTTCGTTCCAGAAAATTAAAGTTCAGTGGATAAATTTTGTCTCAGTAACTATACGAGTTACGGTCAATATTTTTTGTCCCAGAAGATAAAGATGAGGAATGATCGATACTCTTTGACCCAAACAGAATTAAGAAAAGAAGCAATGTTTTTTTAGAAAATGCATAGGCACGATCAATTATCCTCGTTTCTGCTTATATCAAGAGAATGTATTCAAGTAAACGGTTTTCTTCGAAACCTGCTCAATGTCAGAAAATTATTTTTGTTCCAGAAAATTCAAGTTGAACAGTCGATGTATTTCGTCCCAGAAACCATAAGGGTTACGGTTAATAATTTTTGTACCAGAAAATGAAAAGGAACTGTGACTGGATTTTTATGTGAAAACAGTCAGAGATGTGTGAAGTTAAGCAGTCACCTCTTAATACCTTGATGATATTACAATAGCCATGAAGCAAATTTTAAATTTCATCTAGATATTTTCAACTATATTGAAAGGAACAGGCATTTGAATCAATATTGTTCTGTCAGCCAGCTCTGAGATATGTTTGAAGTTACAAATTCCTAGATTATCGAAAAAATAGTTTTTGAATTTATTGCGAAATTTCTACCAAACAGACAGCTACTAAAAGTTCATATTGTGAGATCCTGAAAATCACTCTACACTAATTTTCAGTGGAAGCATAAACAATATTGTGAGATTCTGAAAATCACTCTACACTAATTATCAGTGGAAGCATAAACAAAAAGTTTCACCCGCTACTAACAATCCACTATAATGGTTTTTACATTTTGACAGTATATTCGTAATGCTCCACATTAAAATACCTCTATGCTCGAATAGTTTTCCCTATAGAAACTTGAGCATCTTGTAGAATAGAGCTTGACACAACATATGTTCTGCATTTACAATAATGTTCACTGTCTGCTATGCTTATTTTACTGAGGTAGTATTCTCTAATTTTTTATGATCATCATTTATCTCAGATGTTCCTTGTCCAAACCTAGGAGCTTTTTAGCGATTTCCTAGTCTGCCCTGGCACTTAATCTATAGACGTCTTAATCGAGTTCCAATGCCAGACTCGCTCCATTATGTGATTTTCCATGTGCTGCTTCTTCATAACTGATTTTTCCCCTAAAGTATAGATTCAAGACCATCGCTGGTATAATAAACATTTTTCAACCCATTCAAAAGCACTTCATTCTGTTTCAGGAACAGCCTATGAGACTGGAAAGACCGTTGATATACCACTTGGATGTAGGTGCCATGTATCCCAATATTATTCTGACGAACAGGCTACAACCCTGCGCCATGGTAGATGAAACCATATGCGCTGCCTGTGATTACAATAAACCTGGTGCCATTTGTCAACGCAGCATGGCATGGATGATGCGAGAAGAATACAGTATGTAATGATAATGAATATTTCCCTCATATATAAAATGTCCCATAAGAGCAATGCAATTATCGAAAACTTACAGTGGTGATTGCATTGTATCGAAAACTTACACAGATAATTGCATTGTAACGAGTCACCATAACAACACATTTGAAACCGTATCGCTAGACGTCAGTAAATAACACAAATAAATGTCAGATAGACTTCTTAAATAGAAAAACATTTCGCGTTTTGGCGAGTGCTCCCTACAATCTATAGAGGAAAGTATAAATGAACAAAAAATAACATTTCCTTGAGAATTTCTTTATTCGTGAAATATTCCAATGAATTACATTCGTGCATAAAAATGACCAGATAATTTTGCATTCAAGCGTGATATCTTATACAAATTGCATTCGGTTATTTTCATATTTTGTATGGTTCCAGAAATACAGGGGCCCAAATGACAAAACCTTAACATCGATCTTATGATAGCCATCAGATCCTTGTGGCGACTCTAGGGTTCAAGCCCAGGGGCCGTCAGATGGTCGACGACATTGTTTATAAGTTTTCTGGACATCCTCTTGATGGGAGTTGAAGGTCATCTTGCTATCGAAAGTGACACCAAGACTGTTTTAGAGTAACTAGGTTCCTTTTTACACTTGAAAATATCTCGGAGCTAAACTACATATTTCTGCAAGTTCTCAGGGATTGAGGGATTTGTTCATTATACAATACAATATATTATATGGAGCCATATAAATCAAGCGGTGTGTTAATGAAACTCAGAGATCGAAGATCCATTTGAGAAATTACTGTTCGTTTATTATAGCATATATGTCGGTTTTTCTGGTTTTCCCCACAGTTGAAATAGCAAATGCGCTACTGTAAAACTAGTAAGACGCCATGGAGCGCTTCGGCACCTAAGACAATTAGCCAAGGCTCTGTCTTCTCGGCATGCTCCCATGTTTGACAAGGCAAAAAAAATCATTATTTCATATAAATGAGAACTGTTTTATCAACTGTCTGACTGTACTTCTTTCTTTTCTCAGTGCCTGCATCTCGAAACGAATATCACAGGATTCAACAACAACTGGAAACCGAAAAGTTTCCTTCTCAGTATCCGGGAGGAGCTTCAAGGGCTTTCCATCAACTCCAAAGACAGGAACAGGCCGAATGGGAGAAGAAGAGGTTGTCTGTGTACTGCAGGAAAGTGTACAAAAAGTTGAAGTGTACGAGAATTGAGGAAAGAAAGACAATGATTTGCCAGAAAGAAAATTCCTTTTATGTGGACACAGTAAGGGCATTCAGAGACAGAAGGTAAGTGTGTGAATGAGATTTCTATTTGTTAATATAAGTAGTTTGGTATTTTTGGTCTGCCACCTTCTAAGTTGTAATTTTATTTCGACTACACTTGTATTTCATTATTTCAGATACGAATATAAAGGATTGTCTAAAAAAGCCAAACAAGCAGTTGTTGATGCTATCAAGGGGGGAGACGCATCTGAAATAAAATCGGCTAAGAACAGAGAAGTGCTGTACGATTCCCTGCAATTGGCTCACAAGTGCATTCTAAATTCGTTTTATGGATACGTGATGAGAAGAGGGTAATTACTCGCAGTTATTTTACTTTTATATTTTCAGTTTTATCTATATTGAAATAATTTTCAATGTGAATAAGCAAACAAAGGGTATCCTGGGGTTTCAATATCGAAATGCCACCTCAGAATTTGTTTATTTTTGGTAAGGTTAGTGTTTTGGAGTGAAAAAAATTATTGATTTTTTTTGCCATCTATCCCTCATATCTTCGAAAAAATTGAGAAACTTCTTCTTTAATTTTGGTAATACTTCGGTCGCTATGAGCACCTTTTTTTTGAAATTTTTTTTTGTGGAACTTACGTAACTCGGTCACCTCTATAAAAAATGTAAACGAAATAATCGGCGGTCTCTTATATTTTCGGAGATACAGGGCCTTTTTGGTGTGAAACTTCACAATTTTCCACATCAAATTTCTGTTGTTTGAACACACAAAATTCCTCCTTCTTCTGATCAAACATTAGTCACTCTCTTCTTCACTCGTTTTCAACATTTTTAAGCAGAAAAATCCATTATTTTCTCAAAAAATCCAACTTTCTCCAAAAGTCAACATTAATGCATTCAGTTCTCAACAATAACAATGAGAGCGGCAACACTGCAAATACATCACTTTCGATTGTCATTGCACTATGACATCACAACAAATTGGTTATGATTTGAAAATAATTGCATTTTTTGGAAAACTAATGGTTTTTTATGCTTGAAAATGTTAAAAACGAGTAAATAAGAGAGTGTGTGATGTTTGATCAGAAGAAGGAGGAATTTTGTGTGTTCAAACAACAGAAATTTGATGTGGAAAATTGTGAAGTTTCACACCAAAAAGGCCCTGTATCTCCGAAAATATAAGAGACCGCCGATTATTTCATTTACATTTTTTGTAGAGGAGACCGAGTTACGTAAGTTCCACAAAAAAAAATTCAAAAAAAAGGTACTCATAGCGACCGAAGTATTACCTTAATTTTTTCCTGTTCATATTGACTGAAGATCCTTGGATTAATTATGACTTTGAAGCTCAGGGCTAGCTCAGGCACTCATCCCCCTTAGAAAAAAATTAAATGAACAAAAATATATATGTCGGAGGGTGGTACAACAAAATTTAATTCTTCAGAAATCTTACTGATTCAATTTGTAAGATTTTGGTTCATTGTAAAAATTACGCTGGGAGTGGTTTGACCTAAAAAGGGCTTTCAGTATTTTCACACCATTTTCCTTTTCATTTTGTGCAATTAGACAACTAATAGAGAAATTCGAATACAATTTCAACGATTGCATTTATTTTTCATCTTGTGCTAGGTTTGATTCCAGAGGAGCCACTCAGATTAGCATATTTCTGGCCAATGTTGGGAATTTTTTGAGGACTATTTTAAAAACATGATTATTTTTAATTGTTGAAATATTGGGTTGAAGGCGAGAGTCAGAGATACAGATGACTTGTATTTTTGTGGTCACATGACCCCCTAACCCCCCTTAAAAAATTGAAAAACATCCGAGGGTGGTACAAAAAATTGTATTTTTCAGAACTACTTACAACCAGTGGCGGATCCAGGATCAGGTCAAGGGGGGGGTCTATAACTCAAAATTTATATATATATATATATATATATATATATATATAACAGAAAATTATGAGCTACCGTATAGCAACAACTAGTCAAGATCCAAAAAAAGGTGAAAGAGATTGACATGAGCAAAATTTGAAGGTGTAGCCAGGAGGTAAAGAAGGTTCGAAACTTTCCTTTTTTTAAATCGAATCGAGTTGATTCAACCTAATCAACAGCATATTCTACTCATACATAGTATATTCAAATCGTTACCGGCATACACAATACTCATCACAAATGTAACAAGTCTAATTTTTCAAATACTGCGCCAAAAAAGATCCAATGGCAGCACTGTCAGAAATTTTTCGAACTTTTCCTCGATAAGCCTGACAAGTGTCAATTTTCTTTAAAGTGTCATCGAGAAAAATTGCAATTTGATAAAATTTTGCGAATCTTGGCAATATTACCTGTAACTACAGCAACTCCAGAACGACCATTTTCGACTTTGAGGGGGATCAAAAATTACCTGAGAAGTACGATGGGACGGGAACGACTGAATGGTCTTGCTTCTATCCATACCCATATTGAACTCACCGAGGACGAAATTCTAGTAGAATTTTTCAAAAAACCTCGAAAATTTACCAATGTTCAAATGTAGCCTGCTCTTTAGTTTTCAATGGAATGTAATAATAATTATTGAAGTTCTTCAATTTTAAAGGAAAAAAATTCATTCTATTTTATTTTTTTGTCTTGTTCATGTGACATTTTTTCGTTCCCTCACAAAATTTGGAAAATAGGAGCCGATCAAAATTGAAAAAAATCTCTTATTTTTCCAATGGGGAGGGTCCGGACCCGAACCCCCCCCCCCCCCCCCGTGGATCCGCCACTGACTACAACCCAATTTTTTTTGATTTACTGTTTATTCGCCATTTCTTGGAATATATATATTTATATATATACATATATATTATATATATACATATATTTGTTGGAAATGCACTCTGTATTTCATAACAGTATTTTGTTTATGGTATGTTGATGTTGAGTTGTTGATTCATAATACAGTTCTCGTTTGAAGTTATGTGAAGTTATTTTTCCTGTCTGGTCATCAAGCCCAGACACACCTCACTGAATTTCTGAAGTGGTGTAGAGTCTCAAATATATATCGTGAAAATGAACATTGAAGTATCAAGAATGGAATCCCTCAACAAAGACAATTTTGATTCCTGGAAAATGCGCACATGGAAGCATTACTGATCAAGAATGATGCCTAACTAGAGCTTAACTAACTCTTCAAAAGAAGAAAATGATGTACATGAACATATCAATCGATTTTTTTATGGTGTTGATAAGTTGCAAAAAATGAAAGTTGAGATAAATCCCAACTTGTTAGCCATCATGCGATATGCAATGCATGTCAAAAATGATTGAAATCGTTAACGTCCAAATGAGAAAAAGAACTAAATGCTTGCTCCAGCAAGATGTACTGAAGATGTCTGTTTATAAACAGAAAATGCTTTCAAAACCAGCTCATCGGATCTTGGTATGAAATGGTGCTTAGATAGTGGAGCGACATCGGACTTGTGTAGGGAACTCGATAAATTTGTCGATAACGAAGACAGCACGGACACAAAACTTTATCTAGCAAATGATTCACTGGTATCGTGGCTAAAGGTAGTGTTATGTTTTCCGCTGATGTATTTGGTGATGATAAGAGTGTTTCTTTGAAACGTGCCTTCCATGTTCCAGACTTACGTACTAAATTGATGTCAATAATTGAAATAACCACGAGAAACCTCGAAGTTTTATTCAAGAATGATAATGAATACGTCGTTGGAATCTATGGGAACGTTCAAATCGGCGGATTGTACTACATACGAAGAAGTAAACATGAATTGTATCAAAATTTCATTGATTCTGCTTTTGTCACAAATAATAATTCTGGCAGTTCAGAATTGTGGCACCGTCATCGAGGCCACTTAAACGTCAGAGATATGAAGGAAACTCACCCCAACTTGAACTTGGGAATACCAATGCTGATTTGAAATGTGAAGTTTGCTATCAAGGAAAAATGACTCGGACACCTTTTCCCAAGAAATCTGAAAGAAAAACCAAATTACTGGATATTATTCATTTGGATGTATGCGGGCCGATGCGGGTTGAATCCAAAAGTCGGGGGAAATATTTCATTGAATTTATTGATGATCACTCGAAATGGTGTTGAGTGAGAAAAATAGAAGAGTGAAGTGTTTGCAAATCGACAATAGAGGAGAGTACACTAGCAAAGAATTTAGCGATTATCCCACTAAACACGGCATCACTAGTCGACTAACCATTCCGTATTCCCCGGAAACAAAACGGGATTGCTGAAAGAAAACATCGTACTTTACTGGATACCGCCAGATATCTCCTTGTGCAGTCAGATCTTCCTTCATCTTTCTGGGCAGGAGTTGTCAATATTGCCAATTATATCTGGAACAGAAATCCTACTGAACGTCTCAACGGTATGCCTCCATTTGAAGCATGGATAGTGCAGAAACCCAATGTTAGTCACTCCGGATCTTTTGGTTTTAAAGTATTCTGCTTGATTAGAGAACCTGCAAGGGTAAATTCGACTCGAGAAGCAAGGAAGGCAAAATTCTTGCCCACTGTAATGATATGAACAAAACAAGTTCAAGCCCACATACTATTTATATCTTTGCATATTGGTGCCTATCTCTTTCTTTGTATGTCTCACTCACATGACTTTTTTATACATAGATGTGCGTATTCCTTTTCAACACAAAATAAAACAGTTTCCAACCATCATTGTTTTGATCCACACAACACTTTCTCTGATCATTTCAAGGTTATAGAATATGGTTACCTGATGAAATATTTAATAAAATATCATGTTCCAGAAATATCGAAATTACCACAGAAAATAAAATTCCGGAATAACCAGTCTTCGTGTACGTGATTGAATCCTTTCAAACGAAAGAGAAAGAAATCTAAACAGAAAATGTTGAATCTGAAAACAGTCCTGAAGAAGAGAGCACCGAGCACCATTCTGAAACACATGTAGTACTTACCAACTAATAGTAGCACGAGGAAGGGCAAGGATTCTTAGAACTGGTTCGAGGAGAAGACCTAGGAAGATTTATCAAAGTCCAGCTACTGAAATAGCGAATAGTTCAGAAAATCTACAATATCTATCTACTTGATTTTGAATATTCATTTCTGTCTGCAGTTCCAATGGAACAATAACATTGATCACCCCTGAGGCTAATAAGTGGTATAATGCTATGGCGTCCGAGTGAGTCTATAATAAAAAACGACACGTAGCACGTCGTCAAGTCATTGGCAGTCGAATTGAACTAGGGAAAAAATATAAATCCGACGGTACACTGGAAAAACGAGAAGCTCATTTGGTGGCTCAATGTTTTAATCAGCAGCCGGGAATATACTTCAATGAAACATTTGCACTGGTGGCTCGTAAGAGTTCCATCGGACCCCTCATGCCACTTGCTGCTCTTTACGATATGAAAATACATCAGTTTGACGTTGCGACTGATTACCTTAATGGGAGCCTCGAAGAGGAGATATTCATGGAACCTCCCAAAAACCTGGACCAAATTTTAAACCGAATCATTCAGAATGACAACTCTTCAACAAATATTAAATCAAAAGCTGAAAGTATGGTTGAAGATTGGCACAGTGGTAAGAAAGTTTGACTTCTAAAGACATCTCTATATGATTTACGATAAGCTGGAAGAAGTTGATATCAAACTTTGGATCAGATTATAAAAGAATTTGGAGCTAAACCAACCCATCCTGACCCTTGCTTATATTATATTAGAAGAGAGGAAGAACTCACTCTCATCGCCATACATGTCGATGGTATTCTTGTCGGATCACGTAATCCAGATATAGTGGAAAATTTCAGAGCACATCTCGCGAAAAATTTGGAAATAGAATATTTGGGAGAAGTTGGTTATTGTACTGTTTTAATGTCATTATTTAGTGGTTGACGGATTCTTTCTTTGTAGTTTTCATGGGTTCTTAACCTACCACAATCTGAAAAAATTTGAGTTAATATTGGAATCTATACAAGTACATATTTTTAGTGTACTCCGGTAAGTTGCTGCGTTGATTAAAAAACAGTTCCTTCTGAATGGAGCACATTCTATTAGTCTTCTCGTATATCTCAAATTTGCCTATCAAAAAAATATAACTCATATTTATACCTAACTTGACGTGTGAGATACCAAATCCGCTTCCGTTTTCGAAACTCTTTTATAAATATTCTCTTCTAGGATTCGTTTTCTGCAAATGGCAAAAATTTGAGATTTGACATGTGCCCTTCAAGAGTGGCAGGCAGGCGCGAACCATATCAACCGAACTGTTTGAGATGCAAGCATCCACATACAGCATGATAAAAGCATACCCCTTTCAACTTTCGTCTCCTGCCTCTGCTCCTTCTTACTATAATTTGAGTGTCATTTCATTCTACTGTATGATCTCCATCAGCAGTTAGAATGTGTTCTGATGATTAAGAACTACCAACCTGTCTGTTCTTGATGTTCATATTGTGTTCACTCTTTCGTACTTCCAGAGGACTAGACGTTTCACCGATATATTTTTGACCGCACGAAGGGATTCGATAAATACAATTCTTTGTGTTTTCTGTTATTTTAGTTGGTCTAGTGTGTGTCAGTATTGAACGTGAATTATTTTTTGTTGTTTTGAATGTTTGACATTATACCTGTTGCCGATTCATTTTACCTCTTCAAATAATCGAGGGATATAAGGTATAATGTTTGTTGTAGAATTGTAGTTTGTGCATGCGTGTTTCACTAGGGGTGAGTTACGATTTTCAATTTCGATGTATTTTCTATCATATTCTCTGGATATCCATTTTCCTGAATGGATAACCAGAGAATTTTATAGAAAATACGAACTGAAATTCTAATCCTAAAAGAGAATATTTGTGAAAGACAAACAATTTGAAGCGTCGAGCTTCCGATCGAATCCAATATAATACTGTTTTTGAGTCAGTCCAATATATTGTTTTATCAATTCTCAAGTTCAATACGCTTTTGAAGCTGGACCCCAGCTGTGATCCAATTAATGCTGCCTGTAGTTCAAGTCGAATCGAAGACTGACATGCCGATCTTGAATACTTCTCGTTTTGTCGGTATTCTGCTACCTTCCAATACATTTTTGTCAATTTTGTGGAATATTGTTTTGAATTGGAAGATATCTTTTTTAGGGTTCCACCATATACTCAAAATCCTTCCCTCTGAAGAATTTAAATTTTCGTCAAAATTTTTGTGAAGATTGGCCAATAGTGAGTCATCAATATCTTGAAATAAAATCGGGTTATTGGTTATCCAATTACATATAGTAAATCCACCTTTACTATGTACATGTATGATGTCTTTTATCAATTTTTTCGCTTCCTGGATACTATCTGCTCCCCCAAGGTAATCATCTATATAATGATCATTGATTATGGCTTTCACCGCTTCAGGATATTCTTCTTGGAATTCTTTGGCATTGACGAACCAAAAAAATACCACATTGATTTCGTAGATATCTGGGTCACCATCTCTTCGCATTCCTCTGTATAAAATTCTCTGTGCTGATCTATCTTCTTTCCGAACATTCACTCTCAAAAACATTTATTTGATGTCTGCTGAAAATGCATATCTTCTGATTCTAAAATTCAGAAGAATTGTCTGAAGTGAATTGTACAAATCCGGTCCTGTCAGCAGAAAGTCATTTGAGGAATTACCATTTGATTTCGAAGAGGCATCAAATATAATTCGTGATTTATTAAGTTTGTTTGGATTTATGACACCGAAGTGTGGCAAATACCAGATTTTTCCGTCATCGATATCATCTTCCGCACTGTTTGGAATTTTCGATATATAATTTTTCTCAATCATGTCTTCTAAACTTTTCGCAATACATTCGACCAAACTCCTCATCTTTGCTTTCTTTTTTCCGTACAAACGAGTCTTCTTAGGGCATTTTTCTTACTTTCCGGTAAATGATGATTATCCTTTTTCTAAAGCAGTCCTGTTTCAAACTTGTCACCTATTCTTCGCATTGTAGAATCCATGATCTCTTGAGCTCTGATGTCTTCTCTGGATAAAGATTGTCTTGAAATGGGCAATGATTCCATTTTCCATTGTTTTTAAACCAGGTCATGGAGAATGTATTATTCATCTTTTTCTTTCCAATCCACAAAACAAACGAACTTTTTCATATCGTCGTTACTATGATTTGAATTTCCATGAACTACCCAACCTAACAATGTTTTCGCAAGGGCTGCTCCATGCCAAGGCCCCGAAATTATTTTCTTGCTTACTAACAATGGCCAATTATCTTGACCAATCAGAATTTTAGGACGTACGTCAATCAAAGATTGTATTTTGTTTTTAATATAAGGATATTGTAAAGAAATCTGGTCAATATCGACAGTTTGTTTTGGCAATGAAAGATTTTTTATTGTTCTAACATGTCTCAAATAAAAATTCGAATTAAAATTGCATGTTTTCGACGATATTTTGAAAGTAACGATTCTTGAGTCATCCTGCTCTTCTGCCTGATTATTTGTCCATTGGATACATGAAGTTTTTTGGGGACTATCAAGATCCAAATCATCAGCAAGATCTTCATCAATTAAAGTTATGGTACTTGCATTATCCAAAAGAGCATATGTATCAATTTCTTTTTTTCCATCTGAAATAGAGACCGGTAGAATTTTCAATAACACTCGTCTATTTGATGAAATATGACAGTTGGTTGCAATATCAGTGACTTGCGAAGTAGAATTTGTTTCTATATTCTCTTAATTTTTATGTAAAAGCTCATGATGTACTCTCTTGCATGCATCTACTATGCATATCTTCTACAATTTTTCAAACCATGAAAAGGCGTCGGACAATAAAAACAAATTCTAATCTTTGTCGCAAATGACCATCTTTCACCAACGGAAAAGGACTTGAAAACACGACATGAAAATAAACCATGAGTTTGATATTTTCAGCAAATGCATTTTTACTAACAAATTTTGTGGCCAGAGTGATATCTTTATATTTGTAATTTTCTTTATTAGCCTTGAATTCTGAAATTTGTTGAATTGGGAGTTGGCAAGCTGCATTAGCTTTGGATCCTAACCACGAACAAAATTCAACAAGTTTATTTTTCACTGTCTTTTCAGTAATATATTCTACCCATTTCAATTCATAAGAAGTCGGTAATTTATTCAGAAGTTCTTGTAATAGCAAAGGATTACATAGGTGTTCATTCTCCTCGAGTGACTGGACAGTATATATAAAATTCTTCACTTCGTCTGAAAATGCTATCAAAATATCTGATATATCATCCTTAACCATTGGAATTTTTCTCAAACGATCGAGTAATAAAGTAATAATATGTTCAGATCGACCAAATCTATTTTCCAATAACTCTATGACTATATCTTCATTTTGCGGAAGTATTAATAATGCTTGTGTTATTTTCTTGGCATTACCTTTGAGACATTTCTATAACCTGCTTTGATTTTCCTCTCTTGAATAACCACACAGAGCAGTAGAATTTTTAAATTGATGAATGAAATTGGGCTACTCTGTAGGATCCCCATTAAAAATTAGCAAGTCCTTCGGAACACTCTGTCTAGTCAAAATTTTCTTTATGTCATTATTATCAATTGATTTACTAGACATTTCAGCCCCCAGATTCTATTTCACGAATTCGATTGTCGAGTAGCTCAGACTGTGATTGTAGCATGCGCTGTACCGAAAATATACGCATATTCTAAGCAATTCGATAATCGAATTCGTGAAATAGAATCTGGGCTCTGGTGAATTGAAATTGTGCCTAACGTCATTTTGACAGCTGTTTGCATTTTGAGGAGTAGGATATATTTCTGTAAGTCGAGAATCTCTTGCTCTTTCTTCAATAATTCCTGCTCCAGTTCTTTCTTCTTGATTTCTGCCTGAATCATCAATTCTTTTTTTACTTTTTAAGGACGGGTGCTACTAATCTTGGACTTGATCGATTTCCTTTCTTGAATGGAACCCTGCCGTAACATTTTCTTTTTACTGTCTGCTTGTGAGTACTTAGAAGTGGAGTTTTTGTCATGAATGTCATTACTCTGCTCCAACTGTAAGCCACGAGAAGAAATGTTGTCTTTTTCTCCTTCACTACTGATAGGAATCGCTTTCTTTTCCCGTTTTTCCACTAATCTCTCGCTTCTTCGATTTTTTGACATGACTGATAACTGAACATCAAACTAAATATTACAATATACAGGATGAAACACAGAGTAAACAAATGATATTGGATGTGAATACTGAACATCCAGTGAGAACTCGTGGATATACATGTCAAACTGGAGAAGAATACGAACATGTCCAAAAATGCCCTGAACTTTCAATGCAAAGAATTTATTGGATGTTTAACTCATTTGTCAGTAAAAACTACATAAGTTTTGCAGTGAGTTGCGTTGGACAATTCAACAATGCATGTGGAAAGTTACATTGGAAAGCTGCAAAACGTATTTTACGTTTTAATTGAAGGGCACAATCAACCTGGGCTTACATATAAACCTGATTCCGAATAGGTTCAAGGCTTCGTTGATGCAGATTGGGGAAGTTAATCAGAGGATAGAAGATCGTACAATGGATTCACTTTAATTTTGAGTTCATGGGAATCGAGAAAGAAAAATACCGTCGCTTCATCGTCAACCGAAACGGAATACCTGTCTATGACGAAGGCGGCTAAGGAAGCTATTTATCTTCGCAGAATCTTAGTGGAACTAGGTCTTGACAATTTGGTAGACATTGTTGTTTTCAATGACAAAATGTCAGGCTGAAAATCCAACATTCTATGCCAGGAGTCATTTCATCCCAGAGGTTGGTTTAGAAAAATCGAACCATGAGAATGTCTAATTATTGGGAGACCAACAGAATAGCAAGCATCACCCGAATTCTCTTCAATCTTCTGATTGGTGAGGACTGACGGACAGGTGAAATGACATCTGGTAGTGACAGTGGTGTCACTCCATTCTAACCAACTTATGAAATTATTATTGGGAGACCCTATATGCAAGGGGTACGTGAGGATTTTTCTCGGGGGATAAAAACATTTTTAGTTTCGTTCTTAGTTCCCCTCACCTTCCTGAAATTGTCCGAAGAAGCCCGACAAGATATCGCAACTACTCTCAGAAGGGCAAAACTTTCCAAATCCAACATTACACTAGCATTAGAGACATTATCTCAAAAGTCTACACAACAACCCAGACCTGATCATCGACGACCTATCTTGAGGAGAAAACCAACACCCTCATCAACTAGTTCCGTAACTAAGTAAGCTCCCATTCCCCGACAAGCTCAATGTTCTTCTTTGCCCCATTGTCGTTGCCTTGCAAACCTCTCCAACCCCTTGCAGAACAGTCCTCGTCAAACGTACGTAATTTATTTCTCTTCATTGAAATCCTCAAAAACTTCAATATACAACAGACTAACATCCTTGTGAGTTTCGACGTAGTGCCTTCATTCACAAATATTCACGTATCAGATACATTGAACATTCTCGAAATTAAATACCAAATTTCCAAAGGCCTCTTCCAATGTACTTTTTACAAATAATTAAAGGACAAACAAGTAAAGGATGCCCCTATGGGTTCTCCTCTTTCATCAGTCCTTGCAAACATTTTCATGGAAGACTTCGAAACCAAGGCCACAAACCCTCTTGCTAGTTCAGATACATAGTTTACCTTTTGATGGCACCACGACCACAGACCCTCTTGCTAGTTCAGATACGTTGATTATTTTTTGAAGGCCCCTCGGCTCCGAAACTCTCCATAATTTCCTTGATCACCTCGACGACCTTCACAAAAATATAAAGTTCACAATGTAAATCGAAACCAATAATTTTAATAACTCTACACGGTCTACATGAAACCAACATACACAAACTGATACATCAACGCAAACTCCCACCTTCACAAACCGATTCCGTTTTAAATTCTCTCATTCACAGATCTATCAATCTCACAGACCCCCACATCAAACCACAAAAGCTGGCCCAACTCGAATAATCCCTCCCTCATCAAATTGACAGATCCATCCGTAGTCAACGAACTTCTCCATCCAGTCTAGATGTCGAAAAGACGTTCCCCACAAAGCTGTCCTTCCCTACACCACCTTGAAGGTGCTACTGAAAAAAAAAATGGCCAAATTCTCAAGAAAAAAGACGCATCTCTCCGTTCCCTCAAGGACAGAATTGTCAATGACTCCCAAGGTATTCATGTTCTGATTGCCATATAACATATACCGTGTGACACAGACTCATGGTACACCCCCGTTTTCTCCTTTGTTCTTCTAGCTATATTTTTGAAATTCGGAACATTGAATATGCTCACTGAACAGCATTTCTTGACATATCTAAAAGAAAAAAACAACTTCCAATTTTTCCGGAAATGAAATCAACTTTCGATTCTTGAATGGGACACCCTATATATTGTTACATGATCGGTTAGGGATGATCATGAGGAATCCAACAATACAACAGCTAGCGATCACCTGAAGCTATCAAGAAAATATTTCGAGGATCATCTTGTGGGAAAATTCAGTATAATGTAGATGATCATTTCAAATATGTTATCGTAATTGAGATCAGAGCAAGGACATATCAAATGCAAGTTATGATATTTGACAATAGTTCAGGCTAGAGGTCTTGAGATGGAGCCAGAACCGAAATAGAGAAAGACAGTAATGGAAAGTGTGGTATAAGGATCCCTAAAGCGTTCTACTCGAGCTTCGGAAAGGAAATCGACAAAGTATTTGTGGTAGAAAGAGATCTTATTATCCTTCAATGACCAAAGTTATATCTGACACTAATATAAAAGACAGACTATTGAAAACGACAACGGTATATTGATTATAATGTTTCATCTTCACTCTTATCGTGATCGAGATCACAGCGAGGACATATCGAATGTAATTGATGATATTTGATAATTAATCAGACAGAGAGGTAACTGATTCTTGGGTGTTTTCCGGGTTTGATGGCCGTGGTCCACAGGTTTTTATTCCTGACGTTTCGCCTACGACTATGGTAGGCATTATCAAAGTCTGTGAGGTAACGGACGCAATGATCTCGTTCTCACAGTAGATACTACTTTATTGACGTTATGATCGGCTTTATACCTGTTCTCCTGTTCGACGTCCGATATTATTGTGTTGGAAATGGGCGTGGCTCGTTTCCTCTTGACTGGTTTGGG
This sequence comes from Zygogramma bicolorata, assembly GCA_032362365.1. NCBI lineage: Eukaryota > Metazoa > Arthropoda > Insecta > Coleoptera > Chrysomelidae > Zygogramma > Zygogramma bicolorata. The sequence continues at coordinate 80,662 of JAVJAQ010003735.1, forward strand.
CCGTGTGTGCTTTAGAGCTGGTAACCAGACTTTGTTGATGTGTATGCCTTCTTCTTTTCGGTTGAAATTGTCTTTGTGTTTGTGAATCTCTATCGCTTCTCTGTGTAACCTGGGATAGTAGCTCTGCGTTCTGTCAATCACTTCCGTTTCGTCAAATGCAATCGCGTGATTGCCTTCTCCGAGTGCATGCTCGGCTACTGCCGACTTGTCTGACTGTCCCAGGCGACAATTTCTCTTGTGTTCGGAGAGCCGTGTCTTGATGCTTCTTTTAGTGGTTCCAATGTAGACTGATCCACAGCTACACGGAATCCGGTACACACCTGGTGTTACCCACGGCTCTCTTGGATCTTTGGCTGACCTTAAACTATCTCTGACGGTTCGTGTTGGCATCAGTATTGCTTTCACATCGTGTTTTTCCAGCGTTCGTCCTATCCGATCTGTCACACCTCTTATATATGGCATAAAGGCTTTTCCCACAACAGGTTTATTTACAGTTTCCTTCGTGTCCTCTCTCTTGGGTCGTATTGCCCGTTCGAATTCGGCTTCACTATACCCATTCCCTTTTAACGCTTGTTTAAGGTGGTCCAGTTCCTCAGGGAGGTTTTGTGGTTCACAAATGCGGCGGGCCCTCTCCACTAATGTTTTAATTACACCTCTCTTCTGGCGTGGCTGGTGGTTGGAGTTCTTGTTCAGGTATCTGTCTGTGTGAGTGGGTTTCCTGTATACTTTATGTCCCAGGGTCCCATTTTCCCGTCTGTTCACCAGCACATCCAGGAAAGAGATTCTCCCTTGGGTTTCCTGCTCCATTGTAAATTGAATTTTAGCGTTAATCGAGTTCAGATGAGACAGAAATACCTTTAGTTGTTCTTCTCCATGCTGCCACACCACGAATGTATCATCAACGTACCGCAGCCAGCAATATGGTTTCAATATTGCTTGCTCTAAGGCGCGCTGTTCGAACTTCTCCATGAAAAAGTTTGCCACCACAGGGCTCAGCGGGCTGCCCATTGCAGTACCGTCGGTTTGTTCATAGAACACACCGTCCCATTGGAAATATGTCGATGTCAGACAGTGAGCAAACAGTGTGGTTATATCTGCTGGGAATACCTCTCCAATAAGCTGTATTGTTTCCTTGACCGGAACCATCGTGTATAAGGATACTACATCGAAACTCACTAGTATATCTCCTGGACCTAGCCTCATGTCTCTTATCCTTTCAATAAAATGTCCCGAGTCCCTAATATATGAGTCTGTGTTGCCTGTGAGAGGTTGTAGCCGGGTAGTCAGATACTTGGCCAGTTCATAGGTCGGTGAACCTATTGCATTCACGATAGGTCTCAGTGGTACATTTTCCTTGTGGATCTTTGGTAGGCCATATAGACGAGGAGGCAGGGCCTCGGATTTCTGTAACAGTTTCTTTGTGTTGTCATCTAAGCTTGATGAGCGGACTAGGTGATTAGTTTTTCTCATAACTGCGGCGGTCGGGTCTTTATTGATTATTTTGTACGTTTCCGGATCCAAAAGGTTAACTATTTTCTCTTTGTAATCCCTCGTGTTCAACACGACGGTAGAGTTTCCTTTGTCTGCTGGCAATACTAAGATATCCTTATCATCGTTCAGATGTTTCAACGCATTTCTTTCTCCTTTAGTTGTGTTGGCCTTGGGTGGTTTCGCTCGCATCAAAATCCTTGATGTTTCGATGCGTATCTCTTCCGCAATGTCATTCGGCAAATTTCGAATTCCAGCTTCGACGTTCGCGATAATGTCCTCGTAGGGTACTTCAGCCGGCGTCATGAGGAGAATAAGAGGTTAGCCATAACGAAGCGACATAAGAAGAAGTTCGACAATCTGTTGGAGAAACAGAAAAATCGTCCACCTCAGATCAATGAGAAAACGGTCGTAAATCTATCGGACCGGACATTATCAAAAGATGAGTTCAGCATATTAGCCAAAGGTGGTAACTTCGCCATGACGCCGGCTGAAGTACCCTACGAGGACATCATCGCGAACGTCGAAGCTAGAATTCGAAATTTGCCGAATGACATTGCGGAAGAGATACGCATCGAAACATCAAGGATTTTGATGCGAGCGAAACCACCCAAGGCCAACACAACTAAAGGAGAAAGAAATGCGTTGAAACATCTGAACGATGATAAGGATATCTTAGTATTGCCAGCAGACAAAGGAAACTCTACCGTCGTGTTGAACACGAGGGATTACAAAGAGAAAATAGTTAACCTTTTGGATCCAGAAACGTACAAAATAATCAATAAAGACCCGACCGCCGCAGTTATGAGAAAAACTAATCACCTAGTCCGCTCATCAAGCTTAGATGACAACACAAAGAAACTGTTACAGAAATCCGAGGCCCTGCCTCCTCGTCTATATGGCCTACCAAAGATCCACAAGGAAAATGTACCACTGAGACCTATCGTGAATGCAATAGGTTCACCGACCTATGAACTGGCCAAGTATCTGACTACCCGGCTACAACCTCTCACAGGCAACACAGACTCATATATTAGGGACTCGGGACATTTTATTGAAAGGATAAGAGACATGAGGCTAGGTCCAGGAGATATACTAGTGAGTTTCGATGTAGTATCCTTATACACGATGGTTCCGGTCAAGGAAACAATACAGCTTATTGGAGAGGTATTCCCAGCAGATATAACCACACTGTTTGCTCACTGTCTGACATCGACATATTTCCAATGGGACGGTGTGTTCTATGAACAAACCGACGGTACTGCAATGGGCAGCCCGCTGAGCCCTGTGGTGGCAAACTTTTTCATGGAGAAGTTCGAACAGCGCGCCTTAGAGCAAGCAATATTGAAACCATATTGCTGGCTGCGGTACGTTGATGATACATTCGTGGTGTGGCAGCATGGAGAAGAACAACTAAAGGTATTTCTGTCTCATCTGAACTCGATTAACGCTAAAATTCAATTTACAATGGAGCAGGAAACCCAAGGGAGAATCTCTTTCCTGGATGTGCTGGTGAACAGACGGGAAAATGGGACCCTGGGGCATAAAGTATACAGGAAACCCACTCACACAGACAGATACCTGAACAAGAACTCCAACCACCAGCCACGCCAGAAGAGAGGTGTAATTAAAACATTAGTGGAGAGGGCCCGCCGCATTTGTGAACCACAAAACCTCCCTGAGGAACTGGACCACCTTAAACAAGCGTTAAAAGGGAATGGGTATAGTGAAGCCGAATTCGAACGGGCAATACGACCCAAGAGAGAGGACACGAAGGAAACTGTAAATAAACCTGTTGTGGGAAAAGCCTTTATGCCATATATAAGAGGTGTGACAGATCGGATAGGACGAACGCTGGAAAAACACGATGTGAAAGCAATACTGATGCCAACACGAACCGTCAGAGATAGTTTAAGGTCAGCCAAAGATCCAAGAGAGCCGTGGGTAACACCAGGTGTGTACCGGATTCCGTGTAGCTGTGGATCAGTCTACATTGGAACCACTAAAAGAAGCATCAAGACACGGCTCTCCGAACACAAGAGAAATTGTCGCCTGGGACAGTCAGACAAGTCGGCAGTAGCCGAGCATGCACTCGGAGAAGGCAATCACGCGATTGCATTTGACGAAACGGAAGTGATTGACAGAACGCAGAGCTACTATCCCAGGTTACACAGAGAAGCGATAGAGATTCACAAACACAAAGACAATTTCAACCGAAAAGAAGAAGGCATACACATCAACAAAGTCTGGTTACCAGCTCTAAAGCACACACGGCCCAAACCAGTCAAGAGGAAACAAGCCACGCCCATCTCCAACACAATAATATCGGACGTCGAACAGGAGAACAGGTATAAAGCCGATCATAACGTCAATAAAGTAGTATCTACTGTGAGAACGAGATCATTGCGTCCGTTACCTCACAGACTTTGATAATGCCTACCATAGTCGTAGGCGAAACGTCAGGAATAAAAACCTGTGGACCACGGCCATCAAACCCGGAAAACACCCAAGAATCAGTTACCTCCGGCCGTGAAAGTTTACGTTCTTTGATCAGACAGAGAGGTCTTAAGATGGAGCCAAAACTGAAACAGATACAGACATCAATGGAAAGTGTGGTGAAAGGATCCCTAAGACCTTCGGTATTGGATATTGAATTTTGATGTTGAAGTTGTTTTCTGCTTGAAAAATTGGTGAAAATGGGCCCCACTTCAATCCTCACATGCAATTTGATGTTTGTCGAATGTGAAAATCTGAAAAAGTTGTTTTTTTTTGTATACCTCTTCATCAAACTTTCATCTTGATTCCTTGACTTTTTTTATTTTTCAAAACTTGCTTAATCGATTTGGATGAAACCTCACTCCGATTGTATATTTTTTATGAATTCGAATTATGCATGCAATATATATGCCAGAAACCAGAAAATACCGTTACTGGGATCAATCAAGTGAATAAACCCACCTCGTTCACGAACTTTCCTCATCATAGTAAATTCTGGACAATTGAAACATTCCTGAAGTTTCTGGGAAGTTACCAAATCGCTCCTCATAATTGCTGGCCATGTTTTGTGAGCGAAGCTAACAGTTCCCAAGCGATAAGCGACAGTATTGCCGAGCAAATTTGTGAAGTTTAGAGAAATCATAATTTTCATTCGTATATTTAAGTTTTGTGAAATATGTCGTTTTGGGTTATTTAGTGTTCAGTGAATTAATTCGTTTTGTTTTCGTTATACCGATAATTAATTATTACCGAACCTACAGAAAAATTTAACAGTACTTTTATGGAATTTACGCCACGAAAAAATTAACGCATCATCATCATTGAGTTCTGAGTTTTCTCATTTAATGTGTAAGTGACCGAGAACCTCTCTGTAAAGAGAGGGAAATCGTCTGTTACTACTGACAATACAAATTAGAATAAGTTTTATATCAAAATTTAAAAAAATGCTACTTTTGAACCATTCAAAACGAATAAATATGTCTGCAATACAGGGTGTAACTGAATAAGTGTAAAACATTTGAGGAGGTGATTCCTCATCGAATAAAAGATAGGATCTTTCATATAAAGAAACTTCATTGGAGCATCCCTTGTTAAGATACAGCCCCTGAAATGGGGTACATAAAATTTGTATAACAATTTTTTTCACGAGCACTGAAAAAGTTATCATATTGAAATTAACCTGATGTTTTTTACTACCGAAAAGACACTTAGCCAGTTATTTATTTGGTTTACCCCATGGTTGTAAGGGGTGGAAAACGCAACCTCTAAAATTTATTTCCAATGTAACTTTTTGTTTTATTATTTGTTTACCATTTAAAAATGTATTTCCGATAGCCTGTTTTATTCTGAACAACAAATGTCTCTTGGGTTTTTTGCCCAAAATAAACCAGTTCGCAGCAAAAAATTATTTTACGAACTACTACACAGATACATCTTCATAAATGCGAAAATACGAAACTAATCTATCTAGTAGGTCGCTATTAGCGATAGTGACAATTAAATTGGTATGACGCTGTCATGTCAATTTCAATATTGTAACTTTTCCAGGGCTTGTGAAAAAAATTGTTATACAAATTTGATGTACCCCCTTTAAGGAGCTGTATTTTTACAAGGGATGCTCCAATGAAGTTTCTTTATATGAAAGATCCTATCTTTTTTTCGATGAGGAATCACCTCCTTAAATGTTTTACACTTATTCAGTTACACCCTGTATCTCTCAATTGAAACATATTCACTAGAGAAATCCAACAGTGGAATGAGTGTTGCGATAACTTTAAAAATAAGCGTGATATAAACATTTAACGTTCGAAATCGAATTCGAAAGAGCGTTATAACAACGTCCATACAGAATTCCATTTTATGAGAGAGATGCAGATAGTACACTTCAACAACCAATAACTTGTAGGTTATTCAACTAATTTTTATCACTATAACACTTTTTCATAATTTGTAAGTATCTCTAATTTTTTTCTGCAAAACGGCAAAGAAAAACTCCTTTTCATCATTAAAAAAAATATCATGTCATATCTCAGTTCCCTTGAGTCTTTTCGTGGTTCCATTTTCTCTCACGTGCCGCCGCATTCTCAAGATGCTTCTGAATTCTACTTGTCAAATTCTACACCTAGGCGATTGATTTTTCGGTTATATTTTGGAAAGATAGGTACCTTCATTCTACTCATGTTTTTATTATTCATGCCTCATTAGCTTTCTGTACTTGAAAACAAAAATCGTAAAATGCAAATTGATGGAAATACTGAGGAACAATGTGCTCAATTTGCAGACCTAGCATATGTAACTTGAAACAAATATATGTCATTCATAGGAAATATGTACAAAATAAAGCAAAAATAAAGAGTTGTTTGAAGAAAAATCTCAAACACCTGGACAATATTCTAGCCCAGAAAAGATCTCTCATAGAAGTTTTGTAATTCCTATTTATTGTATTTGGTGAAGAAAAAATCCAAAAAATAGTTTTTCAAAATCCATCCTCTGTACAAAAATACTCAAGTTCCTACATAGGCAAATATTCACAAAAACATACCTTTTCAAGTGGAGGTAGTCATAACTCATTTCGCGAGAAGGCATCAGTAAAACATTGATTTGGTTATCAATAAAAATGATTTTGACGTGAAACAATCTTTTTGATTCATATTCATTATTATAATCGAACTGGAACCTGACCTGGCTGAACTTCAACTACGTACCTTTCCGTATATTTTATGATCCCTGTATTCTAAAACTACTTTCAGGGCGCGCTGGCACAGCATGGAAATGGCGGGAATCGTGTGTTTCACCGGCGCCAACATTATCATGAAAGCCCGCGAGATAATCGAACAGGTGGGCCGTCCTCTCGAACTAGACACCGACGGTATTTGGTGCATCCTGCCGGCGTCGTTTCCCGAGAACTTCACGATCCACACCGATCATGAGAAGAAGAAAAAGTTCAACATCTCATATCCTAACACCGTCCTCAACGCCATGGTCAAGGAACATTTTACCAACGATCAGTATCACGAGCTGGTCGATCCCGTAAAACTGGAATATCAGATCAAAAGTGAAAATTCAATTTTCTTCGAGGTCGACGGGCCCTACAAAGCAATGGTTCTGCCTGCCTCTAAAGAGGAGGGCAAGAAACTGAAGAAGAGATATGCCGTGTTTAATTTCGATGGTTCCTTGGCTGAGTTGAAAGGGTATTGTATAGAGTAGATATTCAGGAAAAATCCAATGAAACTTTGAGGTAGAGGAGTGAAGTAATTAAAAATATGTCATGAAGTAAATGAAGATTCAACTTCAACCTTTCTGGTGTCATATAACTATGAATTGAAAGTTTTTTATATCTTTTCGCATTATGTGGTTGACATTTTCGGTTTCTCCCAATTATTGAATTTGAAAAAATAATGATGATAATGTTTCCCAGAGCTAAAAACTGCGGAAGTAAAATACCTTCCCAATCGGATTTCCGGGTGGGAGGTACTCGGGGGTACCCCTTCATCGAGAGTATTGAGAAACGATTATTGTAATATTCGGGAATTGAATCGCTCATGTGCTGAAGGAATCTCTGAGACCATAATTCTGAGAATGGAAACATTTATTCAAAGCCTCGCAAAGACACCAAAGTCTGAGAACTTATTGTTCAATAAAGGCTGTTACATCCAAACAAGAGGCATTCAATTGTTGGCGCCAAAGTCCAAGTTCAGAAACGATATCTGAGTTAATGCAAGAAATAGGTGTAGTGCAACAATTGAAGCTGCTTAAGAAACACATATCATAATCATAGAATTCGTTCAAGATTTGTTGAATTTTCAAACGGTTTTCGTTTCTTTTTGGTCATTTACTAAATTTGTCGCCAAAAACTTATATTAGTTCATTTTCCCCTTTCACCAAAGATGGTGGATCACAAGCCACCGCTGCCCAACAAAAAGTAAATAAATATATCAAGAATATTCATGGGTATACTTGTAGACTGGCTCTAAATCAAATATTCTAAATGTACAATTTGTTCAGGCCAGCCTCAACTCACCTACACTGTAGGTTGACGGACTAACACCTACCTCGTGGTATTAGCCAAGGGAGTAGTTGTTTTTTTTTATAGGTGTTATATAAGAAATATTTTTATGGACCTGAAGACGAATAAGGCTTGCGGATCTGATGGAATCTCAGCGTTTGGCATAGAGGTCTCGTTTCTAAACTGCCGTATTGTGGATTGCTTTCCCAGTTGTGTGCTTTATTGAAGAGTTTCTTGTCTCTGTATGTGGTTGTTGATGGGAGTATCGCCTGATATTCTCCCAATAAATGCAGGTGTTGCACAGGGTTAAGTTCTGGCGCCCACTTTTTTTCTTTATATCAATGATTTGATGGAGAGAACATCTTATTCAGTGCTTAGTTTTGCGGACGACAGTACTCTTTATATAAGTTTCTCTTCCAGAGTCCCCATACCAGCATGAGAATACAAAATTCAGAGAAATTTTCACGTCAATAGAATAAACGATGACTTGGCAAAAATGAAAGAATAGGGTAACATGAACTTGGTGGAATTAATTGCTGGTAAAACCCAGGAATGTCTCTTCTCAAAGTAAGCCGATCTATCATTATCTAGTATTCAGATGTCAGGAGTAACTATTCATACAAAATCGAGTATGTCGATGCTAGGAATCATGATCAGGTGCTTCCCAGAAGCTTGGATTTCTATTTCGTGGAAAGAAATACTTCACTTCTTGTCGGCTTCTAATGCTCAGACATGACCTGTCTTGGAATATAAATCTCATGTGTGGAGCTCGACACCAATACATTAATTGAAGCTTCTCGATTCTATTCAGAGAAAGACAATTCTTCTTGTTGGTGATTCTTCACTCACAGAATCACTCACTTCGTTGGAGCATCGTAGAAGGGTCGGAGACTTGTCTCTCTTTTATAGATATTTTCACGGTCGGTACTTTTCTGAATTGTCATCAGTCGTTCCACCCTTGGCAATATCTGCACGGATGACCCGACGAGTACAGAATTCCCACCCTTTTGTTGTAAGCTTGAAGACCTGTCGAACATATCTTTCTCAGGGATCTTTTTTTAGTAAAACAGCTGAACTTTGGAACTCCTGGCCGAGAGAGATATTTCCTGAGGCTAACAAACTTAAAAAATTCAACGTGAATGTTAATTCGTATATTCTGTCCCTGGATTCACGCAGTGTCCTTTGACAGGGCATCCCTTTCCTTTGAATCTGCAAATTAAAAAACAACTAGCAAATCCGAACTATGGAGAAAACCTCACGTCACGAGTTCTCTCTAAGGTCTCCATCTGCCTACTTCCCAGATTGAACTGAGCAGCTCTAGACGCGGTTCAACCTGAACTCTACGGCTACATACAACTGACTGCGGCAAGCGGCAACCCATTCGAACACGTACATATATAAATTTATTTTACCTCTTATATAGACCCGAAGCGCAATATACCACTGATGAAGTCGAACAAAAAAATCGACGCTCTCCGACCTGGCTCCGAGTCTGACAAGGTTCACGTGAATTTCCGACGTTCTTGGCCGTTTTTGAGCACTCTGAGCATGGAGACATGGGACAAAAAAATGGTAGAACATTTAATATAAAAATGTAATTCGAGGAATAGGTGATAGAAGGTCTATTACCAAATAGCGAATAGTGCAATGTATCAGCATCTCATATTTTTTTCATTTCATCATAAAATACAAAAATAATTTTCATTTCTAAATGGGAAGATTCACTATTCGAATGGAAGAAAAAATGGAAATTATTCCACATGAATTCAAAATAATAAAAATAGTTTGTAAGACGAAATTATAAAATGGAAAACACATTGAAAGGTACCATAAAAGTTAAGACTTCAAGATATTACTTGAATCTTTTTGTTGATATCAAATATCCTACCACTAAACTGATACTATTTGCAATCGATGCGCGTTTCGCTAACAAGGTTAGCATCTTCAGGAGAAGAAAATTTATACTATATCTAAAGACTAGGGTTATCTTCAGTTACTGGATTTCAGTACCCCATCTTTAGATAATGTTACCCTCACCTGTAATTTCAGTTAATGCAGATCGGTTCTATTACAAAACTTCACCTAACATTCATCAATTGACTCCTGAATTAATTAATGTATTTAGTAAACATAACAAAAAAATCGCTCAAACTAATATTAAAACAATATCTGACTTACATTCTAACATTTTTTTCAGTAAAACTATTTCTAATATATAATACATATTACATAGTTACTCATATCAGATACCTTATCAAATTTTGGTCTGTGTACTTGAGAACAAAAAATATAATGTCGCTTGATAAACAATTAGAAAACCGAGGGATACACCTGCAGATTTATATTAAATTTGATTTTTTTGTTTCCTTATCCATACATACAGACTTAGTTCCATTACACATACACAGTCCTATCTATACCGAACCTAACATAGAAATGAAAAGGAGTAAACATTACGAGACAAAAACGCTAAAATTATGCAATTGCATAAAATAAAAGATGACTAAACTAATAATTTTGATATAGATGTAAAGGAGATTTGAGTTTTCATAATGTACTATTGAAAATAGTTAATTAAATTGTTGTCTGACCAGCATTTTAATCTAGTACCCAAAATAGCAAAGAAATTTACCGCAGAAATCGAAAAAAATATATACCGGAGTGTTCTACAGGAAGTACTGTATCCAGTGAAGGAAAAAATCAAAGACCATACTCTCAAGACTGTAATAATTTCATATTACACACAAAAAACGGATTTTTTTCATGACATTTGAGAAAAGTCATTTCCAAATATGTCAAACGTAGAAACTACATTAGTCCGGTGAATGTGAGAAAAAAATCAGAAGAGATGACGAGGCGTAAAGGCAGAAACAGCCTGAACGCGAATGATTCAACTAATAAGTCAACGGATTTTCAATGTGTGCAAGTCAGTTATGAAGATAAATACTCTAGAAGTCAAGATGATAATGAATGTGCAGTTATCGCTAAGTTAAGGGAAGAAAATCGTTATTTATTGAAGATTATAGAAGATAAAGAACTCTTACTAGCTGAGAAGGACAGATGCATCAACCAAATGCTTGAAGAGAAAAAAAGGATGCAATATGATTATGATTTGATTACCATGAATATTGTTGATAAAAAAAACATAGAAGAAAGTCTGAATAAAATCACCAAAAAAATTGATCACTTAGAAAAATTGCAGAATCCAAAACAAATTTTGAGTTACTCTCAAGTGGCAGCAACTCCAAAAAACAAAATTTCATATTCTGAATCACTCATAGTTAAACCCAAATCAAAACAAAGTTCAATATTCACCAAAACTGACCTATCTAAAAAAATTGATATTGGAAAATTGAAAAACAACATAGCAACAGTGAAAAAAACGAAAGAAGGAGGAATGGAAATCACTTGCCGAAATAAGGAGGATTACAGCAAACCGAAAGAAGAAATTAACAAAAATATGGAAGACCATTATACCGTAGGAGTCAAGAAAATGCTTAAACCGAGGATAAAAATTGTTGGCTTACAGCAGGAAGAACCAGTAGATAAAGAGACTCTACAAAAAATGATTAGAGAACAAAATCATTTCATCAATGATGATGACTCACTGACGATAAATTTTATTAAGTATATTCCGAACAAAGATTCTTACACAATATTCGCAGATGTAAATGGGCGTCTATTGAAAAAAATCAATGAAAGTAATCATGGAAAATTATTTCTCCAATGGCAAAATTTAAGGGTTTTTGAAAATAATAAAATCACTCAATGCATCAAATGTCTCCGATTCAATCATTCATCCAAAAATTGCAGGAATAATATAGTTTGTCCCCTCTGTGGAGATGATCAAGATGAGAAAAATTGCAAGAAACAAGTTTTCAATTGTGCCAATTGTTCATATTCGAATATGAAGTATAAAACGAAACATCCTTGTGACCATTCAGCACTTGATGATGATTGTTTATTCAAAAAAAATCAGCAAAATCACTATTTATCCCAAATAGATTATGAAAATGTTCAATAATTCAAAAGTTTATGAGTACGCATCTCTCCTAGAATTCGATAAACGATTGAACAATTTGAATAACTTAAGAATATTATATTTGAATGCCCGATCTATGAAAAATAAATTTGATCAATTATAAATTATTGTAGATGATATAAAACCAGATCTGATAGTAATAACTGAAACATGGATAAGAAGAGAAGAGGTAAAATACTATAATTTTCAAAATTACGAGTCGGTGTATTCTTGCAGAGAACAAAGAGGAGGAGGAGTTGGGATTTTTGTGAAGGATGGAATCGATTATGACGTAAATGATACAGGAGAAAATGATATATCTTATATAACAATTACCCTAAAAAAATATAATATGGCATTTACCGGAATTTATCGACCACCGAAACAAAACGCAAAAGTATTTTTCGATTTTATTGACGAGTACCTTCAGAATACTAATGGATTGAAGAAAGAAAAATTCATTCTCGGAGACATCAACATAGATATCTCAAGTAGCAATTCTGATTCCAGTTTACTGAAAGATATTTATCTCTCAAACGGTTTTCGTTTATGCAATGAAACTATTTCTACGAGAGACTTCAATGATTCATCAAGCTTAATTGATCACATATTGACAAATAGTACTAAGTCATCACAACTGTATATTGTCAACACCTGCATCAGTGACCATAAAATCATTATCACTGACATTGATACAAATTCAGCTAAATCCATTAGCAAGCACTGCTATAGAAATATCAGAAAGTATGATACAGATAGTATCAAACGAGAACTGAATTCATTAAGAAATATAAATATCACTGACCCAAATGACTTATATGACAAAATATTAGACATATTCCATCATAATTCACACAAAGAATTAGTGAAATTCAAAATTAATTCAAAACCCTGGTACAATAACGAGATCAAAAACCTAACAAAAATTCGTGATAAATTTTTTCACAAAAAGAAAAACCATCCAGATGTGGCCTATTTTGAAAACTCTTATAAATTTTACAATAATTTGGTGAAAATTTCTATAAAAAAATTGAAAGAAGAGTATTTCAGAAAACTTTAACTACCGTCCGATTTCAATTTTACCAGTTTTATCCAAAATCATAGAAAAAGTAATGAATACAAGACTATTGGAATATTTGAAAAAATCCAAAATTTCATACGATCAACAATATGGTTTTCGTGAATCCAGTGACACGGAGTCTGCAGCTGTAGATCTGATTACTGAAATACAATTTGAATTGGATAATGATCAGAAGTGCGGACTTTTGTCACTGGATTTATGCAAAGCATTTGATACAGTGAATCACTCAATACTATTAAAAATCATGTATCACATTGGCATCAGAGGAACTGTATATAACTGGTTCCAAAATTATTTGTTCGATAGAAAACAGTACGTATATATGGGAGATAGTAAGAGCTCAGTGAAAAAAATAACCTGTGGTGTACCACAAGGTTCAGTGATCGGACCTGTCCTCTTCCTTATATCTAATTTAGAATTAGAAGGTAGAATCAAATTATTCGCAGACGACATTATACTTGTATATTTTTCAAAAAGAGTTGATGACATCAAAATTAGAGTTGAAAATGATCTTCAAAAAATTAATTCCTGGCTAATAGCTCACAAACTAAGTTTGAATATCCCAAAATGTTCTTTCATGTTCATTTCTAAGCGATCAGTTATGACAAAATCATTGAAAGAAATACAGCTTAAGGAAGATGTTATAAAATATACTGATTCAATCAAGTTTTTGGGACTATATATCGATCCTACTCTTTCGTGGTCGATTCATACCCAAATACTGAGAAAAAGTATATCTCCAGTAATCGGTATTCTATATAAAATAAGAAATTATATTCCACGAAAATACTTGAAAATGATCTATTTCAGTTTAATATATTCAAAATTACAGTACTTGATCACAGTTTGGGGAACAGCATCTAGTTCTTTATTGCAACCTTTAAAAACACTACAGAATAAAGCAATTAAGTGTATTTACAAATTGCATTATCGTGAACCTACTGTGAATTTGTATACACCAAAAAATTTACTGAATTTAGAAAAGCTGTATAAATTAAAGACCTGTTTATTTATTCATTTGACATCATACAACAATAAACATTCGACCATAAAATTTGTTCCAAATTCGAGTATTCATAACTATAATACAAGACAGTTAAATGATTTCGATTTGATTAAAATCAGAAGCAATTTTGGTAGAAAATCTCTGCTTTACTCAGGAGTTCTTACTTACAATATCTTGCCAAAAAACTTGAAAGAAATAAAAAACATAAATAAATACAAATCAAAATTAAAAAAATATTTCTTGAGACAATAAAATAGAATTTCCAAGTATTTAAAAATTCCTTTTTCGTTATTTTTATGTTATGATCTAACTGTTTATTCTGTGTTTGTATCTTGTTAATGTTTTTTCTATATGTATATCCCTGTATAAGCAATAGCTTCTTGGGATCAGTTACTCAATAAACAATAAATAAATAAAATATGGAAATAATTGTTTGATAAAATTATCTGATACTGACAGACAGTGGCCATTTTATTAGCATGAGCGAGGGGGTGTCTTTCTTGCGCTTAGGCCTCTCTTCCAGGCCCAATGTGATGATCCTCGTTTGGTGCACCAGGGCTGGGGGTTCAATGAGGACGTGTAATGACGTTTCATTGTCTTCCAGACACCATTGACATTCCGGGTCATCTGATATTCCCATCAATGTCAAGTGTCTGTTCAGGTGGTTATGCTCTGTGACGGAATAGGAGGCCGTGCTTCGGGTTATCCCTAGGATGTGCTCTGGACCAATTGCAGTCCATCCTTTCGTTCCCAGGGACGTTGGAGTGTCCCGAGACCCACAAAAATGTGACTTTTCTTCTACTCCCTAACTTGTTTAGGGAGTGTTCACACTCTGATACTGACCCGGATGAGGTTCTATTCGAACCCAGAGCCATCATTGCTGCTTTGCAGTCTGAACCTATAGTCAGCGGCGGGTATGGCATATACTTCTGCCTGGAAAACAGTGACGATGTGCCTAGTGATAAGGCTAGCTGTGCTTTCCTTTCCATAGGCGCTAGCCCGGTCACCCGCTTTGGATCCGTCCATGTACCAGACAAATCCGTCGACAGGGATCAATTGGAGAGTTTGGAAATTACAGAAAATATCAATTTGAATCATCTGATTGATTTTGAGAAAGCCAAGCATATATACAAATAAATAAAAAATCTCCAAAAGAATAATTTTCGCAAAATTCCGCTTCACATGACTACAATCCTATTTCAACATCATTAGTAACTTTGAATGAATTGGCAGAAAAAATAAAATCATCCGAATCAATTCATATTTTTCCAAAAGAACGGGAAAATTATCTTCTTGCATAATGATGTTCACAAAATAATGAAATATCCATTTTTCAGTTTGTTGTTGAGCTATATATTTTTATGATGTGATTTTTTAACTTCCTTATATGAGGTCACTGTTCTACCTGGAAGCTGTATGCCAAATATGAAAAAGGTCATAGGTCATTGAATGAAGAATGTCATGTCAACTTTGTACGATTTCAATGGAATATTTCTTAATTGAAACTACTGGAGAGCACTTTCCAAAGATATCGGATTATGGAGGTGATTCACAATGCTGAAGAAACAACTTGGGCAATAGTTAAAGATCAAGATATATCAAGAAACACTAACTACACATCTTATAACCAACATTATACCCTATCTCCCTCAATTACCTGAGAATATGAAACGGATCGGAAAGAGTTCTAAGTGGAAAGAACATTCAAAAAAACATTGAAGGCCCCATAAATTGTTTATTCGAAATATCTTGTTCCTTGTATCGAACATACGCCGAGGAAACATCATTACCTTAGAAATACAGAAAACTGTCCACCAAGTATATTGTGACAAACAATCTTTCTTGCCTTTTTTCTCATATGGGATGAAGCAGAGAGCTTGAAAGTGACTGATCTCCATTACTGGTGTTGCAGAGGTGTGGGCATTGAATATATGATCGAAAACCACCCTATTTCACAATCTTTTGAGCACCAATCTGATAATATTCTGTTTACCTCTGAATTCCACGGTATCATTAATGATACCAATGTCTCCCTTGTTTATCACAGGAAGGTGAATCAAATTCGAAAAGTCTTCGTCGATTACATAACCAGGATCGTCTCTAGGTTCAAACTCGTAGATGGTATGCGAAGAACGTCCGTTGGAATGGGCACCTGAAGTCAGTGATATTACAATGCAGTTGAATTGTGGATTGTTTCACAGGTGAATTAGGATGATTAGCTTGACCAGGTGCCAGCAATCTCTCAGAAAATCCCAGTAATTTTCCGATGCAGTACGGGTCGAGAATCATTGGCTTGTATGTTGGTGAGTTTCCCACTGAGGAGTATTGAATATCGTCGTCTTGATTTTCTTATGCTCTAGTCAATGGGGGTTTCTGCCGTGCAAAAGGTGGAGTAATTCTGATTTTGGAATATATTTAGGGTCCCTAATGAGAAATCCAAGTTTTCGACCTGGGGGGGAATTTTTCCTACAGTTTTTATGTATACACTTTTTTTCGTAAGTCAAATGGATGCCGAGTTACAGCGGAGGAAATGTGAATATTTCTCCAAAAAATCGTCAAAGTCCTCGTTTTCCTCATTTTGAGAAATGATTTGTAGTTATTCGTTACCTAATTATTACATTTTGTGACTTTCGGATCTTTGAAGAGGCTAATGATTTCATTCAGTACTTGGTTTGCTTGAACAAGCTGAAGAAATTTGGTTTCCTCTCTGTTGAAGAGGGTTGACGTCGTGTAACAGCCACTGTATGTGTATAAAGACAATGTGTTTCCGGCTGCTTCTTTCACCCTCGAACTCCTAGCCAAATACACTCTTTCAGCAGTATTTCCTCTCCCCGGTTTGCGTAGGTAGGTGTTATCCTTCGACGATCCTAACGCTGTCAACACAACCAGAAGATCTACGTCTTCAACCACGACGAAAACTGCGTCAAAGAGGCGGAAATCGCTGTGTTCACAATCAGTACATATTCAGGAGAAGACACAGTATTACACCTGAGTCATTCTTCCGTTCTTATGCGCAATAGTTGAGATTGGGAGTTGTCAAATATACACATTTTTTATGATATCATCTATCGCATTTACTGAATAAAAATTGAATGAGTTTTGTTGCAACTCTTACCACAAAAATTGCAATTGTGATCCATCTTAACTTAGTGAAAGCAAAGTTCTAATAGTATAGAAATTTGTTATGGCATGCAATATATTGATATTAATACAATTTGATTTTTCAATAGATTCGAGGTAAAGAGACGTGGGGAGCTGCAGCTCATCAAAAATTTTCAGTCCTCGGTCTTCGAAGCTTTTCTGAAAGGTGACACTTTGGAAACTTGCTATGCGGCTGTGGCTCAAGTTGCGGATTACTGGTTGGACGTACTCTACTCGCACGGACGCAACATGCCCGATTCCGAACTATTTGATCTCATTTCGGAGAATCGGTCCATGTCCAAGAAACTGGAAGAATACGGAACACAAAAGAGTACTTCTATCAGTACCGCCAAGCGTTTGGCAGAGTTTCTTGGTGATCAGATGGTAAAAGATGCTGGGCTGGCTTGCAGATATGTCATTTCTAAAAAGCCGGATGGCGCCCCTGTCACTGAAAGGTGAGATTATTACCAAAAAAAGTGGAATATTTAAAATGTCAGATAGCTCCACCAATTTATAGATTTTTTTTCTCTTGAAGTGTTTGTTTGTTTGTCTTTGATGCAACAATTCTTAGCCTCTTATAAATGACTCAGATGCCTAGTGCGGAATAAGCGGCCAATGACATCTTCAGCCGGTTTCACTGCCCCTTTAGGAACGGGGCTAATTTTAAATTTGAATTAGTTCATTCATCTCGAGGAGTATTGCTTATAGAGTGGTTATTAACAAAAAATACATATACATAACAAAGGGTAGAGAATAGAATACAAAAGAAATTAAAATAAACAAGCAAATCAGTAGATGTAAGACTCAATTATAATTTGAAATAGTCGAATATGAATGATTTTGCTTTTACTGTTTCATTATAGATTGGCTCTTTAATTCGTTTTTGAATTCACTCTTCAACTTGATATTTCTCAAATTTCGAGGTATTTTGTTGTAAATGTTTATTCTCTGGTGGAATATTAGTGTGTAATATTAAGATATGTCAAAAAATTAAATTATCAGCATATTGTTTGATGATCATAAATATTTGTATTTTCATTGAAACCTGAAGATGAAGGTTTTTCACCAAGCTCAACAAATAAATGAAGGAGACAATTTTGAATTTTTATAAAGATTGGAGTTTCATTAATTGTTCTGAATATAAAGATTAACAGATGGTTCTGTGAATGGTAGTTTATGCACACATTTTATTGCTTTATATGACAGAGTAAATTTCATTGTAGAAACATCGCCTGTTCGCCAAATGAAATGAAAAACTTCAATTAAGAATATATCACATTGAACTACAATACCTTTGAATATTTGAGGGAAGTATAGTGCCGTTTTTTATAAAGAGTACCTATTGATAGTGAAATTTGTTTTCTCCAGTGGTTTATGATACGATTCGACCTAGATTAGTTTTCATTAATGTGTATTTTAAGAAATTTAGTAGTGGATGTATGTTCAATATTTGAATCATTGATTTTTATGGAAAGAGAGAATCTGTTGAAATTGGTCTTTTCAATATGAGCATTATTGTCGATTTTGAAATATTGAGCATTAATTTATTATAATCAAGCCAAAACAATGTTGTCTTCAAACAGACTACCTAGCGATCTGAAAAACCTGGGAAAGTCATAGGAAATGAAAATTCATGGAAAGTCAGTAAATTTTGATATATTTACCCCAGAATCAGGGTAATGTAACTCATTTTTGGAAATTTTAAAGATTTTAATGTTTATATTGATTATATTTAATCACAGTTAAAAGTTACTGAATTTGTAATTTCATGATTCGCCGTGATTTGTTTCCCCTGGCACCACTGTATTTAGGCATTAGAGCATTATCGTTCCTTGTCTTGAACTCTTCAGAATTTGAAGAAATTCTCTTTTTTAAAGGAGTGTGATGTATTATGTGATAACTTCATTTGACTGTAGTTGGTATTCATTCTTGAAAACAATTCTTTTTCGATTTTGATTTAACGGAACACCCCATTTATTACTTAATGGGTGGATTATATTCAAATACTCCTTTCTTATAGGACTATAGGAGTATTTATTGAACGGTTCGATAGAAAAATGTCATTAAATTTCTCAGCAAAAACTTCAACCGACATTCCTGGATGATATGAATCAAAGCCATATTTTTTATATCTTCGGACTGCTAATAGTCTGATATAAGGTAAAAGTATTCCACCATTTTTGAAGCACAAAATACATTGAAGAAATGTGAGCCTTGGATATACTTCCTTCTTTCACTATGGAAATATTTTTTCCGGTAATCAGTAACGGATACTGTGCCCGCGGTGCCCAATAAAAATCTTTTTTTTTTTTATCTCGTTAATTTAGATTCATTATTCTGAATACATGAATAGATATATGGACATTTATTGATAATTTTTTTCCAACATGTACATCGGATTGATAAAACTTATATAGAGATCAATTACCCTAACAACAAACTGATAGTTTTGCACACGACGCACACACGGCAAAACAGCCGATTTACGGCGACAAAAACATTTTTCACTACAGAAACATAAATTGTGTGTATAAAACAATATTTGTGATATATAATTTCATGTTGGTTGAGTTTTTATAGGAATAAAAGGCAAATATTGTTTTAAAAAAAGTTTTGATTCATACAGATATGTATGACAGGAAAACAAACTAGCTAGAACAGTAAACATTCAAATCTATGAAACTAGAAACTTAAAAATTAACTAACCTATATAAAACAATAATAATGATGATAATTGAATGATGGAAACAATAATTTCAATCAGAATCCGATGAATCATCGTCACTCTCATCATCACGGTCACTCTCCGTGTGAATATTTGTAAAAAAATGTTGTATTTGTCGACAATGTTTTCAAACAATCGTTTATTGCACTTAGGTATCGATAACTTGAACAAACTTTCGCTCCTCAGTATCAAGAACAGTTCTTTTCTGGTTATTTTCGGCAACGCCACAGCGCCATCGACTGTCTGACTACCTGTGAAAAATGACGAATTATGTGAAAATGTGGCAAAAAGGGGTGCTAAAAACTATTGCGAACTAAAGTTCACAAAAACACAACAAATCGACACTACGGTTGGGACAGAACTGATGAGTCGAGTAAGGGTGATGAAAGAACTCGAAGTTTGGCTACCTGCCCCATGGATTAGGGCATTTCTAGAAAAAAACCTAATCTTGTATTGGATATGAGGGATATTTGAGACCGGTTTGGCATTAAAATTTTATTCAAAATAAAGCTTTATTTTTTTTTACTTTTGTCGTCGTGAATAGGCTGTTTTGCTGTGTGTGCGACGCGCGTTTCGCTAACAAGGTTAGCATCTTCAGGAGAAGTAAATTGATACTGTATCAATTTACATCTCCTGGAGTAGAGAAGAAGATTGTAGATATACTGTGGGTACATCAAAGAATGATGAACAGGCGGACTATCAGCAGAAGCTATTTTTTTTTCCTTATATCTAGTGTTATTTATCACCGATCCAACAGGTAACAATATTGCGAGTACACTCTATTGATGTTATGGTGGCATTTACCTTCACACTCACACTCCAATTTGACCACCATACAAATGAAAATCAAGTTTCTTCGATTATCATTGAACTAGCCATATATTATTGTTAATCGAAACTTATTTCGTTTTTTTTTTATTTCAGAGCCATTCCTTTAGCTATTTTCCAGGCGGAAGAAGCGATACAGAAACACTATCTTCGAAAATGGTTGAAAAACTCTTCTCTGAATGAAGTAGATATCCGAGATATTCTAGATTGGAGCTACTATATAGAACGTTTGGGAGGAGCTATTCAAAAAATCATTACTATACCTGCTGCTATGCAAGGAGTGAGTGAAAATCTGTTAAGGGATATATTATACCTAGGGTATAAGAATTTTTTGAACTTGAGAGTTGTGATTGAATCAATGGAAAATTAATGGTTTTCATGTGATGTATATCAAGAAAGTCTTGTGAGAAATTTGAAATCGGAAAGAACTCCTCTCAGCTTATTACAGACAGCACTTGTTTGCAAATACCATCTTAAATGTCTGTCTATTAGTATTCCCAAGTATTTTATTGATTCTGTTTTCGGTATTCGAGTGTCTGATCAATGATTAGTTGCCCTATGTTTGGAAGAGTATTAGAATATGATGCAAAAGGGAGATATTTTGTTTTTTCAATATTCAAAGTCAGCTTGTTATATCTGAACCAATTTTTTATTTTTCTGAAGTAGGCATCCGCTCAGAGTTTATTCCAACTTTAAGATCTATAAAATTTGCTGTGTCATCAGCGAAACTTATATTTTCATTGATAACAAACTATTGACATATATGGAAATAGTACTAGCACTGTAACTTGTGATACCCCATATATGATTATGATATTTCTCACCTCGCTGATGATACCATCAATATAAACTCGCTGCTGGCGATTTGATAGGTATATCAGTCGAGTCAGTCCAAGTGTCCGAACAAAATCAGTTGAATCAGGGATACATGCACTGATAAAAAAGTTGTGATTCATATCAGTATATTCAGAAAACGACCCCGATTCAAACTACACTTGGAAACTGAGCAAGCACCAAACCTATTATGTTCAAAACTGCAATAGTTCATCGAAATTGGAGTGAATCGAAAACATATAAATAGTTCATATAAACAAAAAAATATAGCGCTAAAGGAAAGCAGATACGAGCGAGCATTCCAGTAATATTGGTACCCGAGAATATTATAGGGGAGAAGGGAGCAAAAACGTTGAAAGATTTATATGTTTTCCTGAACAAGGTTCACTCAAATCTCTCAACGAAAATAAACAACGTTAGTAAAGAACTGAAATCGTTAAAAAAACACTAACGAAAAATTGAAAGTGCTTAAACAAAACAGAGAAATTGGAAATAGAAAATAGTCAAATCAGAGAGAGTCTGAATGAACTTAGGAGAAAAGTAAGAAACACTAATATAATTTTCCATAGAATACAAGAAAATATAGGAGAATTAGAAGCTGTCAAGAAAATGATTAGAGATATTCTGCAGATGCGAATTGAAAATTATGAACTGATGCTTTCAAACTGGATAAAGCAACAGAAAGAAGTTAGCCATTTTTGATAACACTCCACTCCAACTGGAAAAGGAGAAATATTAGCCAACTGTTCAAAAAAGAAAACTGGGATATCGCATACACAGCAGAAAATCTTAAAATCAAGGACAACCTATGACAGAACTTGAAAACGAATGTTCACCACCTGCATCAAGAAAAGCAATTAGTGAACGATCTACTTTGTCTTCTGATATGATTCAGGATTCTGAGAGCGGAGTGGAATATTTGGAAGTCCCAAGAGTCTTACCGATATCCCAAGTGGAAAAAAAAAGTAGAAACAAGGAAAAACTGGTTACTGATAAAGAAAGGGCTCACCGTATCGATAATCACCATCCATCATCATCTTCAGGTGCAAGGACAACTCCCAAAAACCAGGTCTTCTTCTACGGGTTGGAATAAGAAATAATTGCACAACCCAGAATGGAACTTTCAAAACCATTAGAAATAAACTCAGATCCAACAAATAGAATCATGAATCTTCACAAAACATTGTCTTTCGACAGTTGCATTAACATTTCTTGTTTTGTTAGGTGAGCCAATTAATAATTTTTTTAACAATTAATTTATTTTGACAAATTCAAACCTATTTCTGATAGTCTATATGGTTTTCGAGAAGGAAAGGCCACAGAAGACGCTATATGTGCATTAACATCAAAAATAAATGTGTCAATTGATTCCAAAATCCATCGTTATGTATATTTGTTGACCACTCGGAAGCCTTCGATACGGTATCACACAAAAAATTATTAAGAAAACTACAATCCTATGGCATCACAGGAAATGCATATTCCTTTATCAAATAAGTCATTGACAACATTGGAAGGATAATGAGAAGACAGGATATATGAACCATTTTCAAACCCCAAAAGACCATTTCTCCTAGCTTTCCGAGACAAAGGACAGGATTCCTCTCGAAAACCAAGGAGTATATAGCATCACATTCTGTGATCAGCGATATACAGGGTTTTAGTGAATAAATGCTACAAACTGCAGGGGATGATTCTGCATGAAAAATGATAACAGGTTGCCATATACATTTTTTCCGCAAATACCTCGTTTTCCGACATACGGGGTGTTAAAGTACTCCAAAAAATTCTCACTATATATGTATTGCTCAGAAACCAATCGGAATTGAATTTGGTGAGTTTTAAGAGATAGTTTTTGCGAATTTGTTGAAATGAAATTGAGAATTTGATGATCATCAGTAGCGCGCCTTCGCGAAATTTTATTTGTTCCATCATACTACATTTACGAGTGTCTCAAATATATTAAAATGAACCTTAACACATGTGAAACGGTATCCATTACTCATCTTCATCATACTCGCCAAAAAGATAACCTTGTTATGCAATACAGCCGTTTAAATAAAATCCGAAACTATGAAAACAATTATGGCCCAATTTTTTTTGATATGATTTCCCCCTCCGTCAGGTACATCTCTACTAAAAGGTTTCTGAAGACAGTTTCTCATCCAACAGTCCTACTATATACAGTATCGAAGAATTTATGTCGGATGGAGCTGTCACTTCTATGCCAGTGTTGTAGTGCCGCACCACCGTGTTATAATTTCTTCGCAGATTTCTGTTCATTTTTTTATCTAGACTATGTTTGTAATATATAAATTAATTTTGATGATATCAAATCTCTCTGAAACCAAAGACATTATTTGTGATAGCTTCTATACATAAATGTTTTAATCCAAACGATGTTTTTACTTATATACATTTAATTCATATTGCTGAACTGTATGTTTGTAAAAATTCAAACTGTTTGACGTATCTAAGCACGATAGTGTATAGGCATCAATAAAGTATTCTATTCTGTTTTGGAAGAAAAAAATGGGTCGCCACTGAGTTATTTCAAACTGAAAATAATTTTTGAATTGCTCGTTCAATTTGTGACTGAGAATATCTCTTTTTTTCCTATTGGGCGCCGTTTTTATGCAAAAAAATAAAACATATTAACGCGTGATTGTTATTTCTTCAATAAATTATCTGGCGAGTTACCTAGTAGAGACGCTAATAGGCTAGTGTCAACATTCTGTTCTTGATGGAAATACGTATTTAATAAAAATTATCATGGATTCTCACTAACAATGGGAATGCAAAACAGCGACACGTGTTTCGCTCGCTCATAGATTAAAGAAAACAGGAGATGTAACATGAATATACAAATCAATGTGCGCTGAGCCTGCCAAATATTCAGAGTTGAAGCCTAGGAGTGGGAAGCGGTACAGAGTAGTACCCAGGAAAAATATCAGTTATTTCGCCCAAAGTCTCATTTGCATTGAAATGAAGATGGTTTTCTATGCTTTGAATAGTTCATATAACCATAACCAGGAACATACACTTTCACAATGAATAGTTCATATACCCACGACCAGGGGCGTGCAATTTCATAATGAATAGGATTTCATATAAGTCAAATAAAACTCACCTTAGGTTGCAAATTCATTTTCGAATCTACTGAAGATTCATTGGTACATTACGATTTTTCTAAGCATTGTATAATTATATATACTTTGTTCAATCATCCTTTGCCGTTACGTCATACGTTGTCCAACTTTATCCCTCATTCATGAAATAGATGAGACGGAATTATGACGTCATTGACGTATGTCCTATTTACTCGTGAATTTTATTTGTCATTTTTGACAGTTCAGTTGTCATACTTTGATTTGTTCAGTATTTTTGGTCATTTTTGCCTTTTCGGTTGATTTTTCATTGTCAAAATGTCTTTCCGGTATAATGAGAAAGAGCATAGCTCAATTTTGAGGTTGATTGACTACTTTTCAAGAGAAAGAGATGCTGGAGTGCCGCTTTTACCGTTAAATGCAGTCTACAACGTATGTATCTACCTATTTTATGCAAAATGTAAGTTTTTATTGATTTGATATAAAATTCTATAGCATGTTGATGATGCTCTAGAAATATATATTAGAACTGTTCAAAAACTAGCTACTAGTGGAATGGAAACAGATAAAGACTACAAAATCAAAGTTCATGCCAGAGATGTTTCTGCTCGAGGATCATCGATTTATATCATACATCAATATGCAATAAGAACACGAGTGTATGCGATGTATTCTGCAGGTAGGTACATACTAATAATAATTTTGAGGTTGAGTGTAAAATAACATTCAATTAATACGAGACAAACGCAAAACAGCAGAATACGTCACTGATTATGACGTGACGGCAAAGGATGGTTGAACAAAGTATACTATTGTATTGTATATGTAATAGTATGTTACTGCCAGCAAATTCAAATATATTACGAATGAAAGTAAAGAATATACACAAAATTGGATTATATAGTTATATAGTTTATATCATAATTCATGCTGAAGTGTAATTGACATACACGAGAATATTCTTGCAGATCTTTCGCCTCGATTGTCAAAGCCCGCCTCCATAAGTCTCTTCTTTCAACATTGCTGGGAAAACTGAAATAGGTCATGTTATGATATGATTTCGTCTAGCAGAACAGTTATATCTAGATGCAAAAAAGAACAAACACAAAATTACACGTATTTATTAAAATTTGTGTGGGATTTCGTGTTCATTCTTTTACGGACTTCCAACTCCATTTTGAGAAATTTTGACATAACCACTTTCATCGTTTTTTTTATATTATCACAGGAAGTGAAAACCAAGAACAAACTTGCAGAGGAGTAACCTCATTACGTTTTATCTGAATGTAATATGAAGTTATCGATTACTTTGTTCACTTTTGAATCAATTCAGATTTGCAAACTGATGGAACTCCTCGTTATTTATTTTATTTGTTCGCAATATTTGAGATGGCTTGTGGAAATCAAAACGCAGTATTCGAACGATATGGAATTACCATCGTGATTTATCCCGTTGCGTTGGTTCTTTCATCGGGGTATGCAAGAAAACAAATTATTGTCAACTTCGACTGTGAAACAACTACGGCCCTGGTGTCCTGGCCACTCCCATCAAAACCATACCGCACTTATAACAGACTTACTGGAATAGATGAAAAGATTTCATATCCTTCTTATAATTTGAACTGAAATAGTATCTGCAACGCTTCACAACACACCGTGACATTTTTCACCGAAAAAGTTCACGAAACACATGACTTTGACACTTAATAACAAACTTTGACAAGCGTGCACATCCTTCAAATCGGTACGTTGGTGGGGATATACGATTTGATTGGCGGACCTTAGGAGTGGGAATATCAGGGGAAATTGGCAGAGTGCGCAGTTGACCATGTTCTATCTCCTGTTTTCTTTAATCTATGCGCTCGCTATACAATAGCTCCCTCAACGAGTTCCTCAAGCATAATAAATAAATTACTATCCTTTTGAAGGTTTCATTTGCATAAAAACGGCGTACCTTACGAAAAAAAGTCAAGAGGAATTGTCTTTCACAAATTCAGCGAGCAATTCAAAAATTATTTTCAGTTTGAATTAACTCAGTGCTGTATCTTTCTTTTCCAGAAAACATTGAGATCATAACCCATATGTGCGCCACTGATGATCATAAAATCCTTAATAACATGTCAACAGATACGCAAAAACTACCTCTTAACACCCACCCAGCAAACACCAGGCAGTAACAGTTGATTTCTGTGGAAGTAACTTTGCGACTTAAAGCTCGCATGCGAATTCCTATGGACTGCCTGTTCCGCTCGCATTTCCTGCCAAATGTCCTCCGCATTTTGTTGAAAAGTAAAATAACTGAGTCGATCTAAATGCGATCTCAATGGGATTCTAAAACTCAATGTCTATACGCAATCTCTGATAGATGACTTATAGTCTTCCACATTGGGATGGTCTATGCGATATATTTATTGAAATTCTTTGCTAGATACTAATTTCCCATCTATGAGTGCTCACATTATCACTTCCTAGGTGAAGTTTAATATTGTTTTTTTTGTGAACTTATTTTGAATTCGTCATTAGGAAGTTGCCTTTAATCCTCCATTAGACTTCTTCATTGTTATGATTAGTGTGAAAGATTTTTTGACAGTGATCAATTAGTGAAACACTTAACTGAATTCACTCTGACTCGCCGCACAAATTGCTAACCGTTTGCCATTTTCAGGAGAAAAATTATGCTCTTCTTCCAAAGATAGTGAATTGATAATCCGAAGGCGTCTCGTTTGCGAGTAATATCGAATTTGTTGTGAAGGTCATTGATCTTTTTTGAAAAATTTCACTTTCACATCAGAGTTTCCAACTAACCCATGAATACTTCCAGAGTCTAAAATTTGAAATTGAACGATTTTATAGATATAGCTATGCATTTTTCGATTAATCAGTTTCAAACCTCTAGAAACGAAGAAAGTAGATAGTGAAATGAAATATAATTCAATACAGTAATGAGACAAAAGACAGTAAAAATAAGCACTTCAGAAACAATTATAACTATAAAAAAACATTCGAAAAATACATTACTACATTTATATATTTCCCAATGTTTAGGTGTTTAGATTCGTTTTCGCATCTGCTTTTTTTTCGATGATCTGAGGTCTTTCTCCATAGAATTTTGTTCCACAGCATCTGAAATAGAAGAATAGAAATTTGAATATTCTTTTGACAGACTATTCGAATTTCTATCGGAAAAAAATCGACTTCATCAAAGAAAACCATCCAACTGCTGAGGTCACCATATTGGGTGATTTTAATGTACATAATTCTTCATTGTAATGATTAGTGTGAAAGACTTAAATTCTCGAACAGAACATATGAAAGAGGATGACAGGCAGAAGCCTTTGCTATTACTACTGATCTGGAACAACCCAGATCAACCCACTCGTATTCCTGATACAGGTAACCAATTTGCCAATACACTGGACTTATTTCTTACGCCTCATCCTGATATTTATCAGATCAAAATTCACTCCCCCTTGGGTAATTCTGATCACACTTTGATTCTAACAACTTGTTCGTATTTGGCTCCAATGAATGGTAAAAAAAAATCGGAGAAACGATAGCTGTTGCACTCGATATTTCAAAAGCGTTTGATCGAGTTTGGCATCGGAGTCTCCTTTCTCATAAAACAGCCGTCTTATGGTTTGCCTCCTCAGTTGTGTGCTTTGTTGAAGAGTTTCTAGTCTGATAGGTCTCTGTATGAAAGAGGTTTTTCCTGAGGTTTACAAACTTCAAAAATTCAAAGTTGCTGTCAATTCGCGAATCCTGTCCCTTAAATCACGCGGTGTTCTTTGAACACTACA
This sequence comes from Zygogramma bicolorata, assembly GCA_032362365.1. Lineage (NCBI taxonomy): Eukaryota > Metazoa > Arthropoda > Insecta > Coleoptera > Chrysomelidae > Zygogramma > Zygogramma bicolorata. Next base: position 109,192 of record JAVJAQ010003735.1, read on the forward strand.
GGGCTTTCCTTTGGTGTTAATCTGCATATAAAAAAATACCGACTTGATTATCTTCATGAAAGATTATGATTATGGTAAAAATAGTATGCAACTTGGTGACATCTCCACTTGAAATGGAAAAGGGCATGAACTCTTTCGAAACTTTTCCCAACAGCAATCACCACAACACCAAATAAAAAATATCTGACGCGCGTTTTGCCAGCCAAGTTCTTCTTGTGATGTCGACTTGTTTGGTATAACTTGCGTCGAGTGCAAGTGTCTTCAGTTTGGTAATAAGGTGAAACTTCGGTTTACAATCAATTATTGAACAAAACTTCCAACCTGCATTTTTAGGTTTCCTGATAGAAATAATATATATAACAAGCTGTTTAAAACATATAATTATTGAAATATTGCCACACTAAAAAATTTCAGCTAGAGTTGCTGATAGTTCGGCCCGCCAGTGAGTCCTACTCTGCCTGACCAGTTCGTATTATTATACTAGTTTTTCCATATTAAATTCGAACGACATAAAAACTAAATAGTTATGAAAACGTCGACACTATCTATGTATGGCATGGGTGGCGTGGTATAATTGATTTTCACAATTATTATTTGCATGTGGGAGGCTTTGTATGGTATTAACTAGTAAATGTATCAGACCCGGTATAGTCTATGCAGAGTTAATTCGAACAGATAAAAGACGAATGTACCGGGTCTGAAACATTTACTAGTTGATACCATATAAAACCTTATTGTGAAAAACGCGGTGTTCTTTGAACAATACAGGACTTTCCTTTCGGGTGAATCTGCATATAAAAAAAGAATACCACGCTGCCCATGCCATACACAGATAGATTCTGCCGAAACTTTTCCTAGAGCCGACTTTTTCATAACTATTTAGTTTTTATGCCGTTGGAATTGGCTCTAATACTCGAGTTTAGTTTTGGAAACTAAATTTTACAAGCTTCCTACTTGTCTTCGAATTAGTTTGAAGCAATAAAGTATTGCATATGATATATTTTCATTTACAGAGTGCCTATTGTACCTAACATACAAACACTATTCGTTCAAAAGAATTGGTGTTACAAATATTGAACTAAAACTGATAAATGCAATGTTTTTCATGAAAGTTCAAGTAAAAATCACTTAGTAGAAATGAATAATATATAGGTAATATATATATATATATATATATATATATATATATATATATATATATATATATATATATATATATATGATGCGTTGTTTTTTCGGGTTTCATTCCGTGTTCTGTGGTTTTGATCCTCTGAAGGATAATTCTCACAACGTTTCGGCAAAGTCTCATTTGCCATCTTCTAGGTGATGTCTTGAGTTTCGATCTCCGAACTCGACTAATTAATTCGAGTTCTACTTCTCAATATATAGGGGTGATCATTGATGGTATCTTTGATCTGGGCCCCTTCCACTTTCTTCGTTGGTCCGCCTGCATTTGTCATCTTGTCTGGGTCTGGTCTGGGTCCCAGTATTCGTCATGGTGCATTCGAACATTAGTCGTTGTTCGAATGCGGTCATCGCTGTGCTGATGAGTCCCAATGGACGAAACTGCAGTCCACAGATAGACCACACCATGACGTCTGCTGGTAATTAAATCAGCTTTTGGCGACATGCATAGGATTGCAGATTTGTGGTTCCAAATGGAACCTTCTGCACGGAGGCTCTCGGATGGAAATTCCGAGAGCATCCGCTGGGCTTGTTGTCAACAAAAGTGACAACATCACACGAGTGTAATGGCGGAAAACTTCGGTTATCAGACGTTCCTCGTGAATCTCGCACTTTGTTGCAGATTAGGCCTACGCCGGCCACTTCCACCAGATCCAATGCTTTGTCAATCCTCCACGAGATGGCGCTGAGCTCACACTCATCGTAAGATCGTGGAGGAATGAGCCAAGTGGCGTTCCCAGTATTCGTCATGGTGCATTCGAACATTAGTCGTTGTTCGAATGCGGTCATCGCTGTGCTGATGAGTCCCAAAGGACGAAACTGCAGTCCACAGATAGACCACACCATGACGTCTGCTGGTAATTAAATCAGCTTTTGGCGACATGCATAGGATTGCAGATTTGTGGTTCCAAATGGAACCTTCTGCACGGAGGCTCTCGGATGGAAATTCCGAGAGCATCCGCTGGGCTTGTTGTCAACAAAAGTGACAACATCACACGAGTGTAATGGCGGAAAACTTCGGTTATCAGACGTTCCTCGTGAATCTCGCACTTTGTTGCAGATTAGGCCTACGCCGGCCACTTCCACCAGATCCAATGCTTTGTCAATCCTCCACGAGATGGCGCTGAGCTCACACTCATCGTAAGATCGTGGAGGAATGAGCCAAGTGGCGTTCCCAGTATTCGTCATGGTGCATTCGAACATTAGTCGTTGTTCGAATGCGGTCATCGCTGTGCTGATGAGTCCCAAAGGACGAAACTGCAGTCCACAGATAGACCACACCATGACGTCTGCTGGTAATTAAATCAGCTTTTGGCGACATGCATAGGATTGCAGATTTGTGGTTCCAAATGGAACCTTCTGCACGGAGGCTCTCGGATGGAAATTCCGAGAGCATCCGCTGGGCTTGTTGTCAACAAAAGTGACAACATCACACGAGTGTAATGGCGGAAAACTTCGGTTATCAGACGTTCCTCGTGAATCTCGCACTTTGTTGCATATATATATATGTATATATATATATATATATATATATATATATATATATATATATATATATATATATATATATATATGATGAAAATCAGGGATGAACAAAGCAAATCGTTTCAATATCAATCGTTTTCGTCGTATAGTTCGAGTCGACAATGTATATAGTTGTCTTTTTCATTTAGTCGCAAACTGTGATCATTCAACTTTATTCAAAACAGTGAATAGGTCTATGGCCGCCATTTCATAAATAGTCAAAATTGTAAAATAATTCTCATACTGAGGCATAATTATGATATAGGTGGGTAAAGGTATTTCATCAGCAACATATTGAACTTACCTGCGCATGAAATTTGTATATTTTCTATCAAAGTTCGCAGATGCAAACAGGAAACAATGAAAATCATCATTGAAAACTGTATCAGAACAACTGATAAACCTTTCTAGTCCAGCATTAACTTGCAACTGGTATATATGTCGTTAAATGAATACCCTGACCGGAATTCAAAATAGATAGATTGTAGATATCGCCTTATTGATGATGATCGATATGTTTTCTGAGCCACATTTACAACTGTGTTTGTTATAGTATTTGCGATATCCCATATAACTCCTGACTGCGAAGCCATTTTGGGAACTGTTCTCTTAGACACAAATGGTATAACCAAACATACTCGGAAATTTGGCAAAAATGATTATTCAAAATGAGTAGTATCAGTGTTATTCGATTCTTACCAACAATGCGATGTATTCAAAATAGACCTGTTTTGAACGCTTATGTGATATCATCGTGGGTTATACTCAAAATTTTCAATTTATTACTTCGCCAGATATCCATGCTTATGTAACGTGCTTGCTGAGCACCAATTTAATTTGAATATCCTGACCGGTTTCAAAATACATTTGCGGAAAAAAGTTGCGAAGCAACCTCTCATTATTTTTTCATGCAGAATCACCCACTGAATTTTGTCGCACTTTTTCACTGACACATGCATACATCAGACGAATAGGATTTTTTTTTGAAACACAAATGGGTTCAAAGATATCTCCGATTCTAGTTGGCTATGTTTTGGATCTTCTTGATAACCGCTTACCGATTTATTGATAATAACAAATATTCGTACTGGAATAAAATATTGATATCTGTCCACCCTGTGAAAATAAATCAAATTAATGGACCTACCAATGAATTCGTTATTGAAAGACCTTTCAGATGAATTATCACAAGGCCTATCATTCCATTTGAAATTCCATTCTCTCTTCATAAATATCAAGTTACTGAAATTCATTTTTTGGGTTTTCTCACCCCTGGAACTGAAAAAAGAAAAAGCTGTAAGTTCTTATGACATCTGTTCCCAGGGCATATTTTTTCCGATACTAACTGCAATATAATTGCAAAATTAACTGACTATTTTGTCAGTTATGTATCGATTTTTTTATGAATTTGGTGATCAAATTTAAAAAATATATTAAAACTTTTTTCATTTCTAGGAGGGTAAAAACCCAAAAAATGGATTTCAGAACATTTGTAACTCCTCAAAAAAAACCTTCAAACATTATATATTAAGTTTCTAATTATTGTTTATTTTTACAGGTACCGAATCCGGTTCCCAGAGTGAGACACCCAGACTGGTTACATAAAAGAATTCTAGAAAAAAGCGACACTTTCAAACAAAGAAGAATAAGCGATATGTTTTCTGCGCTTCCTAAAAAAGCAAAACCGACCGAAAATGGCTCGTATACATCTGACGATGATACAGGCAGACTGGACAGATCTGATGGTGTTCGCGATATCGAAGATATTACGAGTAATAGAGATACCTTCAAAACACCTGTTGCTATCGTAACCAAGAGAAAGAGGGGGTCTGATAAGGAGAACGAGTTTTCCGAAGAAGATTTGAATAAAACTTGGAGGGAGGTTCTAGGGAGGCCTCCTCCATTTGGTACTACAAATGTGAGGAAGCTAGAAGTAGCATCACACTATTCCCATTTATGTCCCATGCTTTTTAATATTTTTGTAAATGAAATATCGTTTGTATCATTTTTGAAAGTATCATATTTGCCAACGGCTTCATTACAGAATTCTCCTTTATATTTGTTGAGAGTGGTGAAAGTTAGGTATTATTTGGTAGAAATTCACCAGAAAACTACCACGTTTCTGGTTTTTACCACACCAGATAATGAAAGGCAAGATTTGTCTACGATACTCTTCGAAGGAGATACACTCACTTCTTGTGGTTCAGTAACAAAACTCATCTCCGCACAAACAAAGAGTATTTATCAGTTAGGAAGTTGTTCCTGAATACCAACAGCAGTATACCTCTTTTTCACCTTATTTGATAATCATCCTCAGCTAACATTTAATGTCTGACTCTGTATCAGCCAAACTCGGATGGATTTTCTTGCTGTTGTTGTTCAACATGGACTAGTTTATTATCGGGAAACGCACAATTACTACAAAAAAGTTTGATATACTCAACTGAACCAACTAAGTTCTAGAGAATGCTTCGCATAATAATGATCTAACTCAAGTGAGTTCCACAGAAGGAATATCCTCTAAAAACTCTCAACAGAATATTTGGTTCAGCTGGTACAGGAACATGAAAAAATTTGTTCATTGGTTTATTCTTTGACGTTTCAAAGGAACCGCAAATTTTTGAATTCAGTAATTGAAGAGAAGTAAATTAAACAATAAATGCTCCGCATCATGATGATCTATCTCAAATGAGATTATGAAGAGGTGTCTGCTTTAAAAAGGCCTCAGCTTTTACTATGCATCAGTATACAGTGCTTTTGTAATATCGCCCCCTTTTATTTTTTGAAAGTGTCAACTCAAAAAATTGATACATAAATACAATATTTTGGAGTGAAATTGACAGATGAAAAATTCAAGATGGCTACTGGGCGCCATCTGGAAAAAAATTAAATGGAAAGGATTGTTTTGTGACACATCATTTTGAAGCTCCTGACAAATACCTCACAACCCTAGAATATGAAGTCAATATCTTCACCTACTACAAAATAGCGGAACATTTAATAATTAATAATAATAATAAATGACTTTATTCACCTCATACTTTTCTATAACAATCTATTACAAAATGATGAATGTGATAAAAAGGCGGAGTTCGGCAATGAGCTCTCAAATAATTCGAAGGTTACTCATTTCTGCTCTTCCACTCAACCCGAATAAAAACACATTAATATCAATATTTCTAGAAATATTCATTTTTCTCTGCCATATGGCAATCCCAACAACCCGATGAGGTTTGATAGGTTATTTTTGTTGATAAAAAAAACAACATGTCACTACGACAAAAAACATCAGTATTCAGTTCAAATATTGATATTTAGTTTTCGATTTTACAAGTATAACGTTTCGCTAGCGCAAGTGGCTAGCTTCTTCAGATTATTCCAGAATAATAGATGAGAGATGAGTAAGTCTCTGAAGATGCTAGCCACTCGCGCTAGCGAAACGTTAGGAAGAAATTCCAAAGAACGACGGCCTTCAAACCCGAAGAAAAGTAGTAGTACTGAAAACCTCGGCCGCGAAAGCCTTAATAATTTTTTTTGAGTTTACAGATTGTCTGAAAATAACCCAACATATATCCCTCCTTTACCAAAACTCAATCGAGCGTGCATTTCCATAATTTTCAAAATTTTGTTTTCAAGCCAATGTTTTCGTGTAAGTATAATAATTAGGATAATTTTTAAATTTTTTTTTTATTATTTTATCATACACTCAAGTCATTTGCTAAGCAAAATTTCGAAAATCAGCGCAGCACACATTTCAAACGATTAAACTTGGATGCACTCAGAATATAACCCCCGACAAAAAATGTATTGGAAATTGGAAAAAACTTAAAGAAACTTATTGCGACTTTTGTAAAATTATAAAATAGGTTCGACATGTTTAATGAAATTATATGGAAAAAATGGGAGTATTTGCATGAGAAAAGTATGATCAAAAGTTCAGAAATTATGTTTAGCCAAACCACAGCTTAATATATATATATATATATATATATATATATATATATATATATATATATATATATATATATATATATATATATAGAGCATGCACACAATTGAAACTTTTGCTAGAGATCAATTACCCAAACACAAAACTGATAATTTTGCAGTCAGCGCGCGGTTCGCTAACAAGGTTAGCATCTTCAAGAGATCAATTTTCTTCTTCTGAAGATGCTAACCTTGTTAGCAAAACGCGCGTCGAGTGCGAAAATATCAGTTTTTTGTTAGGTTAATTTATCTCTAGAAATCTAGAAAAAATGTAAAATTTTACACCAAAGGTTCCAATCTCATTGTTTATTCATGCACATGTTTTGATTTCAATCAACATGAACCTGCAAATGTTCATGGTGAATTGCGAAAATAAACTAAGTTGGTGTCAAGTACTCATTTATTTTCAACTGTAAAATGAACGAAATAATAATCTCTTAGATACTCTAATTATAAACTGTGATGAAAGAGATTTTGAAAATACTTATAAAAGTAATGAAACTATATAAAAGAACTAACTGAATAATAATTATTACTTCCATTTCTAGTATCAGATTCCTTCAACACTTTCTGGTATTCCATTCTGCATGCATATAATATAATAGTCCAGGGTGTCCACTGATATATAAATAAATAGAAGATACAATAAATGCAGTACACATGCACAACCGCACATATATTATAACAGATAAAACAACGCATAAACTTCTATATGAAGTTACCTGACCAAGACTCAAGACTGAACTGAGAACTGAGCACGCGCAATCATTAAATGTTCTGCCATTTTGTAGTAGGTGGAGATATTAACTTCATATTCTAGGGTTCTGAAGTATTCTTCAGGAGCTTCAAAATGATGTATCACAAGACCCCCCCCCATCCATTTAATTTTTTTTCCAGATGGCGCCCAGTCGCCATCTTGAAATTTTCATTCGTGGATTTTACTCCAAAATATAGTATTTATCCATCAATTTCATTATCCCAAGTTTAAATTTTTTCAGTTAACCCGTTCAAAAATAAAAGGGGGGAGGACATTGAAGAAAAGCACTGTATCTGTTTAACGAAAAATAATGCTTCTACGATTTTTCCGAATATTATAGAGCAAGAGCCCGCAATGGCCAGACCAACGTTATTTTATGAAAGTTGAAAGTTTATCTGCACATGTTCTCAAAACAGGTGATAACGATCAGCGACTATGGAGTTTGGATCTTGGTTACTTTGATAGATAACAGGTAGCAAAGGTGCATAAAATAGTACCTCAAATTCATAAAACTATAAAGGTTCATTTTTTATATTCCTTCCGAAATAATATTAGAAATCACATTATCCATTGCCAGAAACTAGGTCTAGTTACAACCCCATGCCATACTCCCAGAAGTTTAAAAAATTATAATTAAACTATCGTCACAGTATAAAAACTGAATTTTATGCATGTTACTTGGAAACCTATCAAAAGATAATAGCTCAGTAGCCGGACAGTTCCGTTTTTACACAATGCCAGAAATATTTATTCAAGCGAATGCGAGTGAGATAGTTAGTTCAGTCTTCTGTGATGTTATACGGCGCACCATCTGTCATGTATAAATTTATGTGTTGAGCTATCCTACTTTCAAGCCACGTTTAATTATTAATTTCTGCAGTTTGTGGTTCAAAAAATCACTTGATGCAATATTGATGAAAATTGTGAAGGTAAAGTCTGTAATGGGGCTTACCTTCAAAATATGAAGTTTGTCAATATTTTTTAATGTGGTGCATTCCTCTGCATTTTCGATAATAACCACTATCTGCATACCCATCAGGCAAAATTATAGCTTAACATTTCAGGTTGTGTTATTTTGTAATTTTCCAAACAATTTAAAATATTGTTAATGTTTTTTCCCCCTCAGTGATCCAAACTCCATAGTAGCTGATAGTTCTCACTTGCGTTGGGGACATATGCAGAGAAACGTTTAGCCATTATAAAATAACGATGCTCTTCGGCAATTAAACTATTTTCTTCTTAGGTGAATTCATTTTTTGATTTTATTTTCTTTCAAATTGCACTTCTTTGAAAGTGATACCAATTTGTTTATCTTAAATACATGAATCATATGGCGTTAAGGAATATAATTACAATAATCCGGGATCAATGAAGTCAGTTACCCTTGGTTTTGATAATTTTCAGGAGGAAACTATGGCTTGGATTGCTTTTCATAAGAGAAAATGGCAGTTTCAAGCACAACAGAAACTCTGCCTGAATAAAAGCAAGAAGAAAAAATCAAACAGTGACATTTCTATAATTCGATCTACTGCTGCCCCAGGAACACTTGGCGGTTTCATTCAGAGAGCCCAGAGGACGCTGCTGACGACTCCTTGGCAGGTGATTCAAATTGCACCAACAAATACTCCTGGAGAGTTCAAACTGTGGTCTTTAGTAAGTACAACAAATACGAATTTTGGGAATGTGCGTCAGTCAAGATACTCCCAAATTGTATATATGTATATATATATATATATATATATATATATATATATATATATATATATATATATATATATATATATATATGTAGAAATTGATGTTTTCACGGATCTTCGATATGCTAGATGAATTTTTCTGGGTTTTTTATCCGTTAGGTATCTTTTGATTTGTTCGACGTTTCGAATTCCATTTTGAATTCATTCTCAAGAACTGAATTCAAAATGGAATTCGAAACGTCGAACAAATCAAAAGATACCTAACGGATAAAAAACCCAGAAAAATTCATCTAGCATATCGAAGATCCGTGAAAACATCAATTTCTACATAATACCTGGATGGGCAGGATACAACCTTAATATCGGACTTAGTCGGATAATAACAGAGGAGAATCATTATAAATACACCAGCTTCCATGGAGAACAGACAATTGAAGTCTTTGCTTACTCTTGCTTGGTTACTTCGTAAGGGGAGTGATTGACCAGGCCTGCAATAATTGAGATTCACAAGATATTCCCATTCGCAGAGAGCATCAGAACGTCTGAAAAAAAGTCGCTCATTCAAGTCAAGTTCTGAGATACAACAACAAGACAAAAATACTACATGTGAAGTTTCAAGTGGAAGAGAGAAGAGAGCACAAATCGGACTGAAGATGAAAAAACAGTTTTAGAGCAAGAAATGTTCAAGAAACATCAAGAAATTATCGACATATGCACAATTGGCAGAAATTCAGAAGATGAGTCTAGTATGAATAAAGAAGTGACAGATTTTGCTGAAAATAGTTGTTGTTAAGAGACGCACCAAATATTGAAAAATGGATGACCGGAAAGAGTCTTCGGTGTGAGCAACTTAAAAAAACCACGAATATTTTGACACTTCAATCCATTGCCAAAGATCTACCTATTTTCAGTTGTGATCCCTAGAAAGACCAAATTTCATTTCTCCATTCAATGATTCGACAGCACTCTGTGGCTATTTTGATGAGGAAATCCAATGTAGGCTTCAAAACTCTCTCAGAGTTAATTCGAAGATTGTCTCTTTTGATATTACCCTTAGATTAACCATCTTCCCAAGATATATAACGTAGAGTGAGAAAACGTCCGCAAAATGAGATGGAGAATGTTTATATTTCTCATTTTGTATGATTGACCCGCCCTTTGCTTTACAAATTAGTATCATCGGGGGAAGGGTATCAGTTTTTCTTCTTAAAATGGCAATTTGGTTAGCAATGTGTGCGTCGAGTGGGAGTGATATCAGTTTGGTGTTTCGGTGATTGCCAACTGTCAAAAAATATGTTAAACAAGTTATAACAATAAAGAAGTTCAAAACAACCATTGCACTGACAATCCCAAAGTGAAAGACAATAAGACATCTATCAGTGATTGCACATGGATATTACATTTTAGAATGCCTATGAGATCGACTCAGTTATTTTACTTTTCAACCAAACTTGATGGACATTTGGCAGCAAATGCGAGCGTGACAGGTAATCTATAGAAATTCGCATGTGAGTTCTAAGTCGCAAAGTTACTTTCTGGTGTTTGCTGGGCAATATTGAATACATATTTCACAATAAGAATTCATCATGAAACGAAAAAAAAATTATCAGTTGAATAACCGGGTTTGGAGCTCATTTACTCACCTCATCTTGTACCTAAATCACCAAAAAATGGATAGATATTTTCATTTGTATTTATTATTATATATGATATATTAACTTTTGTCGAATTTATACCTCTTTCCTCTGATGAACTATGGAAAGTAGTAACTCTCTACTCATTTATTCAATACAGAAGTTTTTTTACCAAATGAAAGAATTGACTTGTTTTATACACAAATTTCTGAAAAGTTATCGAGCAGATCAGTCATAATAAACTGATGCATTGATCATATTCATGAGCATATTTTACTATTTTGATGATTCAGCTTAACGATAAACACCATGTATATTTGATTTCCTGTATCATTTCCTTTCCCAAATGTCTTGGTTTCTATTTCAATTATGCTGTTAGTATTTAATGAAGTTTATTGTCGTTCCTCTGAGGGTTTATTCTAGCACATGCTGTTATCGATTACGAACCGATTCTAACCGTTCTTAATCAACGCTATAATTGTTCACTTTATTTTACTGGTCTAACGTGAAAAGCAAGGTAAAAAAAGCAATGGCTTTTAAACACATTAGCAAAAAAAATATTTTTCTTGGAATTGAAATTTCAAATCATTTGCACCCAATTTCATTCATAGTATCCGCCGCCCATGGCTCTTGTTTACAAATACAGCACCGCGCCCCTCTACCGCAAATTAAGTTTATTCTTTGGACACACATTCTCCATGTTGTGGGTATTTATATATCTTGAGGGGATGGTTAATCTGAGATATTACCTGAAAACGTCAAAAAAAAGTCCACTAAAAAATCGTTTCGGATGCCCTGAACACGTTATTTTCATGCTATTCGACAAAGTCAGGAAACCACCAATTGACGAAATAAATTAGAAAAAATTCCTTGCCACTATCGAAGTCCTTGGCGATCAATTTCGGAATACCATACTTCTAGAAGAATTGCTTGATAAAAAACCCTACCTCTTACAAATTGAATTCACTTCTTGGTTCGAAATTAAATCAAGAGCCAGTTACTAATTCCCTGTTTTGACAAATATCATAACAGTTACTAGTTTCCTGGTATTCGAAAATCTCTGGCCATCGTCACGGTTATTCAGGCAGGAAGGTCGATTTCGATGGCCTCGCGGATTATTCGCGCTTGTAGTGTTTTCGTTGTGGCAATGGTCTTAGTGTTCGCAAAATTCGCTGTCTTTTGACGATGTTTAGATAGAGCTGAGGATGGATCTGACTTGCGGACAGCAAGTTGAGGACAAAATTGTCAATGACCACCAAGGTATATATAAAATTCTATGTTCCGATTGCCATAAAACATATGTAGGTCAACAGACGTGGGACCAGTAGATTATACAAACATTATTTTTGAAGGAACATATTCAAAAACAATTTTTTTGGACATTTTCAAGCTCGCTCGAATGATATGAGCCCCATGTAATTCATTCAGATGAGAGAATTGGATAAAATTAGCTCATTTCAAATAGAGAACAAAGAGAATAATATTTCCAGAATGTTCCATCAATCTTTCGAATCCTTCGGGATAATTCCAGAGAATTCTAACAACGACGTCTTCTATGAATTTCTAGATTAATTAAAGTTCGGTAATAAAGTAGGGATTCTATTGGGTATCACAAGGAATATATGAAATTCCTTGTCACGACTGTCCGAGAACATATATAGGACAGACGAACCGACGAGTATGAAACAGGCACGAACTAGCAGTACGCAATTCAGGCATGACCTCGATTTCCTTCAAACATCAGCACGAAACGGGACACAAAACTGACTTCAACAAAACGAAGACCATTGCCACAGCAGAAACACTCTTCTACAGAATAATTCGTGAAGCTATAGAAATTGAAAAACGTCCTCAATGCCCCAACAAACGAGACGACTGATAAAGGTTACCCAATTTCTGGAAACCATAACTATCCCATCGAACATATCCTTTGATTAATCCTTTTCAAACAAGACCTACATTGGGTCAGACCACATCTTTAACATCGTCGGACTCTCTATCCACAAAATCACAGTCTTCACTTAGTCAAGATGGGAGATGGGGTTAAGGAGCCTTAGACCTCGGCAGCAAGTCGCAAAGAAGTCTTGATAATGGCTCCAAAGTGGAAGAAGTGGAAGCCGAAACGTCGATATATATTTCCCTGATGATGGAAATAAAACTTTCCGAAAGCTTGGACTAACTTAAAAGAGTACTCATATGCTTGCAGAAATACCTCACTATCCACAAGTTTTTTATATATATAGAAGGGAAGATTGTTATTGGGTAAAGCAGCAAGCAGAAATGTGTACTCTTTTAACACTTTATTCCAATATTTCGACAGTTGTTACTGCCATCGTCAGGGAAGCTACAAATAATATGATATCACATGAAGAACAAACAGGAAAATGAATTATTACTATTATTAATTACTAATTATTATTCCTGTTTGTTCTTTATGTGATATCATATTATTTGTAGCTTCCCTGACGATGACAGTAACAACTGTCGAAATATTGGAATAAAGTGTTAAAAGAGTACACATTTCTGCTTGAATATTATTATATTGTATCACTTTTAAACCCATTTACTTTGTAGATATTCTTGAAAAAGGAAATAAATTTTCCGAAAGCTTGGATAATCAGAAAATATTTCTCATTTACTGAAGCCCTCCAATTGACTACGACACCCAAATATAAAAGATACCTTTATCCTGATCAATATAGTCAAATCAAATACTACTTTCCTATATATATATATATATATATATATATATATATATATATATATATATATATATATATATATATATATATATGCTAGATGAATTTTTCTGGGTTTTTTATCCGTTAGGTATCTTTTGATTTGTTCGACGTTTCGAATTCCATTTTGAATTCATTCTCAAGAACTGTGAGACGAATATCATTCCATACCGTCCTGGTCAATCACTCCCCTTACGAAGTAACCAAGCAAGAGTAAGCAAAGACTTCAATTGTCTGTTCTCCATGGAAGCTGGTATTTATAATGATTCTCCTCTGTTATTATCCGACTAAGTCCGATATTAAGGTTGTATCCTGCCCATCCAGGTATTATGTAGAAATTGATGTTTTCACGGATCTTCGATATGCTAGATGAATTTTTCTGGGTTTTTTATCCGTTAGGTATCTTTTGATTTGTTCGACGTTTCGAATTCCATTTTGAATTCAGTTCTTGAGAATGAATAATATCATATTATTTGTAGCTTCCCTGACGATGACAGTAACAACTGTCGAAATATTGGAATAAAGTGTTAAAAGAGTACACATTTCTGCTTGCTGCTTTACCCAATAACAATCTTCCCTTCTATATATATATATATATATATATATATATAAAACTTGTGGATAGTGAGGTATTTCTGCAAGTATATGAGTACTCTTTTAAGTTAGTCCAAGCTTTCGGAAAGTTTTATTTCCATCATCAGGGAAATATATATCGACGTTTCGGCTTCCACTTCTTCCACTTTGGAGCCATTATCAAGACTTCTTTGCGACTTGCTGCCGAGGTCTAAGTCTCCTTAACCCCATCTCCCATCTTGACTAAGTGAAGACTGTGATTTTGTGGATAGAGAGTCCGACGATGTTAAAGATGTGGTCTGACCCAATGTAGGTCTTGTTTGAAAAGGATTAATCAAAGGATATGTTCGATGGGATAGTTATGGTTTCCAGGAATTGGGTAACCTTTATCAGTCGTCTCGTTTGTTGGGGCATTGAGGACGTTTTTCAATTTCTATAGCTTCACGAATTATTCTGTAGAAGAGTGTTTCTGCTGTGGCAATGGTCTTCGTTTTGTTGAAGTCAGTTTTGTGTCCCGTTTCGTGCTGATGTTTGAAGGAAATCGAGGTCATGCCTGAATTGCGTACTGCTAGTTCGTGCCTGTTTCATACTCGTCGGTTCGTCTGTCCTATATATGTTCTCGGACAGTCGTGACAAGGAATTTCATATATTCCCACCCAATAGAATCCCTACTTTATTACCGAACTTTAATTAATCTAGAAATTCATAGAAGACGTCGTTGTTAGAATTCTCTGGAATTATCCCGAAGGATTCGAAAGATTGATGGAACATTCTGGAAATATTATTCTCTTTGTTCTCTATTTGAAATGAGCTAATTTTATCCAATTCTCTCATCTGAATGAATTACATGGGGCTCATATCATTCGAGCGAGCTTGAAAATGTCCAAAAAAATTGTTTTTGAATATGTTCCTTCAAAAATAATGTTTGTATAATCTACTGGTCCCACGTCTGTTGACCTACATATGTTTTATGGCAATCGGAACATAGAATTTTATATATACCTTGGTGGTCATTGACAATTTTGTCCTCAACTTGCTGTCCGCAAGTCAGATTCATCCTCAGCTCTATCTAAACATCGTCAAAAGACAGCGAATTTTGCGAACACTAAGACCATTGCCACAACGAAAACACTACAAGCGCGAATAATCCGCGAGGCCATCGAAATCGACCTTCCTGCCTGAATAACCGTGACGATGGCCAGAGATTTTCGAATACCAGGAAACTAGTAACTGTTATGATATTTGTCAAAACAGGGAATTTGTAACTGGCTCTTGATTTAATTTCGAACCAAGAAGTGAATTCAATTTGTAAGAGGTAGGGTTTTTTATCAAGCAATTCTTCTAGAAGTATGGTATTCCGAAATTGATCGCCAAGGACTTCGATAGTGGCAAGGAATTTTTTCTAATTTATTTCGTCAATTGGTGGTTTCCTGACTTTGTCGAGTAGCATGAAAATAACGTGTTCAGGGCATCCGAAACGATTTTTTAGTGGACTTTTTTTTGACGTTTTCAGGTAATATCTCAGATTAACCATCCCCTCAAGATATATAAATACCCACAACATGGAGAATGTGTGTCCAAAGAATAAACTTAATTTGCGGTAGAGGGGCGCGGTGCTGTATTTGTAAACAAGAGCCATGGGCGGCGGATACTATGAATGAAATTGGGTGCAAATGATTTGAAATTTCAATTCCAAGAAAAATATTTTTTTTGCTAATGTGTTTAAAAGCCATTGCTTTTTTTACCTTGCTTTTCACGTTAGACCAGTAAAATAAAGTGAACAATTATAGCGTTGATTAAGAACGGTTAGAATCGGTTCGTAATCGATAACAGCATGTGCTAGAATAAACCCTCAGAGGAACGACAATAAACTTCATTAAATACTAACAGCATAATTGAAATAGAAACCAAGACATTTGGGAAAGGAAATGATACAGGAAATCAAATATACATGGTGTTTATCGTTAAGCTGAATCATCAAAATAGTAAAATATGCTCATGAATATGATCAATGCATCAGTTTATTATGACTGATCTGCTCGATAACTTTTCAGAAATTTGTGTATAAAACAAGTCAATTCTTTCATTTGGTAAAAAAACTTCTGTATTGAATAAATGAGTAGAGAGTTACTACTTTCCATAGTTCATCAGAGGAAAGAGGTATAAATTCGACAAAAGTTAATATATCATATATAATAATAAATACAAATGAAAATATCTATCCATTTTTTGGTGATTTAGGTACAAGATGAGGTGAGTAAATGAGCTCCAAACCCGGTTATTCAACTGATAATTTTTTTTTCGTTTCATGATGAATTCTTATTGTGAAATATGTATTCAATATTGCCCAGCAAACACCAGAAAGTAACTTTGCGACTTAGAACTCACATGCGAATTTCTATAGATTACCTGTCACGCTCGCATTTGCTGCCAAATGTCCACCAAGTTTGGTTGAAAAGTAAAATAACTGAGTCGATCTCATAGGCATTCTAAAATGTAATATCCATGTGCAATCACTGATAGATGTCTTATTGTCTTTCACTTTGGGATTGTCAGTGCAATGGTTGTTTTGAACTTCTTTATTGTTATAACTTGTTTAACATATTTTTTGACAGTTGGCAATCACCGAAACACCAAACTGATATCACTCCCACTCGACGCACACATTGCTAACCAAATTGCCATTTTAAGAAGAAAAACTGATACCCTTCCCCCGATGATACTAATTTGTAAAGCAAAGGGCGGGTCAATCATACAAAATGAGAAATATAAACATTCTCCATCTCATTTTGCGGACGTTTTCTCACTCTACGTTATATATCTTGGGAAGATGGTTAATCTAAGGGTAATATCAAAAGAGACAATCTTCGAATTAACTCTGAGAGAGTTTTGAAGCCTACATTGGATTTCCTCATCAAAATAGCCACAGAGTGCTGTCGAATCATTGAATGGAGAAATGAAATTTGGTCTTTCTAGGGATCACAACTGAAAATAGGTAGATCTTTGGCAATGGATTGAAGTGTCAAAATATTCGTGGTTTTTTTAAGTTGCTCACACCGAAGACTCTTTCCGGTCATCCATTTTACAATATTTGGTGCGTCTCTTAACAACAACTATTTTCAGCAAAATCTGTCACTTCTTTATTCATACTAGACTCATCTTCTGAATTTCTGCCAATTGTGCATATGTCGATAATTTCTTGATGTTTCTTGAACATTTCTTGCTCTAAAACTGTTTTTTCATCTTCAGTCCGATTTGTGCTCTCTTCTCTCTTCCACTTGAAACTTCACATGTAGTATTTTTGTCTTGTTGTTGTATCTCAGAACTTGACTTGAATGAGCGACTTTTTTTCAGACGTTCTGATGCTCTCTACGAATGGGAATATCTTGTGAATCTCAATTATTGCAGACCTAGTCGTCCCTAGATGTGCATGCAAGGATACTGTTACGAGGGCCTATAATCAAGTGAATGAATCCTTCTTGTTGACGTACTTTTCTTATCCTAGTAAATTATCGGTTGACCCCGGATCATTCTTTATAAATCGTGGCTGTGTTTTCAAATATCGCGAAGATTCAAGCTAACACGGAACTAATATGAATAGAAGTCACAGCGGATCAGAAGTCAGTCTTGACAGCGACAGTTTCGAATCCAGGTATCAGCTCCCAGGCGATAAATGAGCGACAGTGTTGCCAAACGAATTTGCGAATTTCGGAGAAACAGTCTTTATTGTATATTTGAGTCCTCGTGTCTTTTTTCAGTAAGTAGTTTGCTTTATCTAATGTCGGTCATTTTCGATATGGGCTCGTCTGTGTTCCAAAGTGGTGAATTCTATTACAACTCAGAAGGAATAGATGTTTCAGTCTCACCTGAAATATCATTCATTCAAATAATTTCAGTAATTCTATGAGAATATCTTTTTTATGCTACCCGAAAACAAAAAATGTGGAAGTGCTTGTATTCACACGTTAAAAGGCAAGGCCTCGTTAATTCATTGCTCGCACAATTTTCAACTTCTGAGGGTTGACGTTCGTCAGCTGGTTAACAGAAAAAACCATTGTAAAACAATATTTTAAGTAATATTGGGAAATATTTTCCAAAATGTGACGTTTTTTGCCTCTCTCTAACTGATGCAAAACATAAACTGATTTTTTTTTATTTCATGCATATAAGCAACTCTCACATTTTTAAGCTAGTAGTAGGGAATATAATCCCGGGGTACGGGATCTCGAAAGAAAAAATCGGCCGGGATTGTGAAAAGTCATCCCGGGATTTTCGGGATCTGAAATAACTATATTATCTCTCCAAGAAATATTCCTATGAGAATATTAATGAGATATAACAACATAAAAGCTACCCCAGCAACAAAAAATGTCATATGTCAGTCAGAAGATAAAACAGGTTTGTTATTATCTAGTGCGTAGTCGCATACGTCTACCTAAATATATTTTTTGAAATCGATCAGCAATAACTTCATAACGTATTGCTATTCCATTTTATTTATGTTGTGGATACAACTAAATTTTCTATACGAAGTTTCAATAGTTTTTTTAGTTGATAATGGATCCCGGGATTGAAAAATTTTCATTCCGAAATCCCGATTCACTGATTCCAATACGGGATTACATTCCCTAGCTAGTGGTCTATGCCGAACAAATGAAACCATCTGGCGAGCCGACTCAAAGCCGACGTTAAGTCTGCAAGAGGAGTTAACAATAAATATCATATTTCTTTTGACTAAGGAGCACTGAGTTATTGAATATGCCGATAAGTGTCTGCCGGTGAGACGAACGTCAAACTGAAATTCTCATTCCTCAAATAAGACTCGTATGCAGGATGTGAAACTTCTATGAATTTTATTTCCAATACCCAGTATTATAACTAAGGAAAAAAACACCCTGTGGAACACTTTATCATATTTCCACACCCCATAGAAATCTGCAATGACAAAGCGTTTCTAGAAATCTATTCACTCAAACCAGACATAAGTGAGAAACAAAAATAAGTTTTTCCTATCTACCAGAAAGTGAGAGAGTAGTCCAGTAATTCTACGTGATCTTACTTTCTTGGAGCTACCCGAAAACAAAATGGTATTATATAGTATCTCTTTAGCTGATGCAGAACATAAACAAAATAACAATAATAATGATAACAATTTATTAACAATAAATATCAATAACAATACAAAAAACATAATGATATATAAATAATTGAACCCCACGAAGTTGTGCAGTTGTTGTGAGGAAAAACTATATTTAGGATTTTATATAATTCAAGTAAATATAAAAATGAATATAGCCAAATTATTAAAAATACCAAAGAAAGTTAGTAGTGTAAAAATGAATTGGTACAATACAATCATGACACAGGTAGCTATATAGGATATTTTTGTTCCATAACAGTTTGGAAATATAGTCTAGGAGTTTAAGTAATCCATGTGTTCACTTTTTTTAAAGGTGTATTTCGATTTAATTATTTTGATGAAACTTGGTAATTTATCATAAATGAATGGAGGTAAGTATATAAAAAATTTCCGTGATTTCACTTTACATACCTATGTAAATTAATCATTAATTAATGCAATATTTATGAGAAAATAGATGAGTGAGGATCTTGAAACTGAATAATTGGCTTACCATTATTTTACTGTCAGAATATAATTTATTAGAAAAATATCCTAATGTTTTCATTGAATATGATTTTCAATTTAGGTAATAACGGTCGTAATTTCTTTATAATATATTCAATTTGAAAGTTCCATTTCAAATGTCTGTATACTATTATTCCTAAATATTTTATCCGATCTACTTCTTTAAAGCATGAATTTTTTATTTCAATTGAGCTAAGATTGGGTAGATGATTTCTCGAAGAAGTGAAAGGAAGGTAATTAGATTTTTCAAGATTTAATGTTAACAAATTATGGTCAAACCAATATCCAACATTATTGAAGTCATTTTGAATAAGTTCTTTTAGAAATTTCCATGTTTTTGACTTGTAAATTATAACTTTATCAGACGCAAAACTATGTATGAGTCCACTTGTTTTCAAATGAAAATCGTTGATAAATATGTTGATTAATATGGGTCCTAAAACAATTCCTTGTGGAACTCCATAATTGCATATTTTTTCTGAACTTATATATTATTCTCCTACCTTAACACATTGTTTTCTATTCTAAAGATAACTCTGTAGTAATTTGAAACTCATTCCCCGAAAACCAATTTTGACCAATTTTTGTAATAATAATTCATGATTTACCGAATCGAATGCGTTAGCTACGTCAAGGAATAGACAGACAATTGGATATCTTTCTTCTAATGCTTCATACATTTTAGTTGTCAGATGGCATAATGCATGCTCACTAGATACATTATTACGAAATCCAAATTGCATTTTAGAAATAATATTGTTTTTTTCAAGATAAAGATTTAGGACGGTAATTTCGAATTTCATTAATATCACCTGCTTTATAACGTGGGTTAATTAATTCTATTTTGGATGTGCTTGGGTATTCACCAGTTTTTATAATTATATTGAATAGGAGCATTAGAGGTTTTTATACAGAAAAACAGATGGTTTTTAATATTTCAGATGTTATACCATCTATACCAGGTGATTTGTGTTTTTAAATTGGATATAATATTCATTATTTCAGTTCGAGCAGAAAAAAGAATAAATAATATTTGGAATTTTTTTCCATTTCTGGGGCTATTTTTGTGACTGAGATTTAATTTTTTCAGCTAGGTTATTTCCTACATTTGCATAGTATTCATTAAAGCTGTCTACAATTTCATGTCCTGTGTCAATAACAATATTATCAATTTTGATAAATTTTGAAAGCTTTTTGGAATATTCTTCATTACAAATGTTTCTTATTGATTTCCATGAGTCTCGAGGTGTATCCGAATTTTTTTCCACTTGGATGAAAATTTATTTTTAAACTTTTTGTAGTCTTCGAGTAACATAGGGTTATTTGGTTCCTTTTTACATTTTTTATATGATAAATCAATAAATCCTGAGATATAAAAAACCGGTCGTTTGCGTTTGAAAAGCAAATAAAATTTGAATTAGTGAGTTATAGACAATGAGAAAAACATATCAAATGACTTCAACTACGTCGATATCCGTTGTTCATTTTTCAAGAGAATCGTGAAATACGATTGAAAATCGCGTTTTTTGTTTTAGCTTTCTTTCTGTACATTTTCATGTGAATCAATTCCGATTTGGTGTACAGTAAGCTTTCTTCGAGTAGAAAAAACATATCTTTGAAAAATTTTGAAACAAAAAATTACCAGATTTATTGCGAAATTACTAAAAAAAAAGGTTTTTCGTAAATTGGCTAATGCCCAGCCATGGCAAAACATGCAGAATTCATTCAATGCTAAAATTCTTCCCGAGAAAAAGAAGTGATATGTTATTTTCACTTGAACGGGTTTTCTTGCCTCATAACGTAAAAAAAACGTGAAAATGTAATATTTTTAAGATTGTTTTACGACGAACCTTGAATTCGAACTGAATTCACATTTATCACATATTTGATTGTAATTCAATTCTCCTTCGATATTTTCGAAAAGTAAGTAATGCAGCTAGTTTTTTTCAGAACAAAACAAAATAGACATCGTCTATCAATGCTGGTATGATTACGATTCGTCAGTAACAAAACGGAGATAACTTTATTCATTTTGTTCTGGACATTAATATTTCTATGTTTCATTAATTTCTTTCAAAAATCATCTTGTTCAGTGTCAGAGTCTTCATTTATGTCCGTATTATTTTCTTAATTGTGACCGCTCTCTTCATCACACCCTAAACAAACACTTGTTCATTTTAGCACACTTATTCAGCGATATGCATTTTTTTTGCAATATTAGCCTCAATCAAATTGTAGAGCACCATTAGAAATTCTCCAGCCTCAGTCAGTTGCGACGGCATCATTACCATTCCATAACTGCAACTCTAGGTACGCTCGCCTTTCATGCTGTCTAGTAAGCTGTCGCTTTGGATGCCGATCTCTTGAAATAACTCATATCGGAGTTCATTCAACGTACCTCGCCAATTTTTGCAATATAATGCAACGATTATCTTTCACATGCTTCCGGGTAGTTCGTCAGTATCAGCCTTGTCACAGTTTTCTATATCCAAATATGAAATAGTATATTTCTTTTTGTCAGTATCATGCTTTTATAAGCAGGGAAGAAGTGAAATAAATAAATCACTGGAAAACGATACGAATATCCAAATATCATTGGATATTTTTTTTACTGTGATAAAGCGGAACCTGATAAACTAGTCGGGAGCATGTACAAGATAATCGTTCATTATATCGCCAAAATTGTCAAGGTACGTTGAATGAACTGTTGATAGACGATGGCGATTTGGTTTTGTTCTGTAAAAAACTAACTGCAATACTCCCTTTTTTGAATATCAAAGCACATTCAAATATGTGTTGAATTTTTATCCAATTCGAATCCAAGAAGATTCGTAGGAAAAACAATCTTGAAATATGACATTTTTACTGATTTTTTTGTCGTTATTGGAAAACCAGTTTCAGTGAAAACAATATGTCAGTTCTCTATCTCAGGAAGACGTTGAACCCTGAATAAATTTGATTAATTTCGCTATAAATCGGGTAGCCAATTTTTTATTTCTCAAAATTTTTTGAAAAAACATTTTTTCTGCTCAACGAAGGCTAAATATACACCAAATATGTATTGATTCGCATAAAAATTGAAAAAAAACGCAGCTGAAACAAACGCAATTTTTCATCGTGTTATACGATTTTCTTGAAAAATACACACTGGATCTCGATCCAGTTGAAGTCATTTGACTGTCTACAAATCACCAATTAATAACTAGACTAAATACCTCTATTCGAAAAATGAAAATTAAAGTTTTCGTCGTGTCAGTCTCAATTTATTTACAATACCATTATTGCTCTGTACCAAGAGATAACTACATACAAATTAATATCCAACGGAATGTAAAAGTGTTTTGAAATGAAACTTCAACAGGTTTTCTTTTCGATGTAACCATAATACTTTAGTTTCACCGGAAACACTCCTCAAAACACATAGAGAAACAATAAAACTAATTCATTCAAGTCTTCTGGAACCGACCACCCCTAGAGAAATCCGTCATGTTTTAATATCCTCTCTTTCAAATATATTGAGGTGAGCCTCATTGTTCTCAAATTTATATTTTCCCTTGGTTGAACATTCTTACGAGTATGCACAAAAGGCAGAGCCTCGTGCGGGCATTTTTACGTTAGCTATGTTCGCTATTCCAACTGTAGGGACACCCAGAAAAACCCACGGTGCAAATGATGAATACAGATAAAAATGATGAGCAAAGAGGATACTCACAGAAAAATGACTCTACGATGGTTTGAAATTGTTACTAATTTACTATACCTCTGGTGTCCACTGGAATTGGACAGTTGGTGCCATGCATAGATTAAAGAAAACAGGAGATGGAACATGAATATACAAATCAATGTGCGCTGAGCCTGCCAAATATTCAGAGTTGAAGCCTAGGAGTGGGGAGCGGTACAGAGTAGTATTCAGGAAAAATATCAGTTATTTCGCCCAAAGTCGTATTTGCATTGAAATGAAAATGGTTTTCCCAAATTTCATATACTTTGAATAGTTCATATAACCATAACCAGGAGCATACACTTTCACAATGAATAGTTCATATACCCACGACCACGGGCGTGCAATTTCAAAATGAATAGGATTTCATATAAGTCAAATAAAACTCACCTTAGGTTGCAAATTCATTTTCGAATCTACTGAACATTCATTGGTATATTACGAATTTTCTAAGCATTGTATAATTATATGTTATAATCCTCTATTATGCTACTGCCAGCAAATTCAAAAATATTACGAATGAAGGTAAAGAATATACACAAAATTGGATTATATAGTTTATTTCATAATTCATGCTGAAGTGTAATTGACATACACGAGAATATTCTTGCAGATCTTTTGCCTCGACTGTCAAAGCCCGCCTCCATAATTCTCTTCTTTCAACATTGCTAGGAAATTTTAAATAGGTCATGTTATGATATGATTTCGTCTAGCAGAACAGTTATATCTAGATGCAAAAAAGAACCAACACAAAATTACCGTAAGTATTAAAATTTGTGTAGGATTTCGTGTTCATTCTTTTTCGGATGACTTTCAACTCCATTTTGAGAAATTTTGACATAACCACTTTCATCGTTTTTTTTTTATATTATCACAGGGAGTGAAAACCAAAAGCAAACTTGCAGAGGAGTAACCTCATTACGTTTTATCTGAATGTAATATAAAGTTATCGATTACTTTGTTCACTTTTGAATCAATTCAGATTTGCAAACTAATGGAACTCCTCGTTATTTATTTTATTTGTTCGCAATATTTGAGATGGCTTGTGGAAATCAAAACGCAATATTCGAACGATATGGAATTACCATCGCGATTTATCCCGTTGGTCTCATTCATCGGGGTATGGAAAACAAATTATCGTCAACTTCGACTGTGAAACAACTACGGCCCTGGTGTCCTGGCCACTCCCATCAAAACCATACCGCACTCATAACAGACTTACCGGAATAGATGAACAGATTCCATATTTTTTGATATATTTGATAACTTTATTTCCCAAGAAACTACAAAGTTTATGGAAGGGAAAAATGTTATAATTTGAACTGAAGTAGTATCTGCATCGCTCCACAACACACCGTGACATTTTTTGCTGAAAAAGTTTACAACACATGACATTGACACTTAATAACAAACTTTGACAAGCGTGCACATCCTTTAAATCGGTACGTTGGTGGGGATATACGATTCGATTGGCGGACCTTAGGAGTGGGAATATCAGGGGAAATTGGCAGAGTGCGCAGTTGACCATGTTCTATCTCCTCTTTTCTTTAATCTATGGTGCCATGTTATTCTATTGATACCTTCATTCTAATTTGATCTTTTTAATATTCAATAGTTTTTTGATATACGAAAATTTGCTGACTAATTGAACGTGCTCCATTCAGAAGGAATTATTTTTGAATTATCGCAACTTCTCGAATAGTACATTGGAAATCTAAAGAAATTCATCATCTGAACTAAATATATAAAAAAATGTCTGCCGCAGATGGAGCGATTTATTAGTTACTGGCTGTGAAAGTTTTCAATCTTTGAGAACATGTTTCGTTTCAGGTTATGTCGGAATTGCACTTGATCAAGCTGATTGTCCCAAGAATTTTTTATGCTAATTTACGCACCCCGAAAGTAGTAGAAGAAGGGGCACTTTTCAAAAAGTGTAATAGAATTTTACCTAGGTCCAGACCAGTGTACAATCTGTATTTGTATTCTGTTCCCGAGGAAGTATTTCAAGAACACGGAAAGTAAGATTGCTGATAATGTAATATAATAATAATATTCTATGTTATATTCATTTTCCAGGAAAGTTTTTCTGGATCAGACAGACCCTGATGTAGAGGGAGTGTATGAAACTCAAGTGACTTCCCTATTCAGAGCCCTACTTCAGATCGGTTGTGTTTGTAAAGTAGCGTCTGGTACTTCGAATTCTGAAAATTTCAGCCTTGAACAATTAGATATGGTAAGCGTAGCGCGGCAATCTTATTTAGAAAAAGACTCGATGCGCCATTTATATTTCTACCACCACAAACATCAAACCAAGCCACAGCAAATGTTCGCCCTATTCCTAACCCCTGTGAAGAAAGCTGTGATTTTGGTTGTGGATACTGTGAAGACAAACTTGATGCCCAATATGGTTAATCTGTATCAAGCAGAAAGATTGGCAAAGTGAGTTACTCAAGGTAAAACCTCTATTGACGGAATCGGTATTAACATTGAACTCTTTGGACCAGCTCCAGCATATTTTTGAGGAGTGACTGATTTTATTTGGAAAAAGGTATCTTGATTGAAATCTGCTATGAAATGAAAATTCCGAGGATTTTGCTATCTACTCTTCCAAAAATATGATTGATAAGCTTGTTGAAAGATGAATTCTGGAATTGTGTGCAAAAACAAAAATTTAACATAGTTTCAGTTCAACCTCACCTTTTACGTAGAAATTTTACAGATCCCACTATTCATAAATAAATCAAATCGCCACTCCTAGAGCAAGTCTGATTGTTATTTTCATTTACGATACTCACAGAACTTTCCTATTATTTTAGATTGGAAAAGAACCCTGAGGATGAACTTCTTCCTCCTGAAGAAATATCAATTGAGGTCCGAATAGAATCTAGTCTAGCTCAGGCGTATAAAATATTACAAAAAACTCTACAAGCTTATAAGGACGAAAAGAAAGGACCCACTTTATTGGCTGTTCAGTCAGCCATGGAGATGCAAGACTTGCAGCATAACATTCCACTTTTTGTCGATTTTCCTCAAGTACAGATTCACGTACAGGTAACCTGAATAATTGTGAGATTATCGTGATTATAGTAAATGATTGCATATTATTCATTACAGGATATCGATGATTTGTATAATGCTTTGGATTGGCAGAAAATCGGAGCTAGGGCCATCGTTCGTCATTATTTGAACAGTGAGAGGATATTGGACCTGATGGCAGAGCAATGTAGATATTTTCATTTACCTATCGGCAATATGCCCTCAGATCCTGCTGTATTCGGGTCCGATTTATTCTTTGCTCGCCATCTCATCAAGCACAATCATGTTCTATGGTGTTCTTCAACTGACAGACCAGACCTTGGAGGAAGCCAAGAGAATGATGCAAGGTACAGTTCTGTTGTATGAAGGATATGGCGAATGGTAAAGTTTTATTGCACAAGACCTAGTTATGGAAAAAATTTGTATGAATTTGCATTTTTTGCCACGTAGAATACGAACCCGTGGAAAAAACACGGTCCTTTCCTTTTGTTATAGTTGGCCTCCATCAAATGTCAGGAAATGGACGTATTTAATTTTGTCGTACTATAATTCATAATTCAGTATGATACATAATCAAGAAGGTTTTTCACCGAGTGAAACGAATTTTGTCAGAGAAGAGGAGGAAAAACGAACAAAATATCGAGATCTTCTCTCCGAACTCCGCAGACTATATCCAGAGCATTCTGTGAATATAGCGATTCTGATGGGGTCATTAGTGCAATGATGCAAGCACTGCTCTCCAATCTGAATATCATACCAATCTGTCAAAAAATGCCAGAAATTCTAGATGGGTAGATGCAGAAGGCATGTTTATTGAAGTATATATACTTTATATTATATAATATCATTCGAACATGTTGGATATACTTCTTCTAAAGGCAGAATATTGGCAAGCCATGTTTCAATTCTGCCTTCAGAAAAAAACTCGATACAATGAAATACAATCAGTTATATTTCGACCTAGGCATTCTGACTATAAATCATTTGGCATTAAATAGAAATGACTCAAAAGTATATCCGGATCAAAACACCAACAGAGAATAGCACATTGAAAACAACCCATCTCAAGCAATGTTTCAATTTACCTTTCATCAGGAGAGTTCTATCTGATAAGTAAGCAATAGTTTCTGATAAGTATATTAAATGGAACTCAATGTTCTGAGTTCAGAAAGTTTTTTCATTTGAGTTTCGAATTCGGTAGGGATGTGTTGTGGAACTGAAATGAATCACCTTTTCTTGTTCACATTATTAACTGAAATATCTGTACTCAGTTTTAAGAATTTTAATGTTATTATAAAATGATGTCACATGATATTTTCTACAAATTTTCTCCCAAGCAATTAAAGAAAAGTGTCGACATCTTCTAAACATATCAGAAAATATTGTCGAGCAGTTCATTAATTTGTGTCAGAGAAATGAAGTCATCTTGAGCACTTCTAACTCAGTAACAATGAAATTTCACTCCAGAAAGAATATAAATGACTCATTGATGAGTTATATTCAAAACCCCTGTGTGTGAGCTGAAATTCTTAGATATCTTTCTTGATAGAAATAAACTTCCATACGGTTCTGAATCAACGTTTCTGTATTCGATAGTATGAACTGTGAGTTTGGTATCTAAAATATAAATGTTTCAATTCTTAACGTGAGATCTATTGGTCATGTCGATAATATTCTGTGTTGCCATTCTATCAGTTACTGGTCATCAGTGCAACCGATCTGAGACGCGTTGATTTTGTTATTTCTGGTCCCTTATTAGATATTCACAATAAAGTTCAACAAGAACATATCTGGGTCTCGAAATCATTAGTGCCGGAAGAAACAGTCTAGAGATAGTGTCTTTCTGTTTTTTTTTCAACATTCCATATATTGAAAAATGAAAATACACCAGTTTTGTAAAAAATTGCACGAGTCCTTTCAAAAAAATTCTTTATTGATTTATTTATTGAGGGATTCCATAAACTTGAACTTTACTTTCAGTTTAATTTTGAGCTGTAATGGATGATATTCAAATCATAATTGCTCTCTTCAGAAATTTTATTTTCAAAATACGAATCATATTCAGGCTTTTGGCAGAGAACCAGGAAGCTTCTTCCGAAGTGTGCAACGAGCCTGGCTGGTACTCCATGGTTTGTGTCGAGCTAGATATCGACAGCTTGGCCATCAACACCCTTCTCCAGTCTCACCACGTAACGGATATAGAAGGAATGAGCAACACCACCGCTTTCGATGCATCGGCGGTCACCTCTCTGAACGATATGATGTCGGCAAACCAACCGATAACCACCTACGACGAATCCGCTAGGTGTGCAGAAGCGTTCAAGATTTTGAGAACAATGGCGGCTTCTTGGATGAGAGATATTTCCTTGTACCGAAATGTGTTTGCCGATTTTCAAGTCATCCACTTCTACAGGTGAGTATAAACCACATCGTGGTCAGCTCAGCAGAGAAATAACATATGATAATATAATGAAACTATTATGGTAGTAATCAGGTGTGGAACTCTGTGAGTACAAAATCAATAATAGCGATTTGCTTAGACTGTCCCCTATTTTTATGTATTGAAATAAACGCCTTGAGATGATTTATTAACAACTCTCCTTACTAATAGCGACAATCAATTTACTTATAACGACAAATATCTTCATTTTTTGCGCAATCGGTAAGTATGGTGTGTAAGGAAAGCACCTTCAAAATTCCTATGATTGCGACATCGATTTTGATGCCTCCATAAAGTTCTAGTGCCTATCTCATTCTATCATATGAACACAACCGGAAATGTAGGAAATGTGAATTTTTTTCAATTTAACCACTACTTCTCACAGATGTAGGTTCGGTGGTAATTGTTCCAAAAGTACTGTTATTGAAAATTAATATAAATAAGAGCGACTAATTGAAAAATATGAAGTGGAAGAGATTGAAAACAAATGCTGTTCACTGGGTGCATCTCAACGAGTTTTTAGAGTAGCACCCAGAGATGGTCATAGGGGATGCAAGGTACAAAAACCACTGCAAATGTGATGGATGTAGCTATTATAATTATATATAACAATATATTTTGCAATTATTTGACCAAAGCTTTCGATTGCGTGAATCATGAGATTCTATTCGCTAAACCTTCATCGCTATGGTAAAATTGGAAATAGTCTCAGGTGGTTTGGGTCGTACCTCCCTGGTCACCAAGAAGGATAGCTACCCTTTACCAAGAGTTGACGACACATTACAACTTCGTCAGTTTCACGTTGCTTCTCAACTCTAGATCTGAAGAGTGGATATTGGCAAGTAGGCATACATGACGACGATAACGATAAGACTGCATGTTCGACTGGAAGCCGACTCTTCCAGTTTACTGTTAATCCGTTTGGGTTGTGCAATGCTCCAGCAACATTTGAAAGGCTTACTGAGCTGGTTGTGCGTGAGCTCACTTGGAAGACTTGTCTTGTATACCTCGACGACGTTTTGGTTATGGGAAAGGCATTCGAAGAACATCTTCACAATTTGCAAGAAGTCTTTCAACGATTCAGGAATGCCAACCCAAAACTCAATCTCCAAAAATGCCATCAAAGGGTATCCGAACAGACGAAAGCAATATACAGGCAATGAGAGACTGGTCGAGACCAAAAGACAAACTCTAAGTGGGAAGCTTCCTAGGTCTCTGCACCTACTGCCGTCGGTTCGTGGAAGGATTTACTAATATTGCGGCACCCTTTCATAAGTAGACAGAAGACCGAGTGAAATTATATAGACCAACGGAAGTGAACGAATATATGAGAAACTGGAAGTTGCTCTATGTTCCAGTCCCATTTCAAGTTTTCCACGTGAACGGGGCCTCTTCGTTTTGGACATAGATACCAGTAATAATGGAACTGGAGCCGTACTATCACAAGAACAAGATTATTATTATTTATTTAAATCCCAAGAAACACATGTGCTTATAAAGGGATGTGATTATAAGAATACAAAATATATAAAAAAGAACAGATACAGATATAAATAACAGGTAGATCGAAATTAATTAGATGATTGGGAAAAAGTGATTGTACTACAGAAAAGTACTCACCAAGCTGGAAGGGAATTAATGCGTAACAAGAAGGGAACCACTGGCTATAATCAAGGCTGTGGACCACTTCCACAAATATCTCTAAGGAAGAGAACAGATCATGCCGCTCTGGAGTGGTTACTCGGGCTGAAAACTCCTGAAGGACAAATAGCAAGGTGGATTGAGAATTTGAACCAATATCACTTCAAGATAAAACATCGGCCAGGACGACTGCATAACCACGCAGGTGCCTTTCAGAAGACCTTGTTCGGATGCTTGTAAGCACTGTGAGCAAATTGAACGTCGCGAAGGAATCAATCAAGTGAGATTGATGGTAGACGACAATTGGACCACAGCAAAAATGAGACAAGACTAGGGAGTGATCCAAACGTTACAGAATTTTGAAATGGAAGGAAAATGCAGCGGAAAGACCCACCTGGAGAATATATCCGATCGATCACCAACGTTCAAGACATTGTGGGCGCAATGGGATTCCTTGATTGTTGAGAATGGCCTACTGGAGAGAGCTTGTGATTTAGCCGATGGCAAGAAAGTGAGTTACAAACTGGTTGTGCCTATGTCGTGAATATATGATGTATTGGAAGAGATCCATGGTGGTGAATTAGGTGGACATCTAAGAGTTGACGAGATTTTGGATAAAATACGGCAAAGGTTTTACTGGGATCGACATCTTCAACTCTTCTTGATGGCCTACCGAGCAGCTGTGCACTATTCCAAAAAGCTCACCCTAGCCAGTATCATCTTCGGGGGAGATCTTCGTTTGCCCTGTGACTTGGTGTTCGGATCACCAAGTGCTGAAGAAAAAGAAGTTCAGGAATATGCAGACGAACTGCGAGACAGCTTGATAGGAGTCCACGAAATTGCGTGAAAGAGGTTGAAGAGAACTAGTGACAGGATGAAAGCTGGATATGATCTCAAGGCGAATACTGGTGGATTCAAAGAAGGAGATCGAGTGTGGTTGTACAACCCCCGTCGTAAAAAAGAAAATTTCTCCCAAGTTAACACTATCACGATAGTGAAGAGCAAAAAAGAAGGGCGTTCACCCAGAAAGACTCAAACGCTACAATGGGGATAACGAGACATTAGTTGATCAGGACGATCAAAATTGAGGAATGACAGCTGTTTCGGCCCTCGGGCCTCATCAGCGTTGGGCAGACAATCCTTGATCATAAACAAATCGGGAAATATCAGAGCGTTCGCATCGCACTATTGCTACTATTATGGAAAATTATTATAACCATTGTTAGGAAAAAGATATATTTCCGGAGCACTGATGTTGGGCCTAGCTTGGTTTCTGCCTTCTGATTCCTACCTTCAGGTGTTGCATTTGTTACCAGTGTCCTATAAGCTAGGAGTGGTTCATTGTTCTGTATTTTCTTGTAGTCCCTCATTGTTGTCGATGTGCTGCTGTGGTATTCTGATTTGCATTACACTAATTTTCTCAGTAATCATTCGTCGTTGGAAAGCCCTTGTCACTGATCTTGTGGAGATTGAAGAGTATTTCGAATTCATCATTTCTTGATAAACTCGTAAAGTTCGTGCACTTGCTAGGAAATTTTGAAACCCAGTTTTTCTCCAAAAATGGTTTATTAAATTTGATCGATATTCACAAAAAAGAGTTTCGCAAAATCATTATTATCAGACTCACTGTAAAATTTTGTAAATACACCACCATACCCGAGAAATTTCAATCAAACAAAACCTATAGTCACGAGGATACTGTTACGATATTTCCTTTGGATTCGTTTATTAAAACCCCAAACAACACTCCACTACTATTATTTCAACTCTTTATCACAATACAATACAATCACTCAAATTGCTCCGCTAACTCTCCAACGCTCGGTACTAAACACTCTGATAAACTCTATGTAATAAAAATTCTCT
This sequence comes from Zygogramma bicolorata, assembly GCA_032362365.1. NCBI lineage: Eukaryota > Metazoa > Arthropoda > Insecta > Coleoptera > Chrysomelidae > Zygogramma > Zygogramma bicolorata. Next base: position 141,638 of record JAVJAQ010003735.1, read on the forward strand.
ACTTCGACTTCTGCTTTTAGCAATACCAAAGCTCTCTCCACTAATCTCTGAATAACTATTAGAATTATCTTAACAATATATTAAATGAAAGGAAAGATATATTTATAACAAATACTTTCAACAAATGAGAGAAACATTCCTCTACTTTTACTCCGAATTATAATTTCAGGTGGCTTCGATCGCCAAAATCCCTTTTGTATGATCCAGCTCTATTGAGAACCCTACAAAATTTGATGAAAAAGCTATTTTTACAACTCGTAGCCGAATTCAAACGGCTTGGATGCATGATCATCTACGCAAATTTCAACAAAATTGTCATTTGTTCCAAAAGAAAGAACGTGGAGGATGCCCTTGGCAATGTTGAGTTTGTGGTCACTTCAATACGCAATAAAGAACTTTTCCATTCTTTGGAAATAACATTCAGGTAAAAATAGATAGATAGATTTCATAGTAAGACTTATAATACATATCTTATATTCAGTCAATGTTGGGAGCATCTTGTGTGGCTGGATTTGGCAAATTTCGGAGGAATTAAAGGAAAGTCGCCAGAGGGCGTTCAAAGCGAATCACAGGAAGAAGAAGGTGATGAAGATGATGAAGTAAATGATGAGGTTAGTAAAACAAACACTTTTTTACAGATTTTTATTGTTTGAAAGTTTCTGGATTGTAACAGTATATTATGAAACTAATTTATAAAGTAGGAAAGTATGGCATTGTTTATTTTTGGCCAACGAAAGCCCAATTTCATATTCTACTTTATCGCCGAATAAAATGCGTTAAAAAAAGTAGTTATTTCGTCTAGGGTTCTTTCAATTTTGTAAAATGAAAGCACTGCTCAGTATCTCTCTCGAATATTGAACGTGATTGCCATAGTATTTTGGCAATTACTGTTTGAATGCCGTTATTTTGTAGTGGATGGATTCTTTCTTCTAGTTTTTTTGAGTTCTCAACATACCACAATCTGAAGATATTTGAATCAATATTGGAATCTGTACATGTGTAGCAGGAGACGAAAGTTGAAGGAATCTGCTTTTATCATGCTGTGTGCGGATGCTTGCATCTCAAACACTTCGGTTGGTATGGATCGCGCCTTGCTGCCACTCTTGAAAGACATATTATGTCAAAGCTCAAATTCCTGACATTTACAAAAGCGAACATAAAAACGAAACTACAAGAGAAGATTTTATTTGTGAAAGTTTCGAAAACGGAAGCTGATTTGGTTTCCGAAACTATACACGGCTTTTCATGATGTGTGTAAATTAGCCGTTTCTGGCAAACTATTCAACGGATCAACCTGAAAATTCCATAGTATGCATAAATCAATATGACCTACCCGCCTTAATTATTTTAGACGATGCGGCGTTGTCGCTTCCACTATAAAGTAGCGGCTCCTTTGAATTTTCAAATGGAACACCCCGTATATAATATCATATTATTATTCATTATCACTTTGTCAACAAATTCATATACTAATTCCCTATACCTATCTATTACCGTTTAGAAGATATAAATCAATTTCGATATTTTTTTTACCAAACATGAACTTTTATAAATGCTGATAATTTCGAACTCTCTTGCACTAAAACGATCAAATTTGAATTGGAGCGGAGTGATACTATGAGGATCTTCACTCCGAGTCATATTTTCATTTGCCTCATATAGGGTCTTCAAAAATTGCAGATACTTTGATCTCATGAAAGAATGAGTGGAACTCAATTTTTCCAAATGGAACACCCTGTATATTTCAACATTTTTGAGCTCTACATTCAATTTTAGATTGACTTTGTTCAGATGATGCTATTTAGATTTCGAACCGTTTTCGAGATAAACTGTTTCAAACAGAAATTGACATGGTTTCCTTGTTCATCACTCATTTTTGTAAAACAGATTTCGTTTGATGTTTTCAATTAGTCATAGATAATACAATGAATAGATATTTATTAAATTACTCTTCAACCATCGAATGAAACTTCTCTTCAAACAATAGTTTTATTAACGCTGAAACACGAACTGAAAATAATAAACCCATAAATTAATGAGTTAATTCAATCGTCAGTGTATTTCAGAATATGCTCAAACACATCTCCACCTCTACTTGAACAAACATGTATCTCTTCAAAAGATTGTCATGTGTAGCGCTTCTGGTCAAGTCTGGAGTCAAACCAACCATTTGGTACCATACACGTTCTCTTCCTGGTTCATTATTTAAAATCATTTGAATTCCATTCCTCAGTGAATCTTCATATTGTTACGTTTTATCCTTGCAAAATCCAACTTCTGACACTACTGTTACGATAATCCTTGGGTTCGTCGATTAAAACACCAAACAACACTAAACTTCTTTTATTATAACTCTCTATTCCAATACAATACAACACAGTCACTTAAATCGCTCCGATAACTTTCCAATGCTCGGTACTTAAACTCTCTGTACTAAATATTCTCTCTTATACAAACTCTCGGTTATACAAATTCTACACGTCGACTACTTGCACTCAGCAATAACAAAACTCTCTCCACTTAGCTCTAATAAACTCGCTCCACTTAGCTCTGAATACGAACTTCCGAATAACTAACTCTTCGAATAACTGACTCTCTCCGCGACGAAGTCACTCCCGTATTATATACCTGCGTACCTATCGAGAATCCTCGAGAGAAGCCCCGATGACGTGTCTCGAATTCTCCAGGCGGCAATCAACGGGTTCCTGGAAAATGACGTTCGCTACGACGCGATCCCTATCTGCGTTTACGATTTCGTCAGGGCCGGCGCTAGGACGTAACAATATTTTGATGCTTTCAAATTATCATCATAAAACTCGATATAAAAAATTGACCCATTCTTTATGGCACAAAATACATTGAATTGCCATCTTTCTTGAAAACCCCTTTGGCGGACAACATGGGGATTTTCTGGCGCCCAATAATGACTGTTGTGTCTATTGAAAACTCCATTTTTTGTGAACTTGGCCTCATCTGTCCATATGATATTGTCAAGGAAATGTTCATCCTCTTGAGTCTTGACAAGTAACCATTCAAAGAATTCCACTCTACGAGGTAAATCAGTCAAATGTTGGACACAGTAGAATTTATAGGGATGCCATTTATGCTTATTAAGAATTCGACAAATTGTCACGTGGGGTATACCTATCTCCCTTCCAGCCTCGTGCAGAGAAGCATTTGGAAATGCATGAAAGTATCCCAAAACTGTTATACCATTGTCATCATCATCCACTTTCTTACGAATGATTTTTGGACGGAAGATTTCATTCAACCTACAGTTTTTTAGTAGTCGATCTATCACATTATTATTCGGCTTCGGAAGTTGTGGATATCTTTCATGAAATACTCGGCATGTTCTACTTGCAATTCTATTGCACTCACCATGAATTATTAATAAATTCAAGAAATCTTCATTACTGTTACCTAATCTTGACATTATTCTATTATAATTGGTAGCTATCACAATCAGTCAAAACCACCAACGAAAGTCTGACGTTAAATAATTATTTATTTTTCCAAAGCATACTATTGAAAAATATTACTGTACACTGTTGTACGTTAGAGACCAATACCTCAATGTATACAAATTCTAACTGTTTCTAAGGTAGGTACATACCAATTTCGAATTGACTGATCTGAGACAGTTAAGAAACTGGATCAAAAAGAAATAGTACTAAGTATTAAAACATGTTGAATATCCAAAATGAGTGATGAATTCAAGAAAAGGAGCAAGAAAACCAGGTCAGTTCCCGTTTGAAACAGTTTATTTCGAAAACGTTTCAAAATAGAAATATTATCATCTGAACGAAGTCAATCTAAAATTGAATGTAGAGTTCAAAAATTTTGAAATATACAGGGTGTTCCATTTGAAAAAAAATGAGTTCCACTCATTTTTTCATGAGATCAAAGTATCAGCATTTTTTGAAGACCCTGTATGAGTCAAATGAAAATATGACTCGGACTGAAGATCCTCATAGTATCACTCCACTCCATTTCAAATTTGATTGTTTTAGTGCAAGAGAGTTCAAGACTATCAGCATTTATAAAAGTTCATGTTTGGTAAAAAAAATATCGAAATTAATTTATATCTTCTAAACGGTAATAGATAGGTATAGGAAATTAGTATATGAATTTGTTGACAAAGTGATAATTAATCATAATATGATATTATATACGCGGTGTTCCATTTGAAAAATCAAAGGAGCCACTACTTTATAGTAGAAGCGACAACGCCGCATCGTCTACAATATTTTAGGCGTGTAGGTCATATTGATTTATGCATACTGTGAAATTTTCAGGTTGATCCATTTGAATAGTTTGCCAGAAACGGCTAATTAACGCTCATCATGAAAAGCCCTGTATACTATATACTTATTCTGAAGATCGATGATCTCTCTCTCTTTCTCTTAGGCTTAGTCCAAATATTTAATAACATCTATGAGTTTATGCGGCAGAGATCTATCATTTTCTGGTACAGATCTATCTTTTATGGCACAGATGCCAGCAAGTAGTGGAATACTGATGACTGGCATTTGCAATGACAGCATCATGATACTAGTAAGCGAATAAACTAGTTATGCAGGTTGCTGATATGTTGTTAACACCGTGATTGTCTACCACTAAGACGTTATAATACCGCTATTTTTTTAATACTTCGGGATTTGATGAAGTTTAGAAAAAGTTATCGAGTTTGTAGTAAAAAATACATCTGTTTCCACAAAACCTCAGGATTTTTTTGAAATCTTTGTATTCTAGGATTTTCTCTGAGCAAGTTTCAATTCACTGGATATTAATGATTTATTATTGACTTTCTATTTATATTAGAAGACTAAATAACGGATCGACCAAAATTTTATAAAAACACGATTTTAGCTTAACCACGGTTTTTTACTGTCTGCAGACTTTCTTTAGGTGTTACATCTGTAGTTGACCTACCTCACTTATGGCATGTTTTATATTGTAGACTACAAAATGGGACACCTATACAGGAGGTCTTTCAGACAATACAGGTGTCTCACAGGACCTAACTTTCCCCGAATTTTTTGATGAGGAAGTTGAAAGAGAAACAAAGAAGATCAAGAAAGTGTGTTCCTTGAGAGCGGAATCGCAACGTAAAGTGAAGAGGTGGGGCAGGGAGCCTCACCTGCTGAAAACCGCTGCCAAACGACGGTTTGGAGTGCTTTCGGGGACCGAGAAGAAACTCCAAACGAGAATTACGGCGAAGTATAAGGGTCAGTTGGCGAACACACGGTGGGGAATTTGTCCTCCCAGAGTTCGCCAAACTGGCCAAGATACTGTGCAGTGAGACGAAGGGTACAATTGGATCGTTCAAAAGACAGGATCAAACTTGAACGATATAAAGACAGAAATTTATCGAGCACCTGCTGGAAGTTCATTTTTCCGGACAGGCGGATGATAACCGATATCGAGAAGAAACGCCCATCCTTTGGATGTACGGAATACTTGCCGAGGAGGTAGTCACGGAGGAGGTCAGTCGGTGACCAGTAAATGAGTTTGACCATTCAAGGCGGCATGTCGGAATGGCTTATACCCAGCATTGAGTAGTATTTATCCCAAAATCGGGAAAAAGGGACTACACTCAGGCCAACGCTTTCAAACTCATTAGCCTCACATCTTTTCTATTGGTGGCCCTGGAAAAGATTGTGGATGAGTATCTGGTAGAAGTAGCCATCCCTTCGAGGAGAATCAACTTCCCCCCCACGCGGTAGTAGAGTGGAAAAGGCACTCCATTTCAAGAGATGGGCACTCGGAGTCTTCTTCGACAAGGCAAGAACAGACGTCATCTGCAATGCACTGCATATCAGTGGAACCCCTCCCACGCTGATTAGCTGGGTAGCAATGGCCATCGGGCGGAGGAAAGACGGAAGAGACGCCCTAGAGAGTATTGCGAAAAGGAAAATACGCTAATGTGGGTCCCGGGATACGCTTGGATCGAGGCAACGAGTGGGCGGACCAACTAGGCAAGCAAGAAGCCGGGCAACCCTACTACGGGCCTAAACCTGCACTCGGCATAACAAGGAGACTAGTAACAACGGCACTGAATGAGTGGGCCATTGAAACATTAGACTGCAGGCAGTCAAAGCGGATGAAGGACTGCCAAGATACTGAAGCTAAGCCGCAAAGAACTCCGACTCCTGGTGGGAGTTCTAACCGGACACTGCTGACTCGCATCAGGCCCACTATGCGCGGAATGCGGAGAGGAAGAGGACTTCTCTCACTTCCTTTGGGTATGTGGAATATATGGCAGGCTCAGACAAAACGTCTTCGGATCCTCCACTATCAAGGAAGAGGACTTCTCTCACTTCCTTTGAGTATGTGGAATATATGGCAGGTTCAGACAAAACGTCTTCGGAGCCTCCACTATCGAGGAAGAAGAATTGCTCCCCTTATAATGGAAGGATAAGATGCCGGGCTTTGCGAAAAGGGCCTACTGGCGCTAGTCGCTGACGCTTGCGTCCTCCACCCATTACCAATACCATGTCTGTGTAGTGTTGGACGATTTTGTTTGTCACTAAACCGTGCGCCTTCAAAAGCATGTATTACTCCTTTTATCTCCATTTTCTCCTGAAGCTTCGCCTTCTGATCGTTTAACTCTCTCTATCGACGGAATTTTTGCAATTGTCCCGTGAAGATTTTCCGCGATGTTCTAGAATCATTCGAGATAACTCTAGAAAATTCAAGCAATAATTATAGAAGAAACAAGAATAATGCAGGTTCGTGAACAGAGTTGGTAGGATTTATTCAATTTCGAACCTTGAAACTTTAATATCCAATCAGTTGATAATATCAGAGTCCCTTTGTCCAACAATAGTCTAATCATATGGGGTTTATCACAAGGAAAACTCCGTCCGGCTTATATTCGATTCAGAATTCTGACTGCCAGTTTAGTCCGCGGTCATGGCAGAAATGTTTCTGCTTGTCTAGATATCGATACTGGTAGGTGAGGTCCCTTGATCGAATACACCAACCGACCCGGTAGCACTGTGGGTTTTCCTATAGTAAGGCGTCCCAGGGCGCGTCGGCATCCAAAACAATTAGCTCCCTCGTGCCCACACAAGAATATTCCTTCTAGAAGAGGAAAATATAAATTCCTACGGTTGGTGGAAGAGATACTTACATGCTGATGTTATATAGCTCTTAAAACGCAGCTCATTCAGATTATTGGTGATTCTCACCATATAAGGGAACCACGAAATCTCCCCTGCTTTGATAATTTTTGACATGTGGTTGAGAAAACTTCGAATGAATGGTGAAAGCTAGGATTGTTTTGTCACAGTCTTCAGCGCATTTATCTTAGATAATCGAAAAAGCGCAGACGTTGAGTCACAAACGTTCCACCAAACTGATTTCGACTGTAGTTTGTGTATGGTAAACGAGTGGTACCAACATCCCTCTTTGGTCACAAGAAATACCCATTAACTGGCATTTGTGTCCTAATCAGAATAACTCAAGAGTAGATATCTTCACCGACCAGTATATACTTCTTCCAGTCTTCCTCAGCTTACATCATTTCTACAAATACAGTTATGTGAGTAATCAGTATTGAATGTATACTATATACGTATAAAATGCCGCTAAATATCACAGGAACCATCAGTGCACGTGTCGCGTCGGTAAGAGTTCGGACCGGTTTTCATGTTCCGCAATTGATAATGGTTATACATAACTATTTTGTTGAGTGTCACTTAAATCCATAGTGTGTGTTCTATATAATGTATCAAAAATGTTGTAATTGCTAAACACTGTGTTGGAGAAATATAGTAATAACAATAAATCTGGCTGTTAATCGTTCTGAAAAATGAGAAAAAACTACGAAAATGAAAGGTTATGGGCTCAGGATCACTCCAAAATTGACGGATTGAAAAGGAGGTCAGGTCCATATCGCTGGAAATTTAGAATGGAAATTATCTTAGCGGAAAATGTAGGTACAGATAAGAAAGCGTCATACCAAATGTGGAAGGCTTTGAAAGAAAGATATCACAGAAAAGGCATTAACTTTATTTGAAAATAAAATTCTTGTTCGGTGTAGAAACAATTGAAGCTTATCATATAGTTCATGAGAGAAAAATCAAAAGACGTATTCTATGTGCCAAATATAAGAAAAAATTCACTTTAGATTAAAAAATTTGACATGGGTGACATTTCAGTAACATTCGAAAATGGTTTTGTTGAACAACATATTTCAAAGCCAGAGTGTTCAAATATTCAAATATCAGACGGTAACTTTTTGATGTTACATAGAAACTGTGATCATATTTGGTTTTCAGTTTTGAAGAAACTGATAAGTAGAAATGCAGTAGATGGTTCAAATAAAAATTAAATCGCGGCAGTAGACTTATTCTTAAAATAATACATTCAGATGTATTAATCCCATAACTTATGATGAGTTATGATTTTTTGACATTCAATGAATGACGATTTTACCAGTTTTACCGCTTTCAACTAGATAAGGAAAAAGAGTGGAGTTTTAGGTAAATTCACGGAGTTGAAAAATATGGTCCATTCAATGTTTGATTTTGAAGTTTCGAAGATGAGATGTGAGGGAGGAGGTGAATATACTTCCAAAGAGCTTGTGAAATATTGAATACGTCTGGATCATACTGTTTCATATAATCCACCAAAAAATTGATTATCAGAACGAATGAATCGGACATCTTGGGCTATGATGGACTGTTCAGGGGTCCCTTGAGGTTTTTGTTTAATGCAATATTAACTGTAAACTATCTGATGAACAGAACAACAAGTTCGAGTGTTGAAAACAATATTAATGGTATATTAAAAAAAACTAATGTGAGTGATCTGAATATTTTCGGATGTTCAGCGTATGCACGCCCAAAACAATTTTAGAGGAAAATTTGGCCCTAAAGCCTAGTATCGACAGTGCGAGGCAGCTCGTGGCGAATGCTCGGCTTTGCCTCGGACTGTGGATACCGGGGTTGCTCGCTATGAGGCGTTCGCGTCGCGTAATGTGAGGCAAGCAACCCCGGTATCCACAGTCCGAGGCAAAGCCGAGCATTCGCCACGAGGCATTCGCAGCGAGCTGCCTCGCACTGTCGATACTAGGCTTAAGGCTAAAGAGAAGAAGTTTGAGTCTAATATAGTCTATACATGAAGGACACACTCCCAATTTCTCAGAGTTTTTAGTTAGAAGGAATGAAGCAAAAATTTCAAATTCCAAACAGAATATGTGTTGAAGTGTTTCCAGTGAAACAAAGAAATTGGTTTGTAAATCAAAACAGTTTTCATTAAGAGAATTATCTGCAGAAGTGCAAGTGGTTAGTTTTTTCTATTCATTTGGTAGACTTCTTGTATTTATATATACCTATAAAAAGTGATAATCTCCGTACTGCTAATTTCATTGAGTCAATGGCGTAGACTAATTGGATTCTCAGAGGTAACATGACATCCTGCTGTAAATGTAAATAAGACATAAATTTTAGCAAAGAATTCTGCAAACTAACCTGGAATTCATGCAGTAATTATCTTCATGGAAAATGCTCTGGTCTCTCTCCCACAGAAATATGCTGTATGATATTGAAATCGAGAACATTAGCTCTACTCTGATGATTGTCGTGCATCTTTGAAATCGATCCCTCAGTTGCCCCTTGCCAAATTAAAGCAATTTTTACGGATGCTGGAAGTGTGAAACAAATCTTGAAGAGCAGAAACCGCCTGAACCAAAATGGTATTGAAATGTAAATAATTTTACAGTGAGACAAAGGGAGTACCTGAAACTGCTAAGGTTTCAACTATTTGAAAGAAAGAATAAAGGTGAAACAGATATTACAATCAAGTATGTAAAAGGTTTTTCTAAAATTGTCAAACTGGGACAAAAAAACTGAATATTCGGGAAATCCAATTTTATTACCAGAATGCTGGCGGAATGAGAACAAAGCTCAATGATTTGTATATCAATAGATTGAATTCAGAATATGATGTTATTCTACTGATTGATTCCTGGCTCAATAAAGATTTTCCTGACTCTGAACTAGGTATGATCAATTTCAATATATTTAGGACCGACAGATCTAAAAACTCAGGCAAAATCAGAGGTGGTGGAGTTGACTGTAGCCAACCACTTTCAAGCCAGACTTGTGAAATCTTCCACCAACAACCACTATAAAGAACTCAAATATGATCGTGAAATGTTCATCACTGTTCATTGTTTCATTGTTCAACTGCTGAAGATCTCTGTCGTGAATATTCCGATCATAAATTCATTGTCTGTTGTGATTGCAATACTCCCGATACATTCTGGGAAAATGACGAGTGATTACTTAAGGTTGTAAGCCCCATTAATTCTAATGATAATGTGCTGGCGGATAGTTTGGGGTTTCTTCAATTCCACCAAGTTGATTTCATATTGAATAGTAGAGGTGTTTTATTAGACTAAGTATTCTCTCATGTATTTGACTTGGAGGTGTTTCCAGCTATAGATTCATTTTTCATTGTGTTAAGTGTGAAGTGCAGTGTTTAATATTGTCTAGCCAGTGGGGCCTTCCTAACATCTCAGAAGTGGGATCTACATCGGTTTTTTTTTGTCTCTTTCGCTCCACACTCAACGTTTGAACATGGCAGGACGGCGATCAAAAAAACGCCGTAGAAGGTCGAGTTCCTCAGAATCTTCATCAAGTTCTGAAGTTCCTTCTAGTAGCAGTGAACCTGAACGACGAGCACATAAAAAGAAATTGGGCAACCGTAAAGGTCGAAGGCCCAGGGTAAGGAGCACCTATTTTGATTTTTGTGAACGAGGTGAGTCGAAAAATGTTTCTACAATTCCGGAGTTTGACCCAAAGTCTGATTCGGTTAGAGATTGGTTAAACATTACGTATATTCAAACGGAAATCGGTTGGGCGAATTATTCATGGGTTAAATGGAAAAAGATTCTTTCTACCACATTTCAGTCAGTTAGGAATACTCATACATTTTTTTTATCGAAGTTGCGAATCACAAGCCATTAGAGGGAATCATTGTACAGTTTTCATTTTGATCACTTAGCTAAAATAGAAGCATTAAAAGCGAATTTTTCCGACGCTGACAAAGTTTCTCTCATCGTCGGCGCAATCGCAGATGACACGGTTGCGTCGGCTGTGAGAGCAGCTAACATTACGGATCTCAATCATCTAGCAAGTTATTTGAGGAACAGAACATATGCTAAGGCAGGACCCAGTCACGAACAAATAGGTAACATTACTTCAAATACCAAACTAGAACATTCAAAGCCTGCTGAGAAGCATGATAAATATTTAAAAATACAAACAATCAAAATAAATGTTTTTATTGCAATAAACGGGGACACAAAAAAAGTGAGTGTAGAAGTTATAATAATAAGAAATGCAATTATTGCCATAGAAAAGGTCATATCGAAGCAGATTGTTACTCACAAAAAAGACAGACCGAGGTAAAATTAGAGAAGTTCAGAGAAAAACCGCAAAAAAATTAATGTAATTGAGAGCTCTACTGAAGATAAATTCTATAGAAACATTAAGATCAATGACCCTTCCCTTTTGGCATTTCTTGATTTTGATAGTGACTACGTAGCCTCTTCTCTCAAATCACTTGAGGTATCAAAAATTTCTTGATGAAAATTCAACTATGCCACTCTTAAATTATTCCACGAAGTCCGTACAGATTGGCAGAAAGTGAAAAACCAATAGTCAGAAAGTTGGTGTCTGAATTGTTAGCAGCAGGTATAATTCGCGAAAGCAGTTCTTCATTTGCCAGCCCAATTCTATTAGTTGATAAGAAAAACAATGAAAAACGTTTGTGTGTCGACTATAGAGAGCTTAACAAAATCACTGTCAAAGAAAAATCTCCACTTGCTTGTGTAGAAGATCCAATAAATAGACTAAAAGAATGCCAATTTTTCAGGAGGCAGAAAACATTGAAACGATACAAAAAGTCTTCCAAATCTAAAGGGAAAATCGTTTAACGTTAAATTCAGACAGATGTTCATTTCTACAAAGCAGTATACTGTTTCTAGGCTATGGAGATTGGTGAATCAGGGATTTGTCCCGGTAACAATAAAATAAGAGCTGTACAAAATTTTCTTATTCCACAAAACATTCATCAGTTACGACAGTTCTTGGGTTTGGTGAGTTACTTAAAAAAATTCATCAATAAATTTACACAAACAAGCGAGAGCGAGAAAAGATTCCATTCATTCCAGTTAGAGTTGTTGGCAATAGTGTCTGTACTGCAAAAGTTTCGACATTATTTATTGGGTATCGAATTTATTATTAGAACTGACTGTAATGCAGTTCGGGGAACAATTGAAAAAAATATATATATAAATCCACGCATTGGCAGATGGGTCCCCTCATTACAAGAATATAATTTTCAAATTATTCACAAATCAGGAAATCAAATGAGTCACGTGGATGCTTTGAGTGGTAACCCATGCGTAAGCAGTGAAAATATACAACCAGATAGCATTATGAACATATCTGAAGGTGATTGGTTGACGTTGACGGCTGTTCAAGCCAAAGACCCTGGAATTGTGAAAATTAAAGAAAATTTGAAATCAGGTGATGTGGGTAGAGATATCATTTATAATTATGATTTAAGGGCAGAGCGAGTTTTTTTAAGCTCATTGAGTATGGTCGGCGCTGGCTTGTTCCGAAAAACTGTCGTTGACAGATAGTAAAAGCCAACCACGATGATTTGGGACATTTCTCGGTAGAAAAAACTCTTCATAGATTGCAAGAACGATATTGGTTTCCTCGGATGCGGCATTTTGTAAAAAAGTATATTAAATCATGCCTACATTGCCAATATCATAAAGTGCCCGCAGGGAAAAGGCCGAGTTTTTATTTTCCATTCGTAAATGCCCTCGTCTTTTCATACTATCCATGTTGATAATGTTGGTCCATTTATTGAGAGTAGAAACGGCAACAAATACATATTTGTTATGGTTGACTCGTTCACAAAATTCACAATTGTGAGTGCCCTTCCCAATACCAAGACTTCACCGGTTCTGAATGAATTGCGTAAATTGGTCGCTATTTTTGGAGTGCCACTGCGTATGATATCGGACGCAGGCAAAGCGTTTTCATCCAACAAATAAAAAAAAATGCGAAGAACAAGGTATTCGCCATTATCAGGGTTCTATAGCGGTGCCTCGCGCAAATGGTCAGGTGGAACGATACAGCAGGACTATTGTGGACGCTGCCGCAACAGTAGGTTCAGGTCTGAAGGAAGAAGATTGGGCCAAAGATGTGTCCAAAAATCAGTTGGCAATCGATAGTACATTTGATAGGACAGTACAAGCTGCTTCGGGTGAAGTTTTAATCGGATTTCGGTTGAACTTGGGGAGTGACCGATATGTGGCTCATGTCCGTGAGCCCCCAACGATTGACGTAGCCAAACTGAGGCAGGATGTTGCAAAAAGATTGGAGGAAAATCGAGAAAGGCAGAATAAAGCTTTCAGTATGAGACGAAAAGTAGCTCCGATTTATAAAATAGGCGATTTGGTGCTCGTAAAAGTAACTAGTTTCAAAACTGACGGAAACAGTAAGAAATTAGTCGAAAAATACAAAGGACCTTTCGAAATGGAGGAAAATTTAGGAAATGATAGATATAAGGTACGAAAAGAATTAGGGTCGGAAAGGTGCCAGAACGCAAACCTCTATGAGGAAGTTATTGGTGTGGAACATCTCAAACCATTCACAGTGAGAGACGACAATTAGTAAGTGGAAATCCAGTCATAATTCAGGGATTGAACTGAATTCATGATTAGGAGTGAAAGTTGGGGATCAAACCAACCGAAAAGAATAACTTAGGGATTAAACTTAGTTATGGAAAGTAATCCATCGTGATTTAGGGATTAAACTGAATTTATTATTAGGAGTGAAAGTTGGGGATTAAACCAACCGAAAAGAATAACTTAGGAATTAAACTAAGTTATGAAAAGTAACCCATCATGATTTAGGTATTAAACTAAATTTATGGTCAGGAGTGAAAGGTGGGGATTGAACCAACCGGAAAGAATAACTTAGGGATCAAACTAAGTTATGACAAAAAAAACATTCATAATTTAGGGATTAAACTGAATTCATGAGTGTTAGTTGAAGTTAGCTAGGTACCTAGGACTTGTCCTTGACCGAAAGCTGTTATGGAGAGAAAATAAAGAGGAAAGGGTGAAAAAGGCGACAGTTGTGCTATACACCTGCAAAAGAACCATTGGCAAACAATGGGGGTTGAGACCCAACATTGTCCACTGGTTATATACGGCGGTCGTAAGACCCACACTCATGTATGGATCACTAGTATGGTGGCCAGCCTTATGTAAAGAGGTCAACCGAAAAAGGGTGGGAAAGGTACAGCGATTAGCTGCCACTCTCACGACGGGGTGTCTTAGGACAACTCCTACTAAAGCCCTGGAAATGATCCTACATCTGACTCCATTAGACCTATATGGGAAGGAGTGCGCGGCTAGCGTTGCTCTCAGACTCAATGCAATCTCACCATGGCCTAAAGAACTCCATTGGAAACGCGATTGCGGCCATCACTGGACACTGGCTTGGAGGTTGCCATGCCGCACGTATGGGAATCCTACAACGGAATGACTTCTGTAGAAGCTGTCAAGACGAGGAGGAGGAAGGGACGATGGTCCACTTACTCTGTCACTGCCCTGCCCTATCCAGGAAAAGATTTTCTGCTCTGGGTCAGCCCTACCGATCTCCAGTCGATTGGTATCAAAAACCTTATGCTGTTTATCAACAGCAGCTACTGGTTCCCACGGTAGTGGAGGGGGTGGTAACCACCCCTAACGGCATCACAACGGGCCTTTGGCCTATGTGGGTTCCATCCCGGACCACCGTGCTAAATTAACCTAACCTAGTTGAAGTTGGGGATTAAACCAACGGACACAAATAACTTAGGGATCAGACTGAGTTATGGCACATTCACACATATACAAAATATCGTACACATAGGTGTTCATCGAAATGTTCTGTTTCAGAATATCCTGATGGGTGTTTGCATCCATTTGAGGTCAAATGGAGTAACAGGATGGCGGAATGTTAGGGACTTTACATCAGAATCAGTGCTCAGTACAGCCCTGTACACTATCTGTTATTATATAAGGATGATACACATCTTTCTTTAGGTGGCTAGCCAGTGGGGCCTTCCTAACACGTATATAATACAATCAATTATAGATAACCAAACGTGTAAAAAAGTAAAAACACCAAAGGATGATGATGATTCTTGATACGAAATGGACATACACATACAAAACGTAACAGGAAAATGATGTTGATAAGTATAAGGCCAGATTAGTCGTGATGGGTTTTGCACAACGGAAGAATCAGAATTTTGAAGAAAGTTAGCAGTGGCTAAAATGATAACTTCACGAGCATTCCTAATTGTTGGTAATATCTACACATTGTTCATTCAACTTGAATGTGAAATATGTGAAAACGGCTTTCTTAAATTGAATTTCGGAAGAAAATATTAACATTTACCCACCGAAAGGAGTTAATATGAAAAATAATAATATTTTGAAATTAGTATGAGTATTATATGTACTCAAAACAATCTTCTAAACACTGAAGTGAGGAAATCAACATATTTCTTTTAGATCTGAAAATGATTATTGTTTATACAGTGAAAATATATATTTGTTGCTTCATGTAGATGACAATAATAATTGGGAACAACCTACTAATAATTCATCAAATTAAACAAAAATAATTGAAAAAATTTAAAACGAAATATGAAGGTTACCTTAAGAACTTTATTGGTTTAGAAATAATTTATGAACATGATCATAGTGATATAATTTTTGCAATGAATCAAACCGAATATCTTGAATCAATTTAAAAAAAATTGGTATGGAGAATTGTTATGTGTCTACCATCCTCTAAATATACTCAGCAGCAGGTAATGTGCAAACTGCTTATCAGATGTCTAATGTATTTAATGTTAGGAACACGGACATTTGGTCGGCATTAATTCACTTCAGTAGATTCTAAGATAGGGCAGATAATCAAATCTGGGTATAACTGAAAAAAATACTTGATATTTGAAGGGAACTAGAAATGTTAGTTTAGAATATCATAGAGGTTAAAGTAATGATTCAATATGCTGATGCAAATTGTGGAGGGGATCTACACGATATGAATTTTTTTTGGGACTTACGTATTTCGGTCTCCTGAACAGAAAATTCAAATGCGTTTTTCGGCGGTCTCAACTAATTTCGGAGATATGGCTCCCCAAAGACAGAAAAACGGGGTTGACGCATTTTTTTCAGCCAATTTCGCTCGAACTCCCTCCTTTCTATCTGTACAATATACACAAATAATTCCACCTTCTTCATCACTTTTCAACTGAATCAGAAGCATTTTTCACTGCGAGACTCTAATAAATAAATCCTTATAGGAAATAATAGGAGTTCGAGAGCGACTGATTGATGCGATGTGCGTTCGACTGTTTTATTAACCTCAATTCCTATTGCGATTTATTTTTTAGAGTCTCGTGAAAAATGATTTTAATTCGGTTGAAAAGTGATGAAGAGGGTGGAATGGAATGTGTATATTGTGCTGATAGAAAGGATGAATTTCGAGCGGAATTGGCTGAAAAAAAAACATATGCGTCAACCCCGTTTTTCCTGTCATATCTCCGAAACTAGTTGAGACCGCCGAAAAATTCATTTGAATTTTTTGTTCAGGAGACCGAAATACGTGAGTCCCAAAAAAGTTTTTGTGCAACGCTTGTCGGCGGACTAATAGAATCCTACCAATAACTCTAATATTGTAGTCATGTATTTTCTTCGACGTACTCAACACGGTTCGGGAAAATGTGACCGAACTGATTTAGACCATACCGTACTTTCATTTCTTTCCCGCGCGTAATGCTAAATGATAAAAAAGTGACCAATTCTCGATGCGGTCTAGCGATGTTTTGAACGTTTGTAGGAATTGAGTCAATGTATGTAGTCAGTAGAATTGTACAGTTTATCCAACCCATATTGGCACAGAACTAATCACGTATATGCCCAGCAATCTCAGTGAAGTATAGTAAGATGAAAAACCACCTATTTTATGTGTTCACTGCGTTGAAATTTATTCCTAGTAGGTATTTTTTCTTTCCTCATGGTCTGCACTACCAGTGTGCAACTGGAAAAGTAGCTGAGTTTGTGTCAGGATGAGTTGAATAAGTTGTATTTACTTCAACTTTGTGAACTAATCATGAAAAAATACAGTGTTCCTGAGATATGAGCGAAAAAATTAAGTCAAAAAATTTTGCACTATTTTGCAATACCTGGAGTTAGCTCACTTCTGCCAAGGGCGCAAAAATACATATAAAAGTTTTCATGAAATACTTTGGAATTTTTTCCTGGAAACGGCAAGTTCGGATATCATATGCTTGAATTACAACTACTTGTCTTTTTTCTTTAGTTGATGTTGATTGTATCGAACTCATTTCTTTGACATATGATTTTTTGGCTTTTCAAATGCCCGCCATTCTAGCCAAAGGTTGTGATGAACTGGAATATAGCGGAGCTTCTTCCGGAGCAAGCAAGATGCAGAGTCAGCTTCAATGCAGTAATAGCCGGATATATCAATGCTATTTACGTTCGACTGAAACAGAACGTGAACACCACCATATCGCCAGCAGTGCTGAGTCAGCCGTCTTTTGGAATAGCACAATATGAGGATGTGATAGATTTCGCCAGGAACTTGTTGTCTGGTGAACTAAGTCAAACATTATTCCAGTAAGCAATGATTAAAATGGTGGATGAGTTGCCAATTACTGTGATTTTTGTGTTATAGGTTAACTGAAAAAATCAACAGTCGGTTACAACCTCTTCCTGATGGGACCAGTGCAGCACTTGAATTTGTAAAAGCCATTTGCCATATTTTGAGTCTCGACTCTGCTGTAAAAGACTCGGTGGAAGAATTAAAAAGTAATTTACTTAGGCTTATTGGTAAGTGTGAATGATATTTCAGTAACCTAAGCGAAAGAGCTAGGAAACTTACTTATTATTGCTGAATTTCGAATGTTGTTGGAAAAACAGTTTACCTACACGTTATTATCCTCATTTATCCCATGAAACACAAATGTTAATAGTATGGACATATTTATGATACTTGATGTTTTTACAGGTATTGGTGAATTTTCAGAAAAGGCAGTATGGAAAGATCCGACCATTTCATATATAATTCCTCAAATCATTTGTAAAGCGTGCAATCACTGTCGTGATATTGATTTGGGTAGAGATCAGCACCGATCGGAAACGGCATGGCTTTGTCCTTTGTGTAAGACGGCGTACGACAGTTCAGAAATTGAATGTACCTTGCTAGATATTATAAGCAGTAAATTCCTCGCTTATAATTTACAGGATTTGCAATGCAAGAAATGCTCACAGGTACGTTTTCATTATTTATTACACGGAAATACCATTTCACCATGAACACCACTATTCTTATACTATGTGCAGTGCATATCATTTGACAAATTTGTGATAAACTATCTGTTTTTTTTTAACAATTGAGATGATTTGAACTTACAACAACATACCGGACCTAAATTAATCCCTTCAAACCAGACCTACATGGGGTCCGACCGCAGGTTCAACTACGTCGGACTCTCATATAGCCATAAATACCACCCCTCCATCCACAAAACCAGTCTTCACTTCGTCAAGATGAGAGCTGGGGGTTAAGGAGACTCAGACCTCGGAACCAAGTCGCGAAGAAGTCTTGAGAATGGCTCCAAAGTGGGAGCCGAAACGTCGACAGAAGAACGATTGCAGACGCGGTTTAAGCAGAAGTTTCAGTAATCATATATATATATATATATATATCTAAAGTTCATCTTGCATATCGAAGATCCATGAAAACATCAATTTCTACATAATACCTGGACGGGCAGGATACAACTTTAGAGAGAGGTTTATGATATAATCATCAATAATATCGGACCTAGTCGGATAATAACTGAGGAGAATCATTATAAATACCAGTTTCTATGGCGAACAGACAATTGAAGTCTTTGCTTATTCTTGCTTGGTTACTTAGTAAGGGGAGTGATTGACCAGGACGGTATGGACAGATATTCGTCTCACAGTTCTTGAGAATGACTTCAAAACGAGATTTTAATTATAGTTTTAACTAAGATTTTAATGTGTACGTTTTATCATTACGATTATTTTACTCATCTACATACTCATTGCTTATCATCATTACCATGAATGTCATCATGCTGAATTGTACCAACAAGTCATACATCCTCACATAAGTGTAAGTAATCATGCACCTATTATAGAGTTCACATGTAATGTTCATTGTAGTTTCCCTGATGATGGAATAAAATATATTTCCGAAAGCTTGGACATACTTAAAACAGTTTTCTTTTGACGTGCTGCACTCCCCAATGTTCACTAGTTTGTATATATATATATATATATATATATATATATATATATATATATATATATATATATATATATATATATATATATATATATATATATATATATATATATATATATATGCAAGATGAGTTTACTGGGTTTTTATCCGTATGGTATCTTCCGATTTGTTCGACGTTTCGACTTCCATTTTGAAGTCATTCTCAAGAACTGTGAGACGAATATATGTCCATACCGCCCTGGTCAATCACTCCCCTTACGAAGTAACCAAGCAAGAATAAGCAAAGACTTCAATTGTCTGTTCGCCATAGAAACTGGTATTTATAATGATTCTCCTCGGTTATTATCCGACTAGGTCCGATATTTATTGATGATTATATCATAAACCTCTCTCTAAAGTTGTATGCTGCCCGTCCAGGTATTATGTAGAAATTGATGTTTTCACGGATCTTCGATATGCAAGATGAATTTTCTGGGTTTTTATCCGTTTGGTATCTTCCGATTTGTTCGACTTCCATTTTGAAGTCATTCTCAAGAACTGTGAGACGAATATCTGTCCATACCGTCCTGGTCAATCACTCCCCTTACGAAGTAACCAAGCAAGAATAAGCAAAGACTTCAATTGTCTGTTCGCCATAGAAACTGGTATTTATAATGATTCTCCTCAGTTATTATCCGACTAGGTCCGATATTATTGATGATTATATCATAAACCTCTCTCTAAAGTTGTATCCTGCCCGTCCAGGTATTATGTAGAAATTGATGTTTTCATGGATCTTCGATATGCAAGATGAACTTTAGAGAGAGGTTTATGATATAATCATCAATAATATCGGACCTAGTCGGATAATAACCGAGGAGAATCATTATAAATACCAGTTTCTATGGCGAACAGACAATTGAAGTCTTTGCTTATTCTTGCTTGGTTACTTCGTAAGGGGAGTGATTGACCAGGACGGTATGGACAGATATTTGTCTCACAGTTCTTGAGAATGACTTCAAAATGGAAGTCGAAACGTCGAACAAATCGGAAGATACCAAACGGATAAAAACCCAGAAAATTCATCTTGCATATCGAAGATCCGTGAAAACATCAATTTCTACATAATACCTGGACGGGCAGGATACAACTTTAGAGAGAGGTTTATGATATAATCATCGATATGTGCCGAGTTACCCCAGAATATTAATCCATACTGTAGCCTCGACTGCACCAATCCATAATACATCAGTTTAAGGACCTCTTTAGAGAAACTGTCCCTCAAATTTCGGATTGCATAACATGCACTCCCAACTTTTGAGCACAGACTATCAATATGCGCCTCCCAAGTCAATTTATCATCGATAATAATGCCCAAGAATTGATCTGCTCCATTCCAAGATTTCACCAGACATGCTGATCTTTGTGGAATTTGGATGTATGACAATATTTTTTGGTAGAAAATTCATTACTTTGGTTTTCTTAATATTACACACTAGCTTATTGTTCATGCAATATTTGTTGAATTCGAAACATGCTAGATTTACAGAGTCCGTTAGGTTGTCCATATTTTCATGAGACAATAATATGTTTGTATCATCAGCATAAAGAATTATTCTATTTGGTGAGGTACAGCTTATCCAATCCATCTTGGCACAGAACTAATAACGTATATGACCAGCAATCTCTGTGAAGTATACAGTGTACTAAGATAAAAAAACACCTATTATGTGTGTCCAATGTGTTGAAATTCATTCCTAGAAGGTGTTTTTTCTTTCATTATGGTCTAAACTTCTAGGGTGCAACTGGAAAAGTACTGAGTTTGTGCCAAGATGGATTGGATAAGCGTTACATGTATGATAAATGTGATTCGTGAATATTTTGAAAAGGATTGGTCCCTGTCGCGGTATAGTAAACCCTTATAAGTGAACTAAATTATTTGTTCAATATGGATTTTCATCAAGTATCTGCCTCTTTCATCCAGTTTTTGAATGAAGCTAAAATGAATGAACCTGAATACTTGTCTTACCAATAAAATTAAAGATTCTTTTAACACGAGCAGTTCCAAAGTTTGAATGAGGAATTTAACTGAATGAAAAAATAGGGGATTGTATAAAAAGGTAGGAGAAATTGGAATAATACAAAACTGCAAATCGAATACAAAACATCTTAAAATATATTGAAATCGTTTATTGTTAGTCTAAAATTAAAATAGTCTGAATCAGAAATAGAAAAAAATCTCTGGTTTCGTTCTAAAAAAAATGCTAGGTGATAAAAGGAGTTGTAATGAAATGATATCGTTAAAAATGATTAATGAAATATCTACAGACAATAAAGTCATAGCAAAGAAATCAAGTCAAAAATCTGGAAAAACTTATTTCAAATTACTTATTTTCATTGAAAACACAAATGAAAGAGGTTTTTACTACTATCAATCTTCTTAAATTGAGGGAAATTTCGGGAAAAGATGGAATCAATTCTGAATAATAAAAGCAATAACGAGTGATTTATTTCACGAAACTGTTGACTCATCTCATCATCACTATTTTTAGCACAGATATCTATATCCAATGTGTTTCACAACAGGTATATTAAAACCTATATATAAAGGATAAAAGTGGTATACACTTTCGACCAGTTACCCTTATACTCACGTAAGCCAAAAATTTTATTCAACATAACAAAATATTTCATCACTTAAAACAGTTCGGATTTAAGAAAAATATTCTAAAGAACATATTTGACAAATAATATATTTCTCAGTCCCTAGATAATAAAATACCAACTTCTGTATTTTTCTCGATTTAGCGAAGGCGTTCGATGCAATGAATCAAAAGTTACTCTAAAAAAGATTTAAATTAAGAATCTATTGGCTTCCGCGGAATCAGCCAGAATTTGTTTGCAAGATGTTTTGTCGCTTAAATAATCCCATTTTTGTTTGTTGATCCATTGCTCGCACAAGTTTCGACTTCTGAGGGTTGACGTTCGTCAGCTGGTTAACGAAAACGAACAATATTAGAACATTTTTTTTTGTAAATCTAGACTCGTCGGAAAATAAAATCCTTCCCAAAAAGAACCGTTTGGCTGTACATTATTCTGCAAGATCCCATTGCAATATTCCATCCTACGTTCATAAGCTTTTGTCCAGGTGCTGGTGCAATTGATATTTGAAAGATTTTTGTTTACGAATTTTTCTTGAAGAAACAGTCTCATCAACTTATATTCGAGCTAAAACATTAATTTCCGTTCCTTCGTCAATGCTGACGTTTTCTTCGGGTATCATGGTTAGGCTCTCTTCGGAGTTGATTTCCAAGACGTTCAAAATAATTTTTCGCTGGACATTGTCTATCAAGATTCTAGCCACAACGGCATTTTTTCTATTATTCCCATAAATAATCAACATGTCCACTTTTACATCCCTTGTATAAATCTGCGGCATTTTCAATAGAAATAACAACAAATGTGAAGACTTTTCCAATGCACAATAAAAACACCGATAAACCAACAAATATTTATTTGACAATCTGAAGAAGTGATGTCATTGTTTTCAAAGCCTCCTTAGTTATTACTTTTGAGCACTAAATTAAAACAAAATAATTTTCTTATTTCATTTCAGCTGTAATTTTGATTTTATTTATGGCACATTTTATTACCAAATATGGATAAATTCCTTATTAATAGTACTAATAAATGCTACCAATATAATTCCATTTGAAAAAATTGAGTTTTAACTAAAAATCGATAACGATAAACTTTATTTGACGCAGTTTGGTATCTTTCACGGGATTTTGACTTTTCTAGGATTAGACGGGTAAATCTGAACTATGGAACAATCACGGCACACTGAAATGGAAAAACTAAAAATTAACTCATCAAAAATGTTGACGTTTGAAATGTAACTTATGTAGTATGATTGGATTCAGAAAATTATGCAGATTTTAGAAATGTAATAATATAGGTATAGAGTAAATCAAAAGTTGGTATCACTTCCGGCGAAACTGGAAGTGACAAAAAAATCATTTGTATGTATTATGTATATGGGATATCCCAAATTTCAATCAATTACTTTTGAAACTATCGGAGATACGAGGGTATACCATGATCCTGTGTCACCCGGTATATTATACTATATATTGATATGATATAATACCGAACGAATTTAAAGAAATGAGTTCATCATTTATATTCTAAAAAGAATGCAAGAGCTGTTCATTTTCAGAACATCTCTATGTGTTTGTTAGTTGTGGTTCTTGGTAGTATAGCCTTTCAAGCGGAAGGCCGGGGTTCAAATCCCCGCCGTACCACCGTGCATTCACACGTTGGGAGGCAAAACATCGTAAATCCATTGCTTCTTAACAGAAAAATCTTTTTTTTCAACCAATTGTTATCAGATTGTTGAATTGACCTGCCAACAAGTTAACTTTACAAGGAGTTTCATTTAGTTTATTCATATTTATATTTTTTACTTAAATAATTATTGATGGATAAAATAGTATTATTATCATTATTCTTATTTCTTAACAGTCGCAATAAATTAATAGAATGCACAGTTTAGTCTTTGAATAGGCACCATTCTAGATTTGAGGTGGGTCATAACAGACGAATATTTTCAGGGAAGCAGTTATATCTATGAAATACTATCATACTCTGGCTTTATTCATATTTATCTTCAAAATAAGAGCAAACTCTCTTGAATTCGAAACAGTTTTTCCAATAAGTGACCAGGATACATTTCCATGATTGTTAAGGAGTTGAAATAAGCATATATTTTTCAAGCTTTCTTCCAACATTATGGATTGTGAAACCAGACTTGTTCCTGTAAGAAAGGCATAAAGAGTAATAGAGTATCGATTTTGATGCTATGACCAGCTGCGAAATACCCCAGATGAAATCGGAAATTTCAAGTAGTGGAATCTATACGAATAAGTTTTAGCTAATATTTTTCCTGCTTATATTGGCTCTCGTGAAAAATGCAGTTTTTATTCGTATGTATGTTATAATTTGAATTCACACATTTTTTCAGTGGTTTTCAAATGAGAATATCTTCCTACTCGCAACTATAATGGAAACATGCAACATGTTGGGAGACAACTTCAAAAAAGATATACTCTTCTAAACAGTCTCTTCTAAACAGTCATGCAAATGTATGTAATACTGCGTAATTATAAATATTGTTATATAAATTTTTGGGACCAATCAATGTGTAGATGAACCTGTTCAAATCATCAAATATTACTGTTTAGTTAGGTATCTTCCGTGATGAAACGTTGAGGTCTCGTAAGCACACAAAACTCCTTGGTAATTAAGTCTTGTCTGCTATGGATTTGAAATTTAAATCTTGAAATAACTACATCACAAAAATAGTCGATTTTTCAAGATTTTACACTAGAGCAAGATATGGCATCATTGTATCATGCAATTTGCATCTTTGATACTGTTACGTCCTAGCGCCGGCCCTGACGAGATCGTAAACGCAGATGTGGGATCGCGTCGTAGCGTCGTCATTTTACAGGAACTGTTGGTTGCCGCCTGGAGAATTCGAGACACGGCATCGGGGCTTCTCTCGAGGATTCTCGATAGGTACGCAGGTATATATACGGGAGAGGACTTCGTCGCGGGCAGAGTCGGTTATTCAGAGAGTTAGTTATTCGGAAGTTCGTATTCAGAGCTAAGTGGAGCAAGTTTATTGGAGCTAAGTGGAGGGAGTTTTGTTATTGTTGAGTGCAAGTAGAATTTGTATTACAGAGAGCTAGTTATTCGGAAGTTTTATTCAGAGCTAAGTGACGAGAGTTATTGAGAGCTAAGTGGAGCAGAGCTTTGTGCGGAAGTAGAATTTTTAGTACAGAGAGTTTTAGTACTGAACATTGGAAAGTTATCGGAGCGATTTAAGTGATTGTGTTGTATTGTATTGTGATAGAGCGTTATAATAAAAGAAGTTTGGTGTTGTTTGGTGTTTTAATCGACGAACCCAGGAATATATCGTAATAATACGAATGAATTCAATTCATTTTCACACCCACCTACTTTAAGAAATTTTTCGAAATACTTATAGTTACTGCACTAGATATACTATGGATTTCAACTATCGCTTCCACCGACAGAAAGGGACACTCGATTTCTTGCATCAAATTGTTTCAATTATTCAAGAGCAGCTCTCAAAGAAAATCAGCATTTCAATGAACTTATAGAAGTTCTGTGATACCGAGCCATATAATATACTTCAGTCCTAACTAATGTTTAAAAAGATAGATTTTTATATGCAGATTCACACGAAAGGGAAGCCCTGTAATGTTCAAAGAACACCGCGTGAATCAAGGAAAGTGAAGCGGAAAGACTCGCCTTGAAGGACATTTCCAATCGATCACCAACGTTCAAGGCATTGTGGGCGCATTGGGATTCCTTGATTGTTGAGAATGGTCTACTAAAAAGGCTTGGGAATCAGCCGATGGCAAGGAAGTAAGTTCCCAACTGGTTGTGCCCCTAGCTCGAGAATAGAGATTCATGGTGATAAATCAGGTGGACATCTAGGAGTTGGATAAAATACGGCAAAGGTTTTACTGGGTCCAATGTCAAGAAGATAGCGAGAGATGGTGCCGAAGATGCCCAAAATGCGAAGCAAGGAACTAAAACAAACAAGAGGCGAGAGGAAGCAATTCAATGATGTTGGTGCTCCCAAATACTTCCTCGTTGCCATCGATTATTTCAGTAAATGGGTTGAAGCTTATGCCTTGCCTAATCGAGAAGCATCCACAGTTGCAAGAGCTCTGGTGGACATGTTTGCCAGGTTCGGAGTGCCAATGAAGCTACATTCCAATCAAGGAAGAAATTACGAATCGAATTTATTCAGGATTGTGAATTGATGGGAATTAGCAAGACCAAAACAACTGCCCTCCACCCACAGTCTGATGGCATAGTAGAGAGGCTCAACAAGACTATGGAAGAACATCTGTCGAAAGTAGTAGAAGAGCATCAAAAAGACTGGGATCGACATCTTCAACTATTCTTGATGGATTTCGGGGCAGCTTTGCACGGTTCCACGAAGCTCACCGCAGCCAGTATCATCTTCGGGAGAGATCTTCGTTTGCTCTGTGACTTGGTGTTCTGATCACCAAGTACTGTGGAAAAAGAGATGCAGGATTATGCAGGCGAGCTGCGACACAACTCGATAAGGAACCACGAAATTGCGAGAAGATCGAAAATTACTAGTGACAGGATGAAGGCTCGATACGACCCCAAGGTAAATACTTGTGGATTCAAAGAAGATCCAGTGTGGCTGTACAACCCTCGTCGTAGAAAAGGAATTTCTCCCAAATTAACACCATGCTGGAAAAGACCCTACACGATAGTCAAGAGAATAAATGACGTGGTTTACAGGATTCATCGTAGCCCCAGAGAAAAAATGAAAGTTGTTCACCTAAAAAGACTCGAACGTTACAATGGGGATGATGAGAAATTGTTTGATCGGGACGATCAAAATCGAGAGGGTGATAATGTTACGAAATCTCCTAGCGCAGCTCCTGTCGGTCGTTGAATGGAAGTAATATGAGGGATCGGAGAAAGATTGTTTACCTGCGGGATAGCGTAGAAATTTCAATACACGTTTTCGAGACATGAATGGATACATCCGGAAGATTGTCCCTAGACGTATGCAAGTATAAATACGCAGGCAATTCGGCAGAGTTTCAGTACAGAGTGTTGGATAGTTCAGCTGAGCAGTTTGAGTGACTGCATTGTATTGTGATAATAAAAGTAGTTCAGTGTTGTTTGGAGTTTCAATAAACGAACCCAAGAAAATATCATAACAATATCATCAATATCAGTTCCGCTCTCCTATTTTCTGACTTCACCATCCTCATCAGCTGCATTGTGTAACAATCAGTCATTTTCAGACAATGGAGGTGATTTCTATAAATATGTCTTTCAACTGCGTCTGCATATTTTATCTAAAAACATCTGAAAATGCTACAGATGCTAAGCTAACAGTAATAATATTACATCGCCAAACAGGCCTATTTATATCAGATGAAAATCATAACTCTCTCATTAGATAATAATAGGAATTACTTTTGATCCATGTCTCTAAATACCGATCGACATTTATATCTGTTTAAACATTTTTAACGCATATAGATAACTTGGGTAACAGGCGTTCACATACCCATCGCACTGTTATTGAAAACTGGGTCAATCAATGCATCTGTTATTCAAAACACAGTACACATCAACTCGCAGGCTGATTTACAGATGTATACTTTTTCATTGTTGTCGAGTCGCGGGCACTGTAACTGGCATAGAATTTCAAAGCAGTCAATACCGAAAATAATGTTTAATCCTCGAATCAAACAGAAGATATATGTGATACTTTAATTGTTGAGAATATTGACCTCGATGAACTATACTTTAATTCAGTTTGTTCAAAAGATAAAATTAAATCAATGATTTCGTTGTCATCTGGTATATTTACGAGAAATCATCTGACAAAGAAATAAAAATTCCAGCCAGATAAACGCATGAAAATGTCTTCAGTTCAAACCTAAACCAGACCTTACATACTTCATTATGAACAATTTGGACGAGTTTTTAAATTCATCAATAAGTAATCAAATTGAACTGGTTCAATCAATTATTGGTATATTTCAAACGTTCTCACGTTTTTTCGGTTGGAGCAATAAATCAGATATTCTTCAAGTTTTTCACTCACTCTTTCATCAATCTTCTTTCCTTCATGATAGGCATACATTATGCAATTTTCATGCAATGCGTGCGTGCAACTTCCTTGCAAGTCGGGCGAAATAGAAACTGCTCTAATTTCCATTCAACACTCGTGCAATTCTAGTAGCTCCTATAATTATAATCAAAATACCAACCCAAAGTATTATAAGAAATCACCAGTTGTTATTAAGCCAATCAACCTGTACTACTACTTGTTTCATGTTTATTATTATTGCATTATTGATCACTTTTCTTTTAATCCTTCTCCATCATGAAATGACATCATGAGTAACGAAAATGATTTCGGAATAAACTAACTATTATTAATTGTAGTTTAAGTTGGATGTACTCTCATTAAATCATAATATTTGACCGATGGCAAGAGGCATGCAAGTGTTATACCAGAAATTTCTTGCATAGCACCAAACCTGCATTGCATGGAAATCGCATAATGTGACTTTCTTCATTATTGACTCACTAAATATTTTTCTCTCATTTTGATCCATTGAAAGCAATTGACCACTATATGAAAATTATCAACCATGAAAAAATTGATTTTTTGTTTCAGATCAAGCTTGAGAATCTCATGACACATTGTCAGTGCTCATCAGACTTCAAATGCCTACAATCGAGAGGTGATCTAATAAATCTTCTACAGAAATTTTTGTCCTTGGCAAAACGATTTGAAATGTCAGCTTTGAGTGAAACAGTTGAACACACTCTGAAATTGGTGTAGCAAATTCCTGTCAGTTTTCTGTTTTTGAAGTGTTTCATTAAAAAATTTTTTGAGTTCGTGTATCATTTATTTTCTATACTGTAGAATGAAGCGGTAAAATCTAACAACTATTTATTTGACCAAAAATTATACATTTCACTTTTCTAAATTGATAGGATCGATTTTGGGTTCTTGGAACTTGAAAGTTGGGAATTTGGTCATATCTATTCCAGGTCCACCTCCATATTGCCTTGCAACCTTTTCCAATTCAGTTTTCAGTTCCTTTTCAAGATCTGCTGTAGGCTCCACCAAATTTTTACCACTGGAACATAGTTCAATATTAATTTGGTAATATCCATTTGGCCCAAAGTATTTCAAATAGTTTGACTAATGTTTTCGAGAATATTCGAAAAACCGCCAAAAAATGTCAATATAAACAAAGCTATTTTTATATTTGATATAGGTGAAAAAAGTGTAAAACGGCGTGCAATCAAAATAACGAAAGATAGGGGTGGTTATATATATATATATATATATATATATATATATATATATATATATATATATATATATATATATATATATATATATAATATATTGTTACAAATTCGACGATCAACAACGATTTTGCGAAATAATGAGACCCTTTCTCAACGCCCATCGACCGTTATCTCGATTCATCGCGAATGTTCGAGACCGAGTTCGAGACATATATCGACCGCCTTTGGTTGCCCACCGAGAATCATCACGAAGTTTTTACCTGCGCAGAAAACGGCAGGAGTTAGTTGATTACAGACAGCCAGCAAATAAATAAATAAACGAAACAGTAGCGGTTATTTAAGTGATTTATTGAGTTGTCAATTAGCTGTTTTAGTGATTTTTTGAGTTTATTGCAATAAAGTTGTTTGATTTTGCAGTACCAATTGTCACTTATTTTCGAACCCAGTGTAAAAACGTAACAATTTTATAGACGATGAAAAACAAAATAATCAAGAAACCTTTTTTGGCAAAAGAAATGTCAGAGATAGGGATCAAGAAGTATAAGAACATATAGGTAATATGTTAGATAAAAAACTCATAGACGAAGAAAAAGAAACTCAAAAAATTAGAACAATATGGAAATAAAATGCAAAGAGTCGCTGCCAAGTACAAGTAATACGCTCTCTAATATGGATTTTACCTGTGATTTTTGTGATGAAGAATGATTTCAGTTTTCAATTGTTATATATTCCTGATATTCTCCAGTTTTTATTTGATAGTCTGTGAATGAGAAGAAAATTCTTTTTCAACATGTTTTTTTATTGAAACTTTCATTTTCAAAACAATAAAAAACTTCAGTAACTAGCCAATAATAGGGTACTGACTGACTACTATTCCTGATAACCTTCAGTTTTTATTTGATATTCTGTTAATGAGAAGAATATTCTTTTTCCGCATGTTTTTTTTATTGAAACTTTCATTTTTGAACCATTAAAAAACGTTAGAAGCTAGCCAATAATCGGGTACTGACCGACTACTACGTTGAGTTGGCGGACTACCGGCAAAAATGACACTTTTTTATAAAATCATAATTTGTGTTCAATTGAATCAATTGTCAAATGAAAGTGAACACCACAACTACTCATCTTTCAAAAAATTTATTTTAGTGTGTGTGTAACTACTGTGAAGAAGCGGTCGGTGGTCAATAAAAAATTGTTTGGAGTGTTTAACATTTCACACAAGTTGTTCAACAAAAAAAAAAATTGCTGCCCCAAACAAAATGTCCGACGCGAAAACGAACTTCTTAAACCGTTGAATGCAGACCTGTGAGAAAATAAATTACTGAGAGGAAAGATAGAAAACCTGGAAATGGAAATCGGTGATCTGCGTGATAGTGTTTTCCATAAAGATAACAACCCAAGAGATTCAAAAATTCTGGAAATGATGCAGTTGTAACAACTAACATTTGAAGCCAAGCTTGAAACCCTGACAACTGCAAAAAAATGACCCAGACATGAATCGGACTCACCTGAAGCAATTAAAAAATTCAGATTTGAAATCCAAGAATACAATACAGAAACCAGCGAATGGAGAAATGTCCTGAATAAAAAATTATCAACAGAGGAAAACACCCAGCAGCACCCAAAACCATCTACAGAACAATCAGGACAGGAAATTCCAACAAAAACTTATCGAGAAGCCCACAACATTAACATGAATAACAGTGAGGCAAGAAATTCAACGTTTAAAACAAATTACGCCGGGAATCTCCTCGAAACAGGGTGGCCCACATATACAAACAAAACAGATCCATACTGAACTTCTAAAAATTCAGACACACCAGAAATTTGATGAAATAATCAACTTAACCAAGGACAAAAGGTCACAGCAAGAAAATGGGAGAAGTCCAACGAAAAAGGATTCAAAACGATTTTGAGGTGCAGAAGGCACAACGTAGGTAAAGGAGATAATGAACTGAGAGGAAACAAAACTTCTGATAAGAAAATTTGGTTGTTAACGAGAATATCTGATGAAATCACCACCACAATGTACAAAAGTTCTTACAAAATCGTACTGACTCAAAAATTAGTCAAGTGAAAAAACTCTCCACAAAAAGTTCAGGTCTGAATAACCAATCATTTCTGATAGGAGTAGAACCACACTTTCAAGAAAAAGTTTATGATTCTAAATTTTGGCAGGAAAAAATTTTGTTCAGCAGATTCGACCGGACTATTTTTATAGCCCACGAAATACAGAAAACACGGAATACTAGTTTCGTTAATCAATTCCAAAACATCTCTTTATTTTAGCAGACCATTCAGTGTCTTAGGAATAAAATTGCATCTATTGAACATTTTATAACTAATAAAACCTCAAAATTATTATGCTTCAAAGAGCATTGGATGCGATCTAATGAAATGGTTTGCAACAACTTCTGTAACTTCAAATTGGTAAGCAGTTTCTGTGGGGTGGATAAAAAAAAACGAAGGCTCCTGCACATATGTTCACAGGGATGTTAATGCCCTTGAACTCCCCATTTTAACAAAGTTGTTCTGTGAGCAGGTATGCGAAGTGTACGTGTGTTATGTAAAGGATATAAAAACTTTAATAATAAGTATTCATAGATCCCTGGATTCAAAAAATGTTGACCTATTTTTGTTAGAAATGGAGCATATATTAGAATGCTCTCAACCTTTGATTCTGAATATTTACCTAGGGGGAGACTTTGATTTACAAACAAAAAATCAGTCATTTATTTAGGACAATGGGATTACAACGACTCATAGATGAAAGAACCCATAATGAAGGAAACTGTTTGGACAATATTTTCGATATTGAATTTCGAAAAAGAAACAGAATGAGACAAGTAACAAACTAGAGAAAAAATGTAGCTTGATAAATATCAACACTTTTAACGATTACCTAAAAAGTGAGTCTTGGGATGAGATTTATGAAACCAACAGAGCTACAGAAAAATTCAATATCTTTGAGATCACTTTCCTTCATTAATATAATATAAGTTTCCCACTCACTGAAGAATTAAAAGAGCAGAATAGAAATCCAAATGGATAAACACCTCAAGTGAAGGCGGCCAAATAAACCTTGATGTTTTTGTATGAAGTACAGAATCAAAGAGCCTCAGAACAAAATGAACTTTTTTACAAAATATTCAATAATCAATATTATGATATGTTACAAAAATCAAAAGAGAGTACTATCAAGGACTATTAATAAGAACTGATTACCCTAGTAAAACGGCTTGTCAAATCATAAATACCGAAACTGTCAGAAGAAATAAAATAAATAATCCCGAAACTATCACTGCTCAGGAAATTAATACATTCTTTATTGATAATATAAATTCGATTCTGGAAAATGTTCCAAAATCTGAAATAGACCCTACCAGCTTACTTGATAAAAGAAAATAATAAGAATAGTTCAATGTTCTTCAAACCTTTTACTCCTGATGACATGAGAATAATAATGAATAAGCTAAACACATTTGTGATAAAATAAAGCTCGATTTACATGATTGAACCTTCAACAAGCAGAGTCAAATGCCTGCTTTACAGATGGTTACTTTCAATGAGGATTGAAAGTGGGGAAAGTGATACCAATACATATGAAAGGAAATTATACTGAAAGAAAAAATTTCAGGCAAATTTCAATACTTCCATCAGTATCTAAAATTTTTGAATACACTCTATATACACAATTAGTGCACTTTCTGGAATCAAATAATATCTCATGTCCACATCAATTCGGGTTCAGGAGGGTTGAATCAACATCAGATGCAATTGAAATACTTACAGATGACATTGAGGAGGCCTTTGATAATAAAGGTAAATACATAAGCGTTTTTACAGATCTCACATCAGCTTTTGATTGCGTGAACCATCAAATACTTATAAATATACAATTCTATGGAATGATAGTTGTTTGCCTGGATATGGTAGTGTCCTATTTGAAGGGGAGATCCCAAGTGGTTGAATATGGCAAGTCTCGCTGTGAAAAAATGCATTTGATTAGGGGACTACCTCAAGGCTCCATCTTAGGGCCACTCCTATTCCTCGTTTACATCAACGATCTACTACATTATTTGACAACATCTTGTATTGAAACTACATTGTACACAGATGATGTTACCTTGAGTAGAAACATAGGAACATCCTCAACAAATACTGGATATGATTCTAGATAGGGCGCAATGTTGGTTTACTCGAAATGAACTGATATTGAATGAACAAAAAAACTGACTTTAATTTTTGGAACAAAAACAATCAGAATGAGCAAAATCAAACTGCAGCCCTAATTACATAGCATCAACTCTTTTACTCAGACCTTAGATATGGGATATTAGGCTGGGATAATCAGTGAAAAACTCACCTTGAAAAAATTTTTATTATTCAAAAGTCAGCTCTGAGGAGTATATAGTTTCAGCTAAGCACGATGAATCCTTAAAATCATGACTTTTACTCGGTTATTTTTCATGAAAACCTGTTGAATATTAAACAAAACTTGAAAAATCATCACACTCATACAGACTTGCACCATTCATACATTTGCGTGAGTTACCATTCGAAGAGTTCAAGAGCTCTCTGAAATATAATCTGAGTGAAAACCCTCTTTACGACATCAGTGAGTTTTCTGCCTTACAGAATTATCTAGAGATGGAATGAGGTTGCCTAAATTGTGTTATTTCAATGTTTTCAACTCTTGTGATATGTCTACTATGATATATACATTTTAGTATTGTATTCTTGCGCTCTTCTATAAACTTCGTGTCTCTGGAGGTAAATAAATATAACTATTATTAAATATTTGAATGCTTACCTATTGCTTTTTTGCTTGTATTCCCGGATTTTATCTACAAAAAGCTGTTGAATGGGATCAGAAGCCTTTTGCAGGCAAGGTGATAGGATTCCAATATTCCTGCTGCATACTCCAGTTTTAACACTGTTTTTGATACCATTCAATAATTGTGAGGACAGCATCTGAAATATATAAAGAGTTATGTAATGGGTGGTTGCCTTTCTAAAAGTAATTATTTTTGTATGAAACATAGTTGAAGTATATTATCTGATTATCGAGGCTCTGGAAGTGTTTTTTGAAAACAATATATTTTTTCACTCTTACCTTTACAAAATGATATCCGGAATCTGAATGCTACTCGGCTAACTACTAAAGAATATATGAAAATGATAGATTATAGATTTCACTGATTTCACCAACGTTGGTATGAACGTTGGATTTCACCAACAAATTTTGAAGTTGACAATCGTGAAGTGTTGCCAATAGTAAAGAATAAAATTATTCTTTTGGTGCCTGTGAATTCTAATCCGATTCTTTTTTTTTGATGTTATGATTTCAAAAATGAGAATAATGGTCTTTAATAATAGGAATGGTCTTTATTAGGCGAGAGTTCAGTTACAAACTATTCTCACACTTTAACTTTAAATGTGTGGAATATTTTCGTAGCAGCTCTGCTTCTTCAGATACAGGCCAATCAATTTAAGTTCTGATAACAGTTAAAAACAATGAAAACTTTGCAGGTCAAAACCAATATTTCTTACTTAATAATTGGCATGTATTTACCCCATTTTAGGTACTTGAGAGTACCCATGATTGTAAACCGACCTTACTATACCTTCTGTATATTTCTACCTCTACCGTTAAAGTTTAGGTTTCAGTTTACTCTTGAGTCTTTGTAGCTAAAGATGCTTTATTATTTTGTGTACGTTTTCCGAGTATTAAATTAAAGGCATGGCATCCACAAGTAGCAGTTGTTTAAATCAACCAGACGTGTTTTTCAATATATGTGGTGAATACACTTTTAATAAAAGTAGGAAACCTGTTTCTAACTTTGTGAAGAGAGCTTAACTAGCCTATTTCGGTGTCCATTTGGGAGAGCAGGATGAATCCTAGGATCCACATTTGGTATGTAAAACATGCGTTGTACATTTGCGGTAATGGTCAATTGGAAAGAGGACGTACCTAAAGTTTGGAGTACCAATGGTTTGGAGGAAACCAAGAAACTAAGATGCCTAAAAATCCTGGTGCATGTACTGATTCGATATTGTTTAGAATTTCTTGGCGAAAAACAATCGACGATTATGATAGCTTCCTAATTTTTTTATAGGGGGCGTTATATTAGCATCCTGACTTAAGTTTGAAGTTATTGTTGTCACTATTTGTTCGAATTTTTGTTGATATCACTTCCTTAAATATCATCTGATATTGTTATTTATTTTAAGATAACGAGATTTAAAATTGAAAGATTGGGTGTGTCATCTCCAGCCTTAGGTAGGATTGTATAAAATTTATAAAGAAATTTATATTTCAATATTTTACAATAATAATTTACCATATTCTTGAAATAATTGATAAATTCATCGCGAAACGCGAATAACTTAGGGTTCCGCCCACTTTCCCCCGCTCCGCCAATCGGCGCGCGCGAGCGGTTATTTAAGTGCGGCGATTTCTCGCCTCAGCAGCATGCAGCATTCGCATCCGAGCCGAGCTACTAAAAGCATTCGCATCGGAGCTATTCTAGCATTCGCATCCAGCATTCGCATCCGAGCTGAGATACTGAAAGCATTCGCAAGTACTCAGAGCGTCTCTTGGAGATTACAAAATTATTATCAGTACTAGGATAGCGAATGAATCGAGCATAGTGCTCACTTTCTCTTTCAGGCATTTATTCTAGAAGTTGAGCAGAAGAGTTCAAGTCGAATATTATCGAGAACGCCTTCTATCGTTCTCATACCAGAATAGGATTATATATAGGATCAGCTGGAGATCTTTTGGAATTGTAAAGTTTTCTTCTCAAATTGCCACTGCCGAAGTTGGAAGCACAAATTGCTTCCAATAATGAATTCGTAGCTCTCGTTCTGAGCCTAAAAAGAACAAACGTTCCAGTGTGCAGCTTCGGCTCGCATAGATCCAGTTTGCTGCAAAATAAATTTGTTCCTGTCTCCCAAGCCTCTGGCCGGTCGAGAGTTTCCTACAATTTGAATTCGTATAATCTACGGCCCGCTCGCAGGGCAGAAGCAAAGAAAGAAGAGGCCATCCTCGTAGTTTCCAAGAGCTTTTCGGAACTACACGGCTGTCTGAGTCTGGGCAGCGGCTACGAGGAACCGTCGGAAACCGTCGTCGAGCCACCCTCATAAAACAGGGTTTCTCGAGGATTGGATGCCTACCGTAATTCTTAGGAGTTCTGTTCCGTGACGGAATTCATTGCACTGGGGATTCGCGGCTAAAAACGCCACCTCCAGCGCCCGGAGAGCTGGACACGGGTTCTCGCGAGCAGGGCAGGCAGGTAAAGTCGCGAAGTGTGTCGTATAGGGCTTCAGGGATCGATAGGGCACTTCTGGTCCGGCCTAGCGCCATCGTGGTGGCCAGTCGTAACCGCGATTCGAAACTCAGCTATTTTTAGGGCCAGCGATAACGTCGTCACTTTGCCGAGTAGGTCTTCTTCTACCCCGAATCTTGTTGCGAGTTTTGGGGACGTATTTTGTGTTCCTTCAGGTAGTTTCCTACCCGGAGAAGCGACTCTCCATCGGTTTCCCTTCGGGAGGCGATCGGTGGTTCTGGCGTCGTATCGACACTGCGCTGTACTAGAATTTGACACCGAACCCACGAGCTAGTCGGCATTAAAATGGAACATAACGCTCTCCTTCGAAGCGAGCTTGGCTTGCCAAGTTCGCAAACCACAAATTCTAGAACACGGAGTAGTGGTCAGGTGCTCCTGCCGAGCATTATACCTTTGTGTAAAATCATCTAAAAACTAAGTACTCCAGTGATTTGATTTAGCTTACGATGAGATGCTACTGAATAAGATGAATATGGATTTCAACGTTGAAAGATTATTTAGGACAATATGAGAAAAACATAAAGTTTCTAACCACCTTTCATGTGGTAAATTATTGCCTTCTGAGACAATGGTGCCAGACGATTCATAGAATTCTTTCCTTTCTCACAGAGAATCCATACATATTTTCATTTGTATTTGCCATCAATGATCCAATATAAAAGCCTTCCGAGCACATTCATTGAAAGTGATAGAAAAATGGTATAATTAGTACACATTCATAAATTGTTTTCAACTTTAGCGAAAGTCCAGTTATATCGAGGAGGAAACATATATACCTTGAATCTTATCAGTTAAAGATTGAAAACGAAGTGATCCGTATTTTGAACCATTGAACCAAGACACTGTGTGTATCACTTCCAGTATACTAGCATGATTTTTTTAAAGGAAACTTTCATTCTCAAGTGAACGGATAAAGTATATTTTCTCTGGATTAAAGTCTAGTGTTACAAATGGAAATAAAAACATTAAAGAGTAGCAGTTGACAGTGACAGGTTGTTCACGGTACATTTCCACGCTAGATACGCATTTTCCGAAATGCATTCGATTGGCTATGTTACAGCTGTCAAAATCTCACTAGCTAAATAATAAAGAGTACTGCAAAATTCGCTTGAACATTCCTGTTCAGTAGAAATTAAGCTTCATATTATAAATGACGGAACGCCATCTACAATAGTGATCTGAAGTTTTTATGATCTCAGAAATCAAGCAATCACTTTTCGCCAAGTTTATCCCAAAATTATACAGGTATAAGTCTATACTATATAAGGGTTTCTAGACATCTTGCAAGAAACCATCACAATGATTGTTATTTTCGTATTGTAAATATCAAGGGAATCAGCCGAAACAATAGACAAAAAGGGACATCTTGATATAGACTCAGCAAGAAGGCATGTACCTCATTCTTAAGAAATACCCATTCCATTACTCAGCAGTCTACTTACTAATCAAGATACAACATCGACTGATGAGAAAGAAGTTCAGGATTTGCAGTCAGAAAAAGACAGTGATTCTGAAGCAGATACAGCAAATCCCCAATGCTTCAATCAACAAGAATGGGGAAGATGACCCAAAGCTTTCAGTAGGTGGCAGCACGACTGCATGTGCCTAACGAGTGACATTGCAGGTTATGTTTTATTTTTATTTTAATGAATATTTTCAAAAGATACTTAAGAATCATAAGGATGTTTTCTCCAACCGATAGATATGGTTGTTTGTCTGTACCAGAACTGGAAAGTTTGTTGAGGGAACGTGGTGGATCCCTCAAAGGAAAAAAAAAAAGATCTGAGTGAAAGGTAAAAAATTCAAACTGATTACAGAGGTGTTTCGTTAAAAATCATCATAATAACCATCTACTAGCCCTGCTACGTTCTTTTGTAAGTGACTGGAGCATAATCTAGAATGTTCAGAAGCCTGAAAGCTCTTTCTTTTCAGGGTTACATTCCACTGCTTTTTCAGTTTTGTTTCTTTTGGAAATAAATGCGTACCTACATTTTTACATCCGAATGCACTACATAAGACCATTTTATGTCGATTTCAAATCTTTATATTCTTAATTATTGCAAAGAAGGGACGTTTAATGTTTTGAATTGTTGTCATTTGAATTGAGAGGCTGTCAAAGGTACATGCAGTGGTGGCGCTCCTAGTGGTACAGTTTTGCAGCCGTCATCCCCATTGAATGACTTTATTAGAGACCTGAACCTCTTCAAGGAGTCTGCTGGATTACTTCCCTCTAGATAAAAAACTGAAAGCCGGAATATTTGACGGATCAGAGATAAGGTAGCTCATTAAAGATCCACAATTTACAACATCGATGAAGGAGATTGAATCTAATATTTGGTGTTCATTTATTAAAGTAGTATAAAATTTTCTTGGAAATCATAAAGCAGAGAATTACATACAATAATTGAAAAATATGCTTTCCAACTTTGAAAATATATTACCCTCCTACTGGCAGCACTGCAGGTATGACAGAAGCAGCGAGCAGCATTGATCAAGTTTTTTTAATTAATCGATGGAATCACCTTGATTGATGGGTAATCGGAAGATTAAGGGCCAGTTTTTCAATGCAAGGATAAATGAGTTATTTGTCAGACAGATGAGAGAGAGAGTGCGCGTGAGTAATGTTTGACAGTGATAAAGATGAAATCTGTTGGTTATTTTTATCTGATAGGTATCTAGCATTGAAAACCGGTCCTTAGACCACTCAAATTCAGATGAATACTTCGCATTCTTCGCAAATATAACCTCTAAGCGAGTTCCTTCCTCAATATAGCAGATAAAGAGGAGTTGAGAAGGATAGAGTAATTCAAGTATAGAATTATCATTCTGTCCTTCACAATATCACTTCAATGTGCATAACTGAAAAAAAAAATGCTTGGGATGCATAAAATTACAAGCAGCTAAGTATGAGTGATTTTAGAACAGAATACTTGATTTCTTATTCCATTTTACCCCAGGTACAGACTTATAATTCATAATTCCGTACTTTCTTGAATTAATAAGAAATAGTGAACACACGAATTAAATTTCAGACCAATCAGAAAGCTGTCGGATCGACGTTCCATTGGATTTCGGATCTGTTTGAATCCAGCCTAACATTCTCTCAAGCACCCGACAGTATTAGTGTAGCAGCAGAAAAACGGGGAAAAGAAGGGGCTGCGATTCTTCGCATAGCAAAGTATTGTATTTACAAATAATATGAAGCGGCCGAAAGCAATTACAAGGGAGTTATAATATAATAATAATAACCATATAATATGAAACAGTGGCAAAATAAAAAAAAAAAACAAAATTATCAACTATCACTGATTTTCCAACAGGAATAATTTGAATTTTTTCGGAAAAGTGATTGATGGGGTTTCACTTTTTAGATGTTTTGGTAGAAGATTGATAACATTGCAAATATTATAAATGAATGAGCGGCTGAGCTGTTCCGTTTCGAAAGTCGGTGGAGTCAAAGTACATTTAAACCTAATATTTAAATTGTGAACATCAGTGCGGCGGGTTATTATCCTACGAAAATATGTTGGTGTTTTAGTTTGTAGTATTTTTTATATAGAAGTTAGCAGCATTGAATTTTCGCCTGTTTTCCATGTTCAACCAACCCGTCTCATGATATTTTCCGATGTGTTTTTCTAATTCCATGGGGGTGGAAGGAAAATGGAGGACGGCGAGGTCTCGTATCCAGGCAACTGGATATGGCATCACGTCATCCTGGGCGCTCAACCCCGGGAGGGGCATGGTGCGTGGTGCGTTTGACACTGACACTTTGGAGTTTGATCATTCCATGGTAATATTCAATTCGAGAATTTTTGTGATAGAGGACTAGATAGAATAAGAGGGAATAAAGTATTATTTCAATTGATCCTTCGCCATTATTCCCTAAGGGAATAATATAATATAGCATTATATTGCAGAAATCATATGTATAATACAGACATTATATATTAGTCGTAAATAAATACAAAAATATCGGGTCATGATACGCGCTCTGAAAGCTCAAAACCCGAACCCGTTCTTTTTTATATCTTGAGATCCATGCGCTCAATGATTAGCTGATCTCTGCTCAGTCACTACTCAATCTGCGCATGAATAAACGAACTTAGCGAGTGTAGACTTTTTTGTGTGGACTATACATCATGTTGCAAAAAAGTTTTACCTTTTGATATAAGTACCACATTGTATCGAATGCACTAAGCACTCATATTGATCAAATGATCGCGATTAATAAGTACTTTCAGATAGTAATTCGACATCGAGCATCAAGCACTTTTTTCTGAATAAGAAAATTATAAGTTTCGTTTTGAAAATCTTTCTGTAATTTAATACCTTCACCTCTCATTTGTTGGCCGGATATATAGATGTTTCTTCAAATTGCTATGATCCATTTTTTTATCCTAACATTGAAAGAGCCTTATATAAAACTAGAGCGAAAAATATTTGAAGTAGTGCGTACATTTCGATATGAATGTTGAACAACCAAATTGATAAAAATTCTCTGTGTACACTAATATTCCAAAAAGAAAATATGAGCTTTTTTATTGAGAATGTGATTACACATCAAAATGCACGATAAAATACAGGGTGTTCCATCGAAAAAAATATTTTATGAATCAATTTTTTTTATATTCAGCATCGTGGCCATCGAAAATGCCAATAGTTTGCCCATTTAATCAAATCTGTATCATCAAGAATAGAGGAGTTGGCAATGATGCCAACTTAATTTGAAACTCCATGTATACAGTACGGTTTCAGGTTCCATAACAGAAAATAATTTTCGATATTTTCTCCCATACATATCCTCAGAATGGTCATCTAAATCAATTTCAACTACTAACAAGTAATACAAAAGTAAATGAAATTCTGTCAAAAGAACATATGGGAGCGATCAACTCCGAGTAGCCCTGTAAACTTTTCTTGAATAACCTCTTTCATAAACCAACCCGAATAAAATAATATTTCGAGACAGGGATTCGTTTATTCAATTTTTAGTTAGCAATCAAAAAATAAAAGTTTCTCTTATGAAAGATTGATATATATTCAATATCACTTACACATTTAAGAGAATGAACACAATATTAGTTGAAAAAACTGGTTATTTTTCAACTTCAATCACTGTATCTGAAAATAGATAGAAAATGATTGAAATACCTAGGTAATCCTAGGAATTTATCAAATGTAGCTTCTTTGTTCATGTCAAAAATATTTATTCATTCAACTAAAAATATAATTCCGCCAGACATTATCAACTCACTAGGCAATTTTATAATTTGAAAACCGTACAAATAAAAGCTTATTTCGGAAAAAATCTTAA
Organism: Zygogramma bicolorata; assembly: GCA_032362365.1. NCBI lineage: Eukaryota > Metazoa > Arthropoda > Insecta > Coleoptera > Chrysomelidae > Zygogramma > Zygogramma bicolorata. The sequence continues at coordinate 183,610 of JAVJAQ010003735.1, forward strand.
TTTACTGGAGTTTACTATGAATAATAATGATTGGAAGCGTTTTTGCAGTGGCATCAATAATACCTGATCGAGTAATTTATATGCTTCCATTCACGAGTTAAGGTGGATTAATGCAAGCCAACTTAACTTGTATTTAATTCATCTTAGCAGTTTATCATAAAAAAAGGTTCTCAAGCAACAACTCCTAAACTTGAATAGCGAAGATATTATTCCCCATACTCTGAGACTGATTTTAACAGCTTACAAATTTACAAAGCGTTCGTGGAAAAAGAGCACAAGTTACAGAACTGAATATAATGCATGAATGCTTCCATTCGATATCGATCATTGAACTTCTTGAGTTACTAGTTAATTGAACACAAGTTGAGTTGGCTTGCATGAATCCACCTTTAAAATGAAATAACTGTACATGACGTCATTCTTCTGTTTGTAAGGTTAAGAAATTGTTATTGAAAATAAGGGCAAATATTTTCAACAAATATGACACACGTTCGGAAACAAGGGCGCCAACTTTCTCCAAAGGTTAACATTATTACATTCAGTTTTCAACAATAACAATGAGAGGGGCAACACTACAAATACATCACTTTCGACTATCATTGCACTATAAAATCACAACAAATTGGTTATGGTTTGAAAATAAATGCACTTTTTGAAAAACTAATGTTTTTTTCTGCTTAAAAATGTTGAAAACGAGTGAACAAGAGAGTGAGTGGTGTTTGTTCAGAAAGAGGAATTTTGTGTGTTCAAACAACAGAAACTTGATGTGAAAAATTGTGAAGTTTTACAACAAAATGGACCTGTATCTCCGAAAATATATGAGACCGCCGAAAATTTCATTTGAATTTTTCGAACAGGAGACCGAATTACGTAAGTTCCACAAAAAAAAAAGAAAGGGCTCATAGCTAAAGAAGTATTACCGATTTTTTTCAAAGCACACTCGTAAGTGTTGTCTAAAGGATTTTCATTTCAATTTAATGCATTACTTTTATTAAAAAAATGTGCCCCCCTCTAACATTTTTTGTAACGGCGCCAATGCCTGGAACTCTACACAAGTCGAAATTTCGAACAGAGCCCTGTATATTTTCTTGGCCATTCCCTTTTACATGAAATTCTTTTTCTAATGATATAACACAGATGGCCACTCCTATCCAAAATGATGGTTTAAGGGACAAATTTAACATGGCAGCACTATGAAAGTCATCTATTGTAGAACAGCTTGTCGAAATGAGAAACGAAAGACAAAATATGTTTATTTTTTTAAGGAAAACTTTGAAAATTTTAATTTTTCAACATTTCACGAAAGTGTTAACCCTTTTCGGTAGCAACTTTTTTCTTCTGCTGAAAAAATCTGAAATTTTGCGGGATCAATGTTCTTTTTAAATATATCCAGTTTTAAGTTTTTGAGTTACATACTATACTCAAGTTTTTTTTTCAAATATTTTTGTAAAGTAAAAAAAAATAATTTTTTCAATGTTCGAGTTGAGTGTTATCAAGGAGGTAATGAAATGTGTTCTATTGAGGTCTAAATACGTCTTCAATTGGATACAAAGTCAGAAAAGGTAAAAAACAAGATTTCTATCTTCATATAAGGTATTTGAAACTGTTGTTTAAAATTGTTTTAAAATTGTTCGTTCCGTTAACCAGCTGACGAACGTCAACCCTCAGAAGTCGATTCACTCGAATACAGCATGACTAAAAGGGCAATAAGGACCATGTTATAAACTTTAACCATGAAAATATACATGTTTTCCCACACCAAAAAGCTACTATACGTTTTTTCTTTTGATTCATAAGTAGTTAATTAATTACTATGGAATAACACAGCTCAGACTAAATATCTTTCTAATCGACGAGAAAAATAATTGCGTAGTATAAGTAGCATAATTTATAGAAAAATATGTATACTATGAGATTAGAACTTAAACATACTGAGTAGTTCCTATATTTACTTTACAATGAAATTGACATTGAAATTATAATTTCAAAAAAAAAAATTTAATTCGTCAAAGTTTCAAAATTGGAAGTTTTCACTTGTTATAGCACTAGTGCTTGAATTATTTCCGGAATTTTTTTCCAGCTCACGAATATTTTGAAAATTATTAAGAGCCGAAGGAGAGGGGTCATTTTTTAAAAATATTCGAGAACAAGAAAAAATTCCCAAGGATAATTCAAGTACGCGTGGTATTCGGTAAAAAAATTTCACACCATATTGAATTTCAACAAATTATTTGAAATTCTTGTTTTAGCGTTTCCAAGTTCGTCGAGATAGTCTTTGGGATACATCACAGATTGAACAATTGAATCGAAATTGTCACATTTATTTTAAGTTATTGTGTGAGCTTCAACAAAATGAATCGATTCGGTCAAGAAATTATCGTGTCAGTGGCTCGTGAATAAAGATGTGGATTATAATTGTATTTTTATTAGTTTGCTATTTGAACGTTCCATTTCATTTACCTTTGTTCAAAATGGGTAAGTGACCTGTTATGGGAAACAAAATATACTCTGCTTAGGCCAAAATATTTCCACTATAATTCGCTGTAGGCTACCCACGCGGGAAAAATAACTGATAATCCAGCAAGTTGCTTCACAAATAGCTCCTACTGCGCTATTTCGAATAAAAACTGCCACTTGTGTTATATTGTTGAAAAGAAAATTTCATGTTCTTTCAAATTATCTAGAAAAATATACAAGGTTTAAATTTTTTTGACTCGGATAGACTTCTGGATAAAACGAAAGTGATGTGTAATTGTTGACAATATTGCCAAAATTTTGGAATCTACCAACTAATGAATGGTGCCCTGTACAATGAATTTGATGTCACCCAATAATTTGCAATTGACTCAATATTCAACTATTTTTTCAAAATCAGTGCACATACATTATTATGAATATTTTTCGAAATGAAACATTTTTTCCTCTAAATTTTTTCAATTACCAACTCATCCTTCAAGCTGTGGTGGAGCTAGAGAATGATATAACTTAGTGACCGCTGTCTGAACAATCTGTTGAAAAGTTTCATCACTTGGACATTTCACTTCTAAATTTGTAAGGTCAATATCAGCTCGATTGTCATTAACAGTCACATATAATTTTTCACCTTTGAAAATTTTTGGTACAGAGTCTTCACCAAACATATCCTGGAGCATTTCAATTAAACATTCCTTGAAATGCATTCGGTCTACTTTAACAGATGTAGTCATATTCTTGATGGGTGTGTCGAGCAAATCTGCTTGTAAAATAGCTGCAACAATAGCATCTGCATACATGTCATTGACTGGATTAGCAACCCACTCTAACGTTACAATTTTTTGATCAATTGTAATATCCACCGAATTAAACGCTCTCATCTTTTTGTCGCCATCTATAGAATCAAGTAAACCTGCAACTTGTGTTATCATGTACCTCAGAACACCGCTATTACCAGAGTAATGAAGACTTTGTCTCTGCATTATCTGGCTCATACTAAGATTGGTATATTTTGACAAATCATCTGCTGATAATATATGGTAATTGAAATTTCTCTTGACTAGAATACCGTTCAACAGATTTCCTGGTTGTGGTTCATCTACTGCCAGCTGGCCCATAACTTTTGCAGTTTTTTCACCTCTGAAGTACAATTCCACAGAATGTGTGTTTCTAGGATTGTATAAATTTATTGTGGTAGTGGGATCATCCTCGTATTCACGTTGAAGAGCGGCTTTCAACCTACTCATTTCATTCTGCTCGCCATGGACTAGTACCACGTGTGGTGGTTTCAGCATTCTTATGAACTCACTTGTTTGTTGATAGTCAGTGTGCGCTGAAAAAGATATATAATCCACAGACATCTTCAAGGGTAATTTTTGTCCCACCATAGTGGTTATCTCTTCTGGTTCAGATAATATAGTCTTTGCTAATGTTCCTTCTACACAATAACCTGCTATTATAACTCCATTTTTCGATTCAGTGCACCAGGTTTCGAATAATTCTCGGGATAAGCCACTCTGCATCATTCCAGGAGATGCCATGACAACACATGGTCCTATGTCATCAAAATGATCTATTCCCTTCAAATTTGAGATGTGTTTGAAAACAAAGGGGTTATTAATAGCTATTTGTCTCTTGATTTTATCATTCATAGCATTAATATAAGTTTGATACACTGCCATACACTTCTTTGCTAGTGATGAAGCATAATATATCGGTATATCATGAAGTTCAGGATGCTGACTCCAATATTCATCCAATATGAGTAGAAGTTCTTGAGCTCTTCCAAGAGCAAAAACAGGAATAAGACATCGCCCACCTCTATTTACAATATCATGTACTAAGCTTGTGAATCTGCTTTCACGATCTTCTCTTTTTTCATGGATATGTGTCCCATAGGTAGATTCCGTTATCAAAACGTCTGGACGTACAGTAGGAATTTCGGCAGCCATCAAGTGTCTATCCTCTTGTCGAGAAAAATCTCCTGTGTATAATATCTTTACTCCAGCTATCTCTAACATAAACATTGCAGCACCCAATACATGACCAGCATTGTAAGCCCAAAACTTTACTCCAAGAACATCCTTTTCTTCATGAAAGTTTATTGTTTCAATTTTATCCATACTTGCTTCCAAATCTGCTTCGGTGTAGAGCATTTGCTCTGTCGCAATATTACTCACTTTGATGTAATCTGAAAGCAACCACCTATAGATAGCTTTTGTGGCATGAGTCATGAAACAACGTCCTTTGAAACTGGTTTTTAGCAAAAACCATGGCAATGCCCCACAGTGATCTAAATGAAAGTGGGATATCAGAAGTATATCAATCTCATCTGCTTCAATTAGATCAACAAACGGCAATGCGTCCATTCCTGATAATCCAGGATGAATGCCACAGTCCAGCATGATTTTCTTTCCTTTGAATTCTATCATGATACAAGAACGTCCGACCTCCTGACCAGCTCCCAGAGGCCTAATGATCAGCTGATCACTCTCTTCAGCGGGAACTTGAGAATCTTGTTTCCGTTTATAAGACATCCTCTATCAACAATTCTATATAGGTACTGGTATGAATTCGCTGAGCTCAAACAAATAATATCAGAAGGTCTCAATTCTATGTCATCGATTTATAACTGAAGTCTGGTAGATTTGATGATTGATGAATCAAAAAAAAATTGCTGAGGCTCTAACCGGTTCTTATATGTAATGTAAAAGTGCCACTGAAAGGGCTCGAGGGGGGATTAGCGACCTTGGCCTGCTCCTGTGGGGTCCGATCCAACCATAGTCCACAAACATTACAACCTCAGAATAATAGAAACAACTACAGTAACTACACAGAAACCAGAAACACAGAAACTTCAGAAACAGAAGCGAATCGGTAACCTAACGAAATTGTCCCAAAAATATTCTTCTTCTTCTTTTACGTTTGGGTGGTCGTTGCTTCCTTTGGGCGGGCGCAGTTGACCAATGGACTTGTTACATAACAATCTGTTATGTCCCAAGCGTTCTCCTGGGATATAGATTATCTTAGAGAGAGAGAGAGATGAAAGTGACAAAGTTCGATCAAGGTTTAATATTTTTGGGAGATTTCGGTGTGCAACCATTGACGTAATATAACATGGACTGGGCATTAGAGTGAGAGGATTGATCCCCACGCCCAAAACGGCATGAACATATCAAACTAAGGGCAACTGCGTCACCACTTACGAGTGACGTCACAATGTATCATTTGTTGCATATTTGCATAGCCAAAAATCGTTTTACAGTGAGGGAGTTGTTGATCTGTTGATTTGTTTTTGCAATTTTTTTAAGCTTTTCGAAGTGTTCAATAGTGTATTGTTTTATGTTTATGGATATTTAAGACCTTTTCAATTATCTTTTTAGTGTTTATGCGTTTGTGGAGTTAAATTGGACATTTTTTGCCGTGAAAATTTGGTCCCATTCGTGAATATTTTTCAATAATCTACTGAATATTTAAAAATCAATAGGATACCAGAAAAGAACCGATTACCTACGGAATCTAAGTATGCAACACATATTACTGATGACGTAACACATTATGACGATAACGACTATGACGCAGATGCCCTTAGTTGGTTCGGGCCGCAAGAACTTGTATTTGAGGGTTAAGCGACACCCAGTCCATGTTATATTACGTCAAATGTGTGCAACTAGCGTGGTGTCGACATCGTACTGACGACAACAGGTGTGTTTCTTACTAATCTTTTGACTTTTCCTATATTTCCTTTATATATTAGTATAATAATATAAAGAAATATAACTTACTGCAATAAGAGAAAAACAAAGCAGTCTTTAAGAAGAACAGTAGACATGTTAGGGGTCGAGGGGGAAGGGTCGCCTTCCCCCAAAAAAATTCACATAGCGTTCACTGATAATGAGGATAATGATACGGGGCGGGGGACAGTTTAGATCAAGAGGTACAAAACATTTTGCAAGCAAATTTGATAAGTCAAAATTTAAATAGCCAATTGCTTTCTAACGATGACTTTGGTGAACGGATGGAAAACATTAATACTGATTCAGATAACAATATCAATATGGACGACCATATGGCAATACAGAAACGGATGAGGAGTTAATAAGACTATATATAGTGAAAACGATAAAGGACCATATACAGTTATAGTCGAATCTATATTAGAGAATGAAAATATTGGACGTTATTCACATTTAAAAATAGCAAAAGATACATGTGATCTTGAGTTAGGACCAATTTTGAAAATCAAGATCCAGGGGAAAAATAAAATAGGGATAGATTTTGTTAACAAAGAAAGTGCAAATAATATGATGAATAACGAAAAACTAACATCTGCTGGGTATAAAACATCCATTCCACTTAGTCATATTACTTGCAAGGCAGTAGTGAAGGGAATATCAACATATTTTACGGAGAGTGACCTGAAGACTATGATAAAAAGCCCATACAAAGTAATCAAGGTGACACGAATGAATCGAAGAACAACAGTAAACGGTAAAACAGTCTATATGTACCTGCATCAACAATTTTGATTACTTTTAAAGGGACAGTCATACCGAGGTATGTTGATATTTGCTATATGACACATGTTACAACACCATATATTCCTCCAGTGGCACAATGTTACAATTGTTTATTATACGGACACATAAAAAACACTGTTAAGGTAATAAAAAATGTGTTTCATGCACATGAAACACATCATGACACAGAGGAAGAATATGATGATTGTAAAACAGTAAAATGTTTAAAGTACAGAACATAAATCAAATAACAGATCATGCAGTGAATATGAGCGTCAAAAAAATATTACAGAAAAAATGACCTTCAACAACATTTCCTTTTTTGAAGCAGCTAAATTATTTCCTGAAAATCAACCTCTATATATACAGACGTCAAGGAACTTTCCTACATTAACAACCAGACTTGAACCACCAAATCAGATCACAATAGAACAACGAAAGGAGACATACAATAAATCTAACTCAAACCAAAAAAGAAAATATGCACAAACATTAGGACACAACCAAGGTAACACAGGGGGGAGACTATATACACAGGAAGCACATGAAATACTTTTATACCCAGACGGTAGAATACCGCACAACCCAATAATGGAACAGTCTTAAAACACATTCTCAGCCAAACACAACCTAGACACACAGGAGCAATACCCAAAACACCCTTTCTTCAAAAACATAAAAAACATAAACAATCAGAAACCTTGAAGGAAGGAAACGACAGACTAAATTACTCATTTTTTATGACAATTTCTTGAGATTACCACAGACAACTGAAGAAAAAACTCATAGATTTATTACAAACTTTTGATAGGACACAACGACACCAAGACCTCGATTCACCAGACTTTTTCTAATAAATTCGATATTTTACAAAATTACACAGGTTTGCGAATCATCCAGTGGAATGTGCGAAGTTTGAATGCCAACTATCACTTTCTCATAAAGATCATTATGAAGTATAACCCACATATTATTTTATTAAATGAAACATGGCTAAAACAATCATAATTTATATCGAACTAAAAATTTATAACATCATCAGATATGACCGAGAAGATGGATATAAGATATATATATATATATATATATATATATATATATATATATATATATATATATATATATATATATATATATATACATACATAATATTCAAGCACATATCCATAAAAAAAAGTATTCATCAAGACATATGCCAAAGTATTATTATCAAGCTTGGGGATGTAAACATCATAAACACATATAATCCACCTAATAACAGAATAACAGATAGGGCTCTCATGGAAATGATATCTGAATTACAAGGTCACATCATTTGGATGGGAGACTTCAATGCTCACCACCCCTTATGGGGCAGTGACATTACAAATAGTAATGGAAATACATTGTATACTTCAATACAAGACTTCAATTTTATAGTACTGAATACGGGAATTAGTTCCCGTTTTTCAAACCCCATTAGATTGTATCTCAAACTCTAGCCATTAAATGCAATTGGAACATAATAAACGATTGTGGTAATAGTGACCACTTTCCAACCTACTGTATATATAATGATATTACAGATAACATTCATTACAGGAATAACGAGAACAGACGACAATTTTCTAAAGCAAATTGGAGTAAGTACACAGTTACAACAAGACTGACACGATATGATGACCCAATTCAAATCATGAATGATGCGGCAGCAGTTTCAATACCTATGATACAACACAAATGTATGAAAAAATTCCGCAGGTCACCGTGGTGGGATAACGAATACCATCAAATGAATATTCAAAGAAAACAAGCGCTTAATAACTTTAAATTACACCCAAGTCTAGATACATATATAGCAGCTAAAAGACTCATTGCGAAAGCCAAACGATTTTTCAGAAAAAGAAAACACATAGTTTCAAACTCCTCTCTGCAACTTTGAATAGAGAAGTCAATATGATATACACATGGAACATAATTCGCAGCTTTTCCAATAAAAACCTGAACAGACACAATAAAAACAATTTACCAGACACTCGATCCTATAGCTTTACAACTACTTGATTAATATTCTATTTGCAATATAGACCCCGATTTCCAATTACCACCGATTCACACTCGATCTGAACCATTTACTATAATAGAGCTGAACAAGGCTTTGAAACGAAAACGAATGGCAGCACCTGGAATAGATGGGATACCATATAGTATGTTCATACACTTAGCTTTTAAACACAAGCAATTATTATTAATTTTCTTGTTTTTTTACAGGCTGATACCTTACCAGAATCATGGAAATGCATAATTAATTTTAACTGACGTAAAGTATTTAGGGATACATCTAAACATACAATTTTAAATGGGATACACATGTCGCTCACATTGTCCACCGGGCAAACAAAGGTCTCAATGTCATAAAACTTTTCTGTAAAACATGGTGGGGAGCAGAACCCAAAACAATGATGATGGCATTCAACGGTTTGGTGCTATCACATTTAGAACATGGAGCTATACTTCTCCAACCATGCACAAACAAAAACAAGAAAAAAATTAGATCAAATACATATGCAGGGTTTGAACAATATTAGGCTGCATGAGAACCACTTCCAGAAACGCTATTTTGGCGGAAGCTGGGGTACCTAATTTGGAACATCGAAGACAATGGCTTGCACATAATTTATAATGAAACGTATCGATTTTCGACCTCCCATTATTGAAATTGTATAAATTTTACATATAATGCAACAACAAGGACACAGTTATTGGCAGAATCAAATACCTAGTATGCCCACTGACTATGTCAAATGTTTTTACATTTTCCTCGCAGGAGGAATGGGCGAATTCGGTTTGCTTTTGGAATACCTCGTCCATTGGTAGATGGCGCAATAACTTCGTTGTTTGCATCAGCTTTGGTCGGGGCTTGATCCTCTGAAGGATTTTGATTTTTAATTATGGGAAATCATCGACTTTATGTTGATGATGGCACTGCCTTGCACTGACGATTGGTCCAAATTTGAATTTGGACCAATCAAAAAGATATCGTAGGCTGAGGTGATATCATACTGTAACCCATGTAATAATAATAATAATAATAATAAACGTCTTTATTGTATGAAATGACATATGATATACAAATGAAATGAAAGTGTTGGCGAAGTCTAGCTCAGAGCTATTCTACTCAACCAACAGGGGTTGAACCCCGATTTGAAAAAGAAAGTTCACAAGTTAGGTAAAAGATAATTTTAGTAAATGGCTGTACTTAGTGGATTACAAAAATAATTGAGTGGCGCAGTAAACATAGATAAGTTATACAGATTAATCATATACATTATTGAAAACTTACTAGCCTGAATAATTGGAGTCACCTAAAAGTTAAAATGTAAATAATTAACAGAATTTGCTATATTACATCATTGTGTGAGTAATAAATAGTTCTTCAATTTATATTTGAATTTATTTATGTTGTATAACTTGAATTGGTCAGGAAGAAGATTGTACATTCGAATGGAGTTAAAAATAAAAGATCTTTGAAATATCGCAGTTTTGTGCTGAGGCATGGTCAGGGCAGATCTGTTTCTGATATTTTTTGAATGTATTCTAGAACGTGGAATAAATTTATGCAATAGAGCTGGTGGGTTAGGCTTGTTTAGGAGTCCATGTGCATGTGAATGAACCCAAGTGGAGTTGACGTCTATTCTCCATGTTCAGCCAGTTGCACTCTTTGAGTTTATGGGAGATGGAGTCATATTTACGCATTCCATAAATTAGTCTGCAACAACTATTCTGCACTTTTTGTATCCGATTACTATCATCTTTAGTTAAACAGGGACCATAAATGAAATCGCAATAGTTGAAATGGCTCAAAACAAGACTCTCACACAAGGTTCTTTTCATTTTAATACTTAAAACGTGTCGATTACTATAGATCAGTTTGAGGGATGAGAACGCTTTACTGACGAGATTACTTATATGTTGAGAGAAACGTAAATCTGTATCCATAACTAAACCAAGATTCCTAGCGGAATCACTAGCTTTGAGTATATTATTATCAATTTTCAGTGTCGTATTATTTTTTGAAAGAATTTTATTGTATCTGTTTCCAAAATACAGTACTTTAGATTTGTCAGGATTGATCTTTAAGTTGTGCTCATTGGATATTTCTTTTATTTTATTCAATTCATTGTTTATAATATCTTCAGTGATATCAAGATTTTCGGTACGAAAACTGATATATACCTGTGTATCATCAGCAAAAGCCTGCACTTTACAATTATAAATATTCTTTAGAATATCAGCTGTGTATATAATGAAAAGAAGAGGTCCCAATATAGACCCTTGGGGGACTCCTGAAAGTATGTCAAGCGTATAGATGAATATGATCCATTATTCGATATTTTTTTAGAGCGCCTCAAAAAGTAATTCCATACAAGAAATACTGAAGATTCATCAAATCCATAAAATCTTAATTTAGCACAAAGCAGCTCATGATTAATAGTATCGAATGCTTTGGAAAAATCAAGCAGTATCAAAGTGCTAGATAAGCCTTGATCACATGCAGTTAATATGTCAGTAGTTACGGTTGCTAGAGATATTTCACTATTTCTACCCGGTCTGAAGCCAGACTGGCAATCAGGAAGTAAGTTATTTGAAGTAAAATAGTCATAAATTTGGGAATATAAAATGTTTTCATAAATCTTTGATATTGCAGGAAGCAGACTAATAATTCTCAAATCAGAAAAGTCCTTGGGGTTACTTTTTTTGGTACCAACAGATGTTTTCCATAGCACTGGAAAGTAAGATTTTTCAATGCAGCAATTTGTTATGTGGGCAATGTATCGATCGATAAAAGGGCTACAATACTTTAACATTTTTGCATTTATATTATCAACTCCAAAAGCATTAGTACGGATACTATGTAAAAATGTGTTAACTTCTTCGACGGTTATGTTATCAGTTTAAATGAAAATTTGATTGAGGGATCATGAACTGAGATGTTGTAAAAATTAATTTTATTATCAGGGGTAATATAATAAGTGGTATGATTATTACCGATAATTTTTTGGAATATTAATGAATTGCAATCCCAAAGCTGAAAATACAACGAGTCCGCAGGACGAGTTGTATTTTCTTGCATTGGGATTGCCAATGAATTGATATTCCAAAAAATTATAGGTTATTAATCATACCACGAATTATATTTAGGACGACAATATAACCCCTGTTTGAGCAAAAATTGTTGAATTGCCTGGTAATTGATTCTTTATTTCTGGCCGTATTCAAGGGAATACTCTTTTCCACTGCTTCATCTATGATACCAATCGCCATTTGTCCCCAACGATCGCTCATATTGATTAAGAAATATAACTAATCAAAACACATAGATTTGACGTTTATAATTTAAATCATTATTTTCACTTGACAGCTAGTAAAACAAAAACTAAGCAGGTTTATCACCGTGAAAATACAGCGACAAGCTATATTTTCACTGTAATTCGGATTCTATTGGATGAATTTCAAAATTTGAAATAGACTGATTGGTTGTTAAGCAAGGAGATATATTGTCACAAATATTGGATACGTTCTGCAGAAAGGTAGAAAAATAATTGTTCAAATCGTTAGGGTTAGATAAAAAATCAGGAATAGAGCTTTTACGGCCTGAGCATACACTTAGGTTTTTCAGAGTTTTCCAAGAGGTTTTAGAATCTTTCATTTGGAACACTTGATTCAGGTAAGATTTTTTCTTACATCTAGTTACAGAAAGAGTATAATTTCTTATTAGCTCCTTGTAATTTTCGAAATCTATTTTACTATTAGTTCTTTTGAACTTATGCAGTGCCCTATCTCTTTCTTGTTTTAACATTCTAAAGGGTGCTGATTTTTTGGTAACTCTTCTTTGAACAACAGGAGCATTTTTATTGAAAGCGGAGAGGAGGAAGTCATTGAAAAGTTCGATTTTTTTATCAAGATCTGTCATATTTATGATATTGTGCCAAGGAAGTTCATAAAGTTCACCAAGGAGATTAATTAGAAATACTGAAATCACGAAAACATCTATAAGTGATGAACTGTGGTTCTCTATGATTAATTGGAAAATTCACTTCTACAAATGTCATTTCATGATCCGAGATCCCATGTACATGTAAGGTCCCGAATGTATTTACCATGTCAGTTTCTGATACGAATATAAGATCTAGTAATGTACTTGATGTATTTGTGGATCTAGTTGCAACATTCATTATTTGTGAGAAACCAAATGATTCATAGCAATGTATTAAGGTATTATCTAAATTGAAGCAATTTACATTGAAATCTCCTAAACAAGCCATCTAGTCCACAGTGTGCACCGTCATAGACAATATATTGTCCATGTCATCAATTACATCACCTATCATAGCATTAGGCGGCCTATAAAAAACGCCAATTATACAATGTTTATCCTTCATTTTGGTTTTCAATAAGAGAAATTCAACAGAACTCTTCATAATCATATCAATTCTCAGAATTTCACAACTCACTGACCCTTTTACATATGCTCCAACTCCTCCACCCCTGCCGGCTCTATCCTTACGAAAAAAAGTATATCCAGGAATTTTTATCTTATCAGATTCATGATCTGAGCCCAACCATGCCTCAGACAATAACATGACATCTATGTCGTTATCAATAACAATCTCCCTGAATTCCTGAAATCCTGTAAATATACATCGGATATTCAGATGAGCTATTTTCATTCCATTTTCATAATACAGTAAAGTTACGGTGATTTATACTTGTTTTGATCAACTCAAGAAAACTGTTAGCACTCAATACAGTGATTTAATATTCAGCTATAACTTATCAGTACAGTCACAAAATTCAGTAAAGATGAAAGAAAAGAAAAAAATAAATACAATTTGAAATATATGTCGCCTAGGTGGTAAGTTATAGTAAACTTGCTGAGCCTGGTTCATTTGAGAAAAAAAATGGTAATGAAAGAGAAAAAAGTGGTACAAACTCGATCATAACTTAGCTAAATCTTTAGTTGATCTAACAGAGAATTTTTTATTATCCTTGGAGACGTAAATTACACCATTATATGACCATACAGAATTCAGAGATGTTTTTTCAATAGCTGCTTCCATGAGTTTCATTCTTCTTTCAGTGAGATCCTCTTTCATGACTATTCCCGTGCCCTTCAACATCTTTTTTTTGTAGATATCTTGCTTCATATACCAATGTGCTTGAGTCAGTAAAATACTCCTCGGTCGATCAGTTAGTTTTTTTCCAATTCTGGTACACATAATTATGTCTTCCCGACGGATTTTCACAGCCAAATTCGATTCAAAAGTCTTAGCGATTACATCTGATAAATTTTCCTCTTGGTCTTCTTTTACCTTGAAGAGTCTCAAGTTATTTAACCTGGCTTTTTGATCGAGACCGTCATACTTATTCAGAAGATCTTCATTCTCAGTTTTGAGAAAATCAATGCCCTCTTCCAGCTTTTTGATAACTGTACTAAGGATTTCGTATTTCTCGTTCAGATTGTTTACCTTTTTTCTAGGTCGGCGCGGCGATCCTAGAGCCCAAATTTTTTGTCACGCTCTCGGATACTTTTTGTACGATACGATCGATAAAATCGGCGTCTTTTAAAATGGATTGCCTTTACTCACAGAATTTTTGATTTCATCACTGCTTTCTCGTGCGACAACCATATTTTTTTCAGTATTAGGTACAGAACTAGATAATTGATGGGTCGTAGAAAACTTGTATTTTGTAACACGATTTAACCACTTTATTCGGCTTTGAAAACAGAGCTCACGACAAACGTGTTTACTCACTGGCAACCATGAAGCGAATAGTATTCAGTTAGTTGTGATATATACAGTTTTCAATTGTTCTGCCTATGTCAGCTGGCTTGTAGTTGGCGACGTAGTTGCTTCTTCTTGTGCTGGGGAGTAATTAGTAAAACTGACAGGAGAATCACAAACATGAGGTGGGGAAGGAATAAAATTTAAGGAGGATGATATGTGTGATACTTGCCAGTGAAGGGTTAGAATGAAGTCACAGTTTGATTTTGTTGTGATCTGAAAAGTGAACTAAAAGCTTCAAGAATGAAATATTCATACCACCAAGAACGGTTACGATACTCATAGCAGCAGTAACGCCCTTGCATATCAAGTCGTAATAGAGGTTGTCGAATTTTCTTAAAGAGTTTGTTTTTTATTATTATTACCCTGTATATGGTTCTGGGAGAACAGAGTCGGTGTCACTTGGACTGATTATGGTATTATTTCCATAATATTTGAGACCGTTCAGCATAGAACTGAACATTTGGTGACCCCGACGTGATCTGCGACATGGAAAATAGTAGACCCGTACGAAAAATCGCCAGAATGAATAGATCTTTATCAGCAGATTTTGTGTGGCCAGACAATTTTGGGAATGGAACTAACTTTTTCAGGCCAGATGAAAACACATTACTTGCCAGACCTTTGAATTTATTCCTTCCAGCTGGCAGTCAACTTCGAACGGAACAGAGAGTAAAGGAAGCAGTAAATCAACCTCAACGAAAGGACGATCCGAATCAAAGCACAGCTCCACAGACTTGCAGCGAAAGAAGCTAAGTCTGGAAAACGAGAAAAAACGACAATGTCTCGAGATAAGAAGAAGGCAAGTTCAATTTGAGCTCGAGTTGAAGCAGAAAGAAATTGAAAACTCCCTTCGAATCCTTGAAATGGAAGAAGAACTGCAGAATGCTGAAATTGAAACTCGTCACAGTGGCGGCAGTTATGAATCGAAACACAATAAAAATAGTGTTCGAATCCATCAAACGAGAACACAAAATGATGATCATCATGTTGCTGAGTGGGTAAATAATATACCTGAATCAAATGAATGTTTTGACTACGATAATATTGAAAGTGACAAGAATCTTTCCGAGACGAATAATGATATCAAGGCTTTATGTGATACACTGAAGGATGTTCTTGTGTCGGTCAAAACTTTTGGACAGTCTCAAAGTAAATCCCATAATATTTTGAGTGCGAGACAAATCGTAGATAGAGACTTTCCATGTTTCGATGGAAATCCACAGGATTGGCCCTTGTTCTATGTCTATTTCACTAACATTTATACGTTGTGTGAGTACACAAATGAAGAAATAATTCTAAAATTGCAAAAAAGTCTGAGAGGACCTGCAAAGTTGGCCGTTTCTGGCATGATGTTGACGTCCAATGTGGACTTAGTTATGAAAACCCTTCAAACACGTTTCGGTAGGCCCGGATTCATCATAGAAACGTTGATTTGTAAGATAAAAAGTCTGCCATTCATAAAAGACTACAATTTAGAAAAACTCATTCATTTGTCAAATGAAGTTAATAATATGGTTTCCACCATCACGATTCTTGAATCGATAGACCATTTAAAGAATCCCACTTTAATGACAGAACTGTTGAGTAAACTTCCAGATGTGTTGAAGTTGAATTGGGGTGGAGTTGTGGCGAAAAAACAAGGGATTGTCGACTTGAACGATTTTGCTAGATGGTTAGAAAATTATGCTAGCGCCGCTTGCTTTGTTAGTACACCTCAACCCTTGGAAACAGATCGACAGACGAAGAAATCTGAGAGAGTTCTCAGTACCTCTGAAAATAAGAAGTCGAGAATGGTTGAAAAATCTATCTGCTTCTACTGCGAGAAAGATTCTCATCGAGATGGGTGTCCCGAGATGAAAACTGATGGAATCGATATTAGATGGAAGAAAGTGACTGAGAAAAAACTTGGTTTTTCATGTCTTGGGCGTAACCATCAAAAATTCAAATGTCGGCGTAGAAAGTCTTGTGGTGTCATGGGATGTAAATTTTTTCATCATCTACTTCTCCACAAAGACCAGTTCGAAACTTTCATTTCTGTAATTGCAAATGAAAATGTTATGACAACCGATATTATAGAACCTCTGACTGAAACCCTTTGTGCAGTAGCCAGCAAAGGAAAAATTCTTTTGAGAATGATCCCGATCAATCTGTATGGACCGAAACATTCTATGATAATTTATGCACTCTGCGACGAGGCATCTACTGTTACGTTATTGGACGCGAGAATCGCAGATGAACTAGGTGTTGATGGTCAACGAGAGAAGTTATGTTTACAGTGGACAAATGAGGAAATGTCTTCTCAGGTTGATTCTCTCAAAATCGATTTGAAAATTTCTGCAGCAAATGCGAGTAAAACTTAATTCTTGAGGGGGGTCCATACCGTGGACACCCTCTCACTGCCATCACAGACATTGAAAATGGCCTATTTCAATACATTTTCGCACTTGAGAGGATTACCCGTGCGATACTATGATAATCAAAAGGCGTGCATGATCATTGGGCAGGATAATATCAATCGATAACTTCTCGACAAATAAGATGAACTTCTCCGATGGCAACCAGATGTCTTTTGGAGTGGTCTATACACGGACCTAGTTCGAAAAAACATAAAAATGTGACTGTAGAGGCTCACCTGTTTCATATATGCGAGAAAGACAACACGGAAGAAGACAAGCTTCATGAACTAGTAAAAGATAGTTTCAGCACTGAATCTTTTGGAGTTCTAACAAGTCCTATACACATGACGAAAGAAGATTCCCGAGCACTGATATTGATGAAGCAAACCGTGAAGAATGTCGGTAGCAAATACGAAATAGGACTCCTTTGGAAGCAAGATGATCTACAGTTTCCAGAAAGTAAGTACCAAGCATTCCAACGATTGAAATTCATCGAAAAGATGTTTCGGAAAAATCACAGATTTGGACAGGAGTATTGCTCGAAAATCCAGACATACATAGAAAAGGGTTAAGTAAATAAACTCAGTCAGGCAGAATCCGAAATTGTGGGACCTCGCATTTGGTACTTACCACACTTTGCGGTCGAAAATCTACATAAACCAAATAAGATTCGGATAGTCTTCGATGCGGCATGCGGCAGCCAAATCCAACGGCGTAAGTCTCAACGATATGTTGTTGCCGGGCCCTGATATGTTACAATCACTCGTGACTATACTATTGAGATTCAGACAACGGCGATTTGGTTTCTGCGGAGACGTCCGAGATATGTTCCATTAGGTTCAGATACGAAAAGCGGACAGATCCTCACAACGGTTCCTCTGGAGAGACTTGGCGTATGAAAAAGATCCAGATATATACGAGATGAATGTTATGACTTTCGGATCTAACTGCTCTCCAGTTTGTGCACAGTTTGTGAAAAATCATAATGCAGAAATTTTCGCAGAAAAGACAGAAATTCGTAAGGCTATAAGTGAAAAATTTTACGTTGATGACTATCTCGACTCTAAGGATACCGAGGACGAAGCGATGAAAACCATCCTTGATGTACGTGAAATTCAAAATCGCGCTGGTTTCGAAGTTGTAAATTGGATGAGCAATTCTGAATTGGTGCGGACTATGCTGAAAGAGGACTTGCTCTTAGCAACATCAAAAAATATAGATGAATCTTCTCTGCATCGTGTACTGGGACTTCCAAGATGACAACTTTTCATTCAGGCTGAATTACCAAGAAGATAATACTGAACCGCCAACTTAAAGAAGAGTTCTTTAAGCCGTAATGTCCCTGTTCGACCCCTTGGGTTTCATCAAGGGAAAAATACTCATGCAAGAAATTTGGAGATCTGGAGTTGACTGGGATACATACCTTCCTGAGAGTCTGAACCGAACTTTCATAAACTGGCTCAAAAATCTTCAAAGAATCACCGAATTCCGAGGTGTTACAGTTTAATGATACCAAAAGCCACAAAAATTGAAATCAATACGTTCTCGGACAGCAGCGAGAAAGCCTTTGCAGTCGTATCCTATCTTCGTGTTTTATCTGGAAAGTGTATAGACGTTTCCTTCTTAGCAGCAAGAACAAGAGTAGCTCCATTGAAACCTTTATCGATTCCCAAGCTAGAGCTCCAAGGCGCTGTGATGGCAAGTCGCCTTGCTCAATCGATCAGACAGGAGCTTGAGGTACCTATCGACAAAATGTTCTTCTGAACTGACTCACGTTGTGTTCTGGGATGTTTGAGAGGTGATGGCAGAAAGTACAAGCAATTTGTGGCCCACAGGATTGGAGAGATCCAAGAAAAAACAAGGCTTGAAGATTGGAGATGGGTTCCTTCCGGGCAGAATTCTGCAGACGAGGCTACAAGAACGGAAATCACAAATGAAAAAAATATTATTTCTGGAAGGTGGCTCAGAGGACCTGAATTCCTGAAATCCGATGAAGACAATTGGCCAAAGGAAAATTCAGATGTTCAGATTCCTTCTTTCAAGGATATAGAACTGAAAAAGGAATACATTGATTGTGAAATCTGCCTATTTGTTGTGAAAACATCAGAAACTGCTCTGCCCGAAATAAAGAGGTTCTCGAAATGGCTTCGATTGATAACTGCTTGGTGTTTGAGATTCATTAACAATCTGAAACAAAAGAACATAACCAACAGAATGAAAGGAGAGTTGGAGGTAGAGGAGTCAAAGGAAGCTGAACACATTTGGATTAAAAACTCGCAATACGAAAGTTTCCACACAGAAATACAGCACCTCGAAAACAGAAAACCGATTGGAAGACAAAGTAAATTCATTTCTTTATGTCCGGAAATGCAGAACGGTTTACTGGTCTTAGGCGGTAGAACAAATTTATCTACGAGTCTCAACGAGAATACATAGCAGCCGATAATTATGTGTCCGAAACATGCTTATACTACACTACTTATTAGGCACTATCATGAAAAATTTCGCCATAGAGGCATAGAAATGACGTTGAATGAGTTGGGGCAGAGGTTCTGGATACTTAATGGACGAGCTGCTGTCAAATCGGTGTTTGCTTGATGTAATAAGTGCAAGATAGAACGAAGTAAGCCCGCACCCACTTTGATGGGACAATTACCCGAAATTAGATTGAGACAGGAAGTCCGTCCATTCGTCAATACCGGAATGCATTTCTTTGGACCCATCCTTGTGAAAATCGGGCGCAGACGTGAAAAGAGATGGGGAGTCCTGTTCACCTGTCTAGCAGTGAGAGCTGTTCATTTAGAAATATCGCCAACACTGAATAAGGACTCTGCAATTATGGCCATCATGAGAATGTCTGCTAGACGAGGAAGACCTGACACAATTTACTGTGAAAATGGAACGAATTTCCGAGAAGCATCGAACGAACTCAAAAAGTACATCCAAGATTTAGATACTTCAGCCATCGAGAGCACTATGTCTGCAAAAGGGATTCAGTTTAGATTCATTCCTCCATCCTCTGCGCAAATGGGAGGGGCATGGGAGAGACTCGTAGGATCCATTAAACGAGTCATTGGCCACACACTTCATCAACAACCCATAAAAGAAGAAATTCTGCAGACATTGTTCGCAGAAGCCGAATTTTTAGTAAATTCTAGACCCTTAACTAGAGTATCGAATGACCCTGATGACTTAGAAGTTCTAACACCCAATCATTTCCTTCTGGGTTCCTCAAGCGGCGAAGGCCCTCCATTTTCTGAAAATTCTGACAGAAATTATTTGATACGCAGGTGGAAAATATCTAGGCAACTCCTGGATACATTTTGGAGGCGCTGGGTAAAAGAGTATTTACCAACGCTCACCCGAAGAAATAAATGGACCAAAGACCAAAAATCTGTTGTAGTAGGCAATGTTGTTATCCTGGTTGATGACACTGCTCCGCGATATCAATGGAAGTTGGGAAAAATTACCTATGTTTATCCCGGACCAGATAAGAAAATTCGTGTCGTAGATATCAAGACATCCTCAGGAGAATATCGTCGACCTGTTACCAAATTATGGCTTTAGAGCTAGAAGAAAACTAATTACTCTAGCAGGAGGGAGAAATGTCGAATTTTGTTAAAGAGTTTGTTTTTTATTATTATTACCCTGTATATGGTTCTGGGAGAACAGAGTCAGTGTCACAAGTTCGAGAATAAAAGTTCTAAAACAAGAATTGTTTCTTTTGCGACTGATTTGGTATTATTTCGATATTTTGAGACCGTTCAGCACAGAACTGAACAGAGGTCTCGATGAGGAATGACATTGATAGGACATTCAAGAAAGGTGTGATTGAAGGAGTCTACGCTCCCACATTCGAGGTTAGGGGTGTCCACTACTTTCAGTCGGAACAGGTGTTCATTGTGAACGCAGTGGCCCGTTTTCATCCTAATAATCGTGGTGGCACTTTGATCGACACTAAAAGTGTATTTTCATGGCCCTTAACTACTGCAAGTACAGTAGCTTCTGACAGATTTCACTGCTCGAGCAGTGACCTTTAGAAGTTAAAATTTTTCAACTTCAAAGCAGCAAAGCGAATGATATTTCATTAATTTCGTAGCCATTTTGAATATCTATGAGGTCGATTGTGCATAGGCTGTTGGATTTCTTAAAAATCAGTTGAACTTTTGTCGTTTTATTTAAATTTGTTGTTTCAATTAGTTTTTATATTCTACATAGTTCTGAATATTGTTCAGATTTGTTTTATTTAGAGGGTAGGTTAGTATTCAAAGTATGGATACTGTTTTGTTTGGTGAGGTTAAGCTAGACTATAATTACTCCATTTGTGAGCATGTTCATCGCTGCAGAATAACCGTGGATTAATAGGACGTTTGTGAGAATTTTGCGCGGATTCTGAGCGTATTGACTCCTAAACAAAAATGTTATTCGAAACAAAAAGTCAGATCAGTACCTTTAATAGGATCAGGATGATATTATTTCTTATTGAACAAAATATTGTTTTATTATGAATAGAATAAATTTTATACAATTTCATTTAAACGAAAACACTTGAGCTTGGAAGGTAGTACTTCAAGGTACTATACAAACATCGCTATGGATTGAATAGCGATTTAGTCTAATAATGAAATGGAACTCCACCGAAATGAACAATTCAGTTCATTCAATTCTACTTTAATTATCTTGATTTTCCATATCATTATTCTCAGGTCTATTATCTGGTGAATCTTTTGAATAACTATCAATATTGAATGTTGCAATGGTTATTGAAAATAATCGACTACTATTATAGAAGAATATAAATATACATCATAAAGATTTCTGAAATATCTTCGAGTAACATTATCTTTTGAAAAATTTTGATTTGCACCAAAATTGCATTATTGGTCTCATTCTCGAATATTTTTCAATGATCTAATGATATTCAAAAATCAATAGGCCACCGCAGAATAGACCTGATTGGGAATCTACTAATCGGCTCTCAGCCAAACAATGTAATTGGGTTTTTGGTATAGTTTCTGGAAATCATAATCAAATACCAATAAATATAAATAGCATAAATGACAAATGACATGAAAATCACAGATTCCACTGCTTTTAACCCCTTTTCATGGAGCAGTGAAATTTTTACTGCATTTGCAGCGAAATCTCTACAGAGCATGCGCACTTGCATTTTACTGCACTTGCAGTAAGAATTCTACTGCTCCATGAAGAGGATCCTTGAAGGTCACTGCTCGAGCAGTGAAATCTGTCAAAAGCTACTATGTACTTGCAGTAGTTAAGGGCCATGAAAATACACCTTTATTTATAATAAAATTATATTTATCGGTGAAGAATTCAGGTCCAATGAAAGAGTTATTGCCTGGTTGAAAGTCCAAGACGAACTGCCTCACCCTGGAATTCGGTCTGGTATTTATAGGAAGGAGAGAGGTGTTGTTTCCATAGATACCGTCTTTTCCCATAGATTTCGATTTTTTTTTGCCAATCTAGCTTCTAACTCACGCGAACCAAGGATCTGAAACTTATGCAATATGTTCTGAGGTAACCTGTCTTTCAGCATGACCATCCCGGAAAAACGAGTGTTGCCCCTGGATGCTCTTCTGGACACCGGAGCAGTGTTGTGCTGGGCTCCGTTGCCAGGTGTACTAAAATTGACTTCATTGGCTACTAAATTGGAAGCTTCAGTACTAAATTCTTTCTATACCGACAAAACGCGGTAAATTCGAATATTTGTGATGAAACAAAATGCGGGAAATTTGAAAAACTGATATAATTCAAAATGCAAGGAGATAAAAAAGCTGATGTAATTATTTTTTCCATGGAGGAGCACATATCTGACGAATGACAATGACAGAATGACGCATATTGGCATATTGTATGGGAATACTAGATTTCCATCGAGAATACTAGGCTACTAAAAAGAATCGAAAAGTACTAAATTTAGTAGAATAATACTAAAAATCCCAACCCTGCACCGGAGAGTGACTGATTATGGTGTCAGTTTTGTGACAAAAAAAACTTGCTCATTGTCCGTTTTTTTTATGTATATGCTGTCCTCTGGTTGTGCCATTACCTTAATTCTGTTCTTTCGTTGATAGGATTCTAACCACTGAGAACCCAGATAGCACAATGACCTATTTGGGACCAATAGGAGACACCGTTAAATCTTCCGTAGGATACCGGTGGGCGTCCAAATCGTGTCACTAGGAAGCGGAAATGTTACCAAATTCGTACTTCCTAGGACGTCTCCAAGATGTCCTGCACAACAGTATGAAACGGGGACTATATGGGATATATTAGGGATCAAATTATGAAGTTTTCAGGAGATCCTATTCATGTCAGAAGGGTGTAAAGAGGACCTTGTCAGGTTAAGCTCCGGATCATTTTTTCTATAAATATGATGTCCTGTGGATATCCTGTACTATATTCATATCTTTTACCTTTTTTGGCCTCTATACAGGGAATATTTTGGAATGAAAGGAAACATTGACAAATGACCAGAAGTTCATTCATTACTAATCTTCTAAAAGCAAAGACCCGAAAACTCATTCTGGAATATTATATTGATATAACACATAATTCGTCAACACAAATAAAAATTCTGAGAAAATACAAAAAACTTGGGATACAATAATAGGGGAGCATCTCGTTCTACCCACATTTCGTAACACCCACAGTGCATAACACCCAAAGTGAGTAACACCCAAATGTCATAACACCCAAATTTCGTTATGCCCACACTCACCGAACATACCCGAATGATGCGCTGTTGCCAAATTCATCCTTCTTTTAGGTTAGGTTAGTTAGGTTAAGTTAGATTGGGTTAACAGGAAATTGCAGATTATCCGGTAAATTTGGCAACAGTGCATCATTCGGCTATGTTCGGAGAGTGTGGGTATAACGAAATTTGGGTGTTATGACATTTGGGTGTTATGACATTTGGGTGTTATGCACTGTGGGTGTTACGAAATGTGGGTGTTACGCAGCGCACCCAATAATAGATATGTATTATTATATCACATTGAAAAAATGAGATAAATCCCAACTATTTACTGAAGTCTTCTCTTTATATCTGTCCTTTCTTTGGCATGATGCATGACCAGCTCTTAATTGTAGCCTCCAACGAGGCTTCAGTTTGACTTTTTAGGGATGATTTTTTCCTCATGCCCCCTGGAATCAGAATATTCAGAGTTTAGAATGGAAAGCAAGTTATTGGAATTTAATTACATTTTTGGTGAAACAATGATGGTAACTCCAAATTATCAGAGTCTTTGAAATACAAATTATCATAGCCCTCATCATAAGACATATCCATGTGGTCATTCAGTGCAAATGATTCATTCCTATGTCCACTTTGAAATAAAGGATAATCGGTATCCATCACATGATTGAATGCTCTCAATTCATTGTGATTGTCAATTAATGTCGGGATTCTATATTGATATTTGAGTTTGATTCAAAGTCGTCATTTATGATATTATAAAGCTCCAAAAGTCTATCTGTTCCTCGTTTGATTCTCATAAGACATGCTTTATCACATTTTTTTTGGACATATTGATTCGAACTAATTTAACTTACCTGAAAATACTATGATTAACCTCTGCCCGCTGCTCTGCAAGTTTCTTATAATTCAATTAACCCAACACAACTACAAACTGAGTACAAAGACAAACTACTACAAACAACTGAACAACACCATTTTTCACTCCATGTTATGCGAACTGTCAGATTCAACGCTAAACACAGACAGAGTTAGTGTAAATGAGCTAAAGCGTTCGGTTGTCATCGAGTAAAAGTTGTAATGGATGATTCATATCGAATTTCCAACCGATAAAAACCGAACATCATAGCTCGTTTACTTGGAGGTTGCAGGAAATATCGGGTTTGTGTTGAAGAGAGAGACATCTTAAAGAGAGTGTAAAGTTTTTTGTTTGAACTTTTATCACGAAAGTCTTGGGATTCATAATACAAATGAGATCTATACTGGTTAATTTTCATCACCACAGAGGGATATAATGTAGTCCTATGATTAACTCAGGATACGTCGAGAACAAGATGAGGATATTTTTTTTACACTGCACTCGGAATACGTGGGGAAATCCTGAGGACGTCACACCGTAATGTTACTCGCGGGAGGTCCTACAATAGTCAACTGTGATGAAATTGGGATATCCTCGGGATCTCAACTGGATATCAACTGAATATATCCTGTGTAGTGACTGGCATCGACCTTGGGATAGGGTGGGGATCAGTAAGCCAGGATGTTCTACGGTGCTACATGGGCACTATTATAATATCCTACGGACATTTAGGGGATGATTTATGAGAACTCCTCAGGCATAAATGAATGATGGAATTGGGATATCCTCAAGAAGATGTGTGCTATCTGGGAAGGGAAATGTGCAGGTTCCCCTTTTCTGTTCAGGTATGCTTATTCTAGATCCTTATACTTATACCTATTAACTTACCTATTGACCGTCTTATTCAGGTTGAATCCTAGAATTTATAATATATATATATATATATATATATATATATATATATATATATATACAGTGTGCCCAAGATAAGGATGAACAGCATGGGGATCTCGGTAACCGTAAGAGTTACACGGTAGGTCAAATGGACAAAAAGTTGCGCAATTAAGGGGTCAATAAATAGATGTTGAGAAATCCCAAAAATGTTGTTTACTTCCGGAGATATTCGGGAAAAACCGAAATTTGGCGATTTGGTTTTTATTTTTTTCCGAAGTTATTTGAAAAGTTTCGAAAAAACCAAAGGCACTTTCTCATTGCCACTTTTTTACCTCTACAAAATGGCGCTCACAAAATCTCCGTACAACGTTTCGTTTGGAAGAAATCATCATCAACTTTGTTTTTTTATATGGCACGTCCCCATGCTGTTCATCCTTATCTTGGGCATATATATATATATATATATATATATATATATATATATATATACTTCGCATTTTTCCTAAGAAATATTCTGAAATTTTTTGCAGAGATCAATTACCTCAAAACTAAACTGATATTATTTGCACTAAACGCGCGTTTCCCTAACAAGGTTAGCATCTTCAGGAGAGGAAAACTGATTCTAAATCTAACGACTAGTGTTAGCTATCTATAAAGTAGTGAAAAAACCACCTGCAAAGATTTTGACGTTGAAATTTAACATTACATTCCTTTAAAAGAGCTGCATATCCACTTTCACGTTTCTTTTATAAATATATATAGCATTTTCAACTCATATCTGTTTTCAATACGATATCCAATAATATTCAGTTACAAACTATAACAATATCAGTTTATCGAAACGCCGAAAGTTGTTTTTTGTTTCATAACAACTTTCCCAACAAACCCGCGAGGACCTAGACGAAGTCGAAGAGGGTTAAGTCAAGTGATCTTGCAGGCCACGCTGACAGAATCATGTGTTCCAATCCATTATTCAAATATCAACTTTGGGGTATTATTATTTTTGAGCATATTCGATGTTCCGAATTTCGTAAGGGGGTGTACAATAAGTCTGTGTTATATCTCCAATGCCTTTATACAATACTTCAAATCGTTCTATATAGTGAATTATATCTATCCCGCGGGACATTGAATACAGAGACTGTAAGGTCTTGATAGTTTGCATATGAAAAACATTAAAATATCTGATATCCTTGAAGCCATTTAATCATTGAAACCTAAAAGTGACAATGGGTGTAGGTGGAATACCAACATACTTTTTCAAAGCGCATGCTTGTTTTTTTAGAATCACCCTTGCAAATGATTTTCAATAATTCATTGGAATCTAAAGCATTTCCTGAAAGTTTCAAAGTTGTATTTAACAATAACGTACTTTTCCTCTTTCGAATGCAAGTCTTTGTCAACCAATGAAAACTCAGGAACCGATTCCGAGGCAGACGAAATGTCATTTTCAGGCATAGAGGTTCATTTTTACGTTTCTGTTTGGATACCATTTTTTTTTGTTCATTCTCATAAAAATTTCTACATTTTTCACTGGAAACAACAGCGAGAAAAATAGCACGTTTTTTTCTAGGAGTTTTGTTTTCTAAAGCATGAGAAATTGGAAGACGTTCACTAAATGGTGTTGGTACTTTGTGAACTTCGCTCTCTTTCTTTTCGTCAGTAAGAACGTCTTCTTCTTTTACGTTTGGGTGGTCGTTGCTTCCTTTGGGCAGGCGCAGTTGACCTAAGGCACTAAAAAGAACGTCATCTCGATCAGGTGTCTGCCATATTGGGAATTCAACATAAGGAGTACTCCCTCTGGTGTTGGTGTCAAATTTTGAAACTATTCATAAGTACATTGAAATCGTTGTTTACGTTTAAATTCCTATGATTATGTGCATTCTGGTCGTTGTTTTTGTATATTTTTGTGATTATTATTATATGATACGTAATAAAAATCTTGTACATGTATATGGTGGATATTCAGGATATTCTGTTTCTGTTGACTGTTACTAGTTTTCAGATGTAAAATGAGTGCTTCAAGTTCAAACCATTATTGTTGTGTACCTCAATGTTACTCTTTGGCAAAACGGCAAAGTAGTACTGGAATAAGTTTTCATCTTTTTCCGCGGGAAAATGAAAGAAACGTTATAGTGCAGACTAGTCTAGGATTAAGAGAGTCTATAGACAGACGGCGGGCCTGGATATATCTCCTGAAAATAGGAAAACCGGTGTCTAACTTCATGAAAGTTTGTTCTCGTCATTTTACCAAGGAAGACTATTTGCCATTCACGTAATCCATGTATTCTAGCATACTCAACCATATTCCAGGCATTATTTCTCACAAAGAAATAATCTGAACCATATTATTAAGGCATTTTTCATCACTTTTGACTCACATCAAATACAATATGAAAAAGTAGTAGGTTATTAGCTAGTGATCCAAGAGAATGACAAATTGAGTGTTCCTGGAAATGAAAAAAAAGAAATGTGATTATTGTGAATCATTCCAGCCCACAAAATAGATGTTTTTTGCAAGGTGATTAATACTTACAAGATTCCCTCAAAAGATGCTGTTGTACGACCTGGAGAAATCACTTCACTTGAGTCTTGAAATGAAAAATAGTGCATGAAAAAACTGAAAACTAAAAACAAAATGAAAATATTCGAAGATAAACCGTAAAAACCCAAAGACAACAATGATAACAATGTACTCGAGAGTGGTTCGAATTTTTGCCACTTTGGCGCTGGCATCTAATCTTGAATTGCCAATTGTGGTTGCAGAATGTTGCTTTGCCAGGGAATCATGAGTCCTAGAAGCACTTGTTGATGCGATTTGCGATTGGCAATAACTCACGAACCACTGTTTTGTAGTTCACGTTCACTGCGTCAATGAGACTATTTTGTGAGGTTGCTTATGATTCTGGTAGAACATTTTCATCTTCAGCAGTACACGGCATTCTCGGTTCACAATCGTCTTTTGAGGATGCCCAAACTTTATATAAATTCAAAGATTCGTTACTGCCCGACCAATTTGATTTATATTGGCACATGTCCGCAAAAATAGATCAAGCTCTTCTTTTTCGATTTTTTTTCAATTACCTCGAGCCCTTTGATGCTGTCCGTTTTGATTTCTTTAGCAAATTGAATTGGTCTATTGGGAATACATTTTGAATAATCAACATTTTCTTTATCAAAAGGGTATAATCCACTTTCCATAAAACCATTTTGAATTGTTTTGGCTATGGCAAATGCATCGAAGACCTTAATTATGCATCCAAATGTCTATCTTCTTACATCTGTAGGAAAATTTTCAATCTTCCAGTTTCGAACGGCAGTTTTCCATCCGACTCTCAAAGGTTTGAAAACGGACACATCAATAGGATGCGTGATATAGGTGGTACCTATTAGAAAAGAGGGAAATCAAATTTAAATTATCCCATTTTCATCGCACAGCTTATTATAGGTACCAGTTAATGGATTCACAGAACCCATTGTTAGTGAGTAGTGTGCAGGAAACGGTAGTATCATTTGTTAAAAAGAAAAAAAAACGAACTTGAAAGGGGTAGACTAATCAAGGTAACTATGTTTTTTGTTTGCGGTAAGCTGTTGATTTATTTACATTTATTCAATATATTACTTGGGACAGTTTTTTATTTATTCGCAAAAAGTATTATTTTTCATTGCGACTGAAAATACAGTCATATTTCAATAATCGAGGTCATTGATAGTGGCAAATGTTCACAGCATTTCTTGTTAGATCACTGATTAGTGCGAATGCACAGTTTAATAGTTATGTGGTATTTGCGGGAGTAATGGACACCTTTGCTTTTCAAAAATGAATGATTTTGTCATGACCTGTTGAACATTAGGTATTTTATAGTTCCTATATGTGTGCAATATCAATTATACACCGCTGCAATTTCATATATTCTGCCAACTACAAATTTTATTCATTATATATGGCAGTTGTTCGAACAGCTGAACGTTCGTCAAAAGTTTACCCCAAGTTTTGTGAAAGATAAATCACGCTGGACTTATTAATCATTCGTGTTATATATGATCAGGTGTTATGGAGGTATGTTGAAAATGACATATTTAAAAAAAATGTCAATTTTTCAAATTAGGTCATTTTTATGGGTAGTGACCATTACTGCAACAAATATTTCAACAAATTACTAGTATTGGACACTCATGGTGTCCACTACTATAACCATCTGCTTGCATTTTAGTAATGCGCACCATTGTAAAAAGTATGCCTTACATAATACTATTTATACCCTCAAAAGATTGTAGGTGCTAAATGATGAAAAATCAAACCAACGAAAAGACAATATTCTTTGCTTATTCTGAGGAGGTTATGCAAAAGGCAATAGAAGCTGTGAAAAATGGTATTACCAAAAAGAAGGCGGCATAATAGAATATAGCGTTCCACGAAGAACACTATTGAAGAAACTTTCGAAGAATATGGGTCCTCCATCCGAATTATCAGAAACGGAAGGAAATATATTTGTTGAATGGTAACTTGCAATGGTAGAGAAGGGATTTCCAGTTCATAAGGTAAATCTGCTTCAGTCAGTGAAAAAATACTTGGTGGAAAGTGGAAAAAATGTTCGATACCTAATCGAATCCCTAACTCCGGGGAGAGCATGGTTTGAAGGATTTCTCAAAAGACACCCAAATATAAAAGAAATACATGCGGAGTCAGTCAGCAAAGCAAATGCTGCAGTGACAGAAGACAGAATCCGAGACTGGTATAATGAGGTATTAGAATACTTCAAAGAGAAGAAGTTGGAAGGCGTACTTTTTGCTCCAAGCAGAATTTTCAACGAGGATGAATCAGGTTTCGCATTGTGCCCCAGAACAGAAAAATTTTTGGGACCAACACAAAGCAAAGAAGATTTGTATGAAAGGGTCTCCAATGAAAAAGAACAAATCACAGTTATGGGACATTTAATATTCCCGTATAAACGAATTGCCTTAGAACAATAGTCGAATGTATTCCCGAAAATTGGTCTCTTGGTCGTTCCGATTCTTGCTGGATGAACTCAGAAGTTTTTTTCGAGTACATCGCTAATCATTTTCTACCTTATTCGAAATCAAGTTATATTATTAAATCTATATTGAGCTCTTTGTGGATGGGTACAGATCACATATCTTAACCAATAATAAACTATAGTACTGGTACCCTTGTATATAGTCTATATACAAAGCTGCGGTACCATTGTCTAAGGATCCTTAGACAATGCTGGTATTGAGAATCGTACAGGAAACTGTAATATTTTTTGTTGCATATGCGGATTTTCACCAGGTATCGGCCAATTCAATTCAATTTTTCACTTTTCAGTTCCACAAATATTTAGAACATTGAACACATTTTATGATATATTTTTTGCATATAAGTAAATTTTACAATGACAAAAAAATGTATGAGAAAAAACTTTTAGCATATCATTGCGACTTTGGTGAGATATAAAATTGGTTGGGAATATTTGATTGAATTTAAATAATATGGAAATATTGGGAGATTTGCATGAGAAAAATATGTTGCTCAAGAGTTCAGAAATAATGTAACCAAACCATAGGTTATTCAGAGAAAATATTTTCGGATATATACACATAGGAGCATGCACATTAAGTTTTGATTTCGATTAACAGTATTATGAATATATGAAAGGAACTAATCTGGTTTCAAGTACTCATTCATTCTATATGAATTATATAATAAAATATAAATCGCTTGCATGCGATACTTTTAGACACTGTGCAACTATAAAAGAACTGAACAAGAAACAGAGATTACTTCCATCTAAAGTATCACAGTTGTCAAATATAAACTAAACCAACTAAAACTAGAAAATAAATATCGATCTTTTGACGCTTTATTTTGTGAAAAATAACTGAATTGTACAAGAAGTGCAAAGATTGACTGATGAACATTATAAAACCGAATAGTTTTCAATACAGTATATAACACAGAGATGAATAAAAACTCAAGACCTATAACAATAAGTTATATAGAAAAGTGCCACTCTACATTGATTGGTACTTTGGAATATTTACTAATTCCAATTTCTCCAGTATCTTTCCTCCTGGTATTTGATTCGCAACTTCATAAGCAACCAAATGTCTTTTCATTGATTTTGTTTCTTCGAAACATACTTCATGTTCACAATTAATATGAATTTCACCACACCAAAGACTGGCAGGTTAATAACCACGTTCAAAATTTAATAGTAGTAATTAAAAAGTTCATCTAAATACGTGACTAAAGACACTTGCCTCAAAAAAATCTAGAACCCTGGCATAGTTTAATTGCCGTAACTATAAACTATTACCAAATTCACAAAAGTGCTTATCAAAATTGAAAATAATTTATAGCAATGATTCAAGGACCTTACCACTATCAAAAGCTTTGATTGGTCTAGTTTTTTTAAGGCGCCTGTACAAATAAACACGTACTCATGAGTATTAAACTGTGCATTTGCACTAATCAGAGTGATCTAACAAGAAATGCTGTGAACATTTTTCACTATCAACGACTTCAATTATTATAATCCGCCTGTATTTTAGGTGCAATGAAAAAAAGGACTTGGGACAAGTACTTTAAAAATTTGCGAGAAATAAAAAAACTGTCCCAATGAATATATTGAATGATAGTAAATAAATTAACATCTTATACAAACAAAAAACATATTCACCTTGATTAGTCTTTTCCTATTACAGTTTCCTGTACGATACTAACAATGGGTTCTGTAACTCCACTGGTAACTAATATTTTTTGTTAAATATGGATTTTCATCACAAATATTCAGAACATTGCCGAACACATGAATTATGATATAATTTTATTAATATAAAATTTACAATGACAAATGAATTATAAAAAACTTTTAGCATCTTATTGCAGGAATAACTACCCATTTCAAACAAAAAGGAAAAATGTTTTAAGATAATTGTTCCAGAAAACCCAGAGTATTTTTTTAATAATGATTATCATCTAAATGGTTGAATATTACAAATACACAGGAATAGAAAAACAACTGCTTTAAAAAAATTGTTATCTACATCTAATTGAGAATTTCAAAACCAACAACACACTCAACAAGCCATTTAGAAGATTTGTGCTTAATTTCAGCCATTTGATATCTTAAGTCTGGTGGGTTATTTTCTTCATAGATTATATAATTACAACATTTGGCAGCAGAATTTCTGGCATGGTAGGGAAACTTCACAATTTCATCACAAGTTCTGGGGGCAGGTGCTCTGTGCAAGATTTTACCACCCCCTGAAGAGATTAATGCTGCAATGTGCTCTTTGGTGAATTTTATATTATTAATCTCCACAAAATCTTTGTGACCGAAAATGAAAAAATTAATTCCGTTGAACAGTTTTGGAAGTTTCAGCAAGTGATTCATCATTGCTTTTCGGATCCCCTCATTCAATTCGATGTTGTTGATGTAGGTATAAGTCGGGAATGGAATGAAGTAGTCATTGTTTAAAAAACTGTCCACCCATTCCTGTGGAACTATTGTACAACCATCTAGCATAGCTACTAAAATTTTTAGGGAGATTTTATGGGTTTTTCTTATCAAGAAGTGTGTAACTTTTTTTGAATCATACTCTTCCAGAATCCTGATTTTTCGTTTCTCAAGCTTATCTTTGTAGACTTTTTCTATGTAATAACAATAAGCTACTATTTTTTTGTTGCAGTATAATGTTTCAATCCTTTGGATTGGTTTAATGTTTTTTCTGAAGAGGTTTTTTATTGTTTCAATTCTTGTGCATTCAACTGGCATCTTTCCAAATATGTCAACAACACTTTCATCAGCACCATAATTCAAAAGGAGTTTGATCAAATGTGATTTTTGCGATACTGTGGCTTTATGTAGAGGTGTTGTGTACTCCTCGCCTGGTATATCAACTAGTGCTCCATGCTGAAGTAGACATTCAACAATTTCTTCACTTCCGCTTTCCACTGCTTCATGCTGCAATTAAAAAATGCTACAAACGAGAAATTGATTACCCTCTCCTGTCTTTACCAGAGGTGCCCAACCAGCAAAATCCTGTACATTGATATCGACTACTGTTTTCAGAAGTTCTGTCACTTCCTGAGAATTTTGCCTTTTACAAGCAATATGCAAAGGAGTTTCGCCTTTAGCATTAACCTTGTTATAATGTTCCTCCAGAAAATGGATATGATATTGTTTATTTTTATATGTAATTATTCCTTGCTCTATATTTTGAACTGACTTGTCTATACTCTCCCTAGTTTTGTTTTTAGATACAATCCCTCCTTCAACATTGACTTTTTTTACACTCCAATTTACCATATTCAAAAGGCATTTTTCAAGTTCTGACAGTGAATCTTCTGTTTCTTTTGCTACACTATGGTGGTCAAGATCTCGCTTCCTAAAACAAATTTTACATTTTGGGCAGAAATACATGTCTTTATTCTTGAACTCCAAACATTTTCTGCAAAAATAATGTCCGCATACATTCACTTTGACGGGGTTTTTAGATCTCTCATGACAAAACTGACATTTCGGTTCACCTCGTAAAGTTTTGAGCTCTGTTAACATTGAATTCACAAACGAATCCATTTTGTAAAATTAAATATTTAACTCAAAACAATAAAACAAATGAATATGGAATGAAAATGTTTCTTTTGGCGGGAAGTATGATGGATGCACAAAACACCTGTGGAAGAGTAGTAAGAGATATCCACGTTTTGTGGTGACAAGAAAGCACAGAATTCAAATTTGGTGCAACGTTGGTATAGGCGAAAATCGTCAACCGATAGATGGCGTTACTAAATCCAAGATGGCTTCACTTTACGGTGAACAACAAATTTTGGCCATTTGAAGTAATGGTACTATTAGTTCATGATTTGCATTCTTGAGGCCTTGTTGAGTATAAATTACTGTTTAAACGTCTTAAGTTGCTTTGTGTGCTGACGTAGTTACATGTTTGGCTAGTATTACAGCCTTATTTTACTCGTGAGTGTTATTATTTGAACTACTTCACCAACCTACATTCCAGATCAAAATGTCTTATAGAATTGGAGCTACGCAATATTCTGGATTACGTGGAAAGCAGAACTAGAACGTTGAAAGAGGGTGAAGCTGTGTTCAAAGCAGGACATATCATTGCATGTGGAGTGGAAGGAAGTAGCCATAAACATAAGGAGCTTATGTTTGCGAACATTAGCTTTAGTAGAGCATCCACATGAAATCAATATATTGCTGGCTGATGAGGGATGGAAATGCCAATGTTCCTGCAAAGCGAGTTTATCTGGGCTCTGCAAACATATTGCAACCCTTATATATATTATTTTGTTATTAAGTAGGTAATGTCATTTCGTAAATATATAGAAGTAGTTGATTTTCAAGAAATGTTTGCATGTAATTAGCTTTTTGTGATAAATAAGGGATCAATATATCAGATTTATCAAAACATGTCACCGAATAGTGTTTCAACAAATGTTTTATTTTTACTATTCAAATAAATCATGAGAAAAACCTGATTTTTGTTTTGCTACAAAACTTTTTCTGTACCTTTGCATTGTATAATTCAGTACTGAGTATGAAAAGCTGAAGAAATAGGTTGGTTACTCCACTTCTAACGTGGAGATCAACAACCTCAACTCTGAACTGATTTCACTCGACTAAATATTCAATTCTTTAACAAGGTTATCATTTCCAGAAGAAAATTGATAATATCAAGTGTTAGAGTAACTGATCTCACACCAAAGGTTCAAATCTCACCAATCATGAATGAATCATGCTTTTAAAAAAAATTTGTCTAACCAAGGAGATACAATTGGCAGTTATGCTACTGACTAATTTGGGGATAGTGTGAAAGGATAAAAAACAGATTAGAAAGCTATGATTTATTTACATAATTGTAATCATACTTTACTTTAACTATATATTAACAAATATTATATTATAGTCTTGAAAATGGCTTCAAAGTGGGAACTGAAACGTCCACTAAACTTTAATTTCAGACGCCCTAGAAAGTGGAGGCTACTTACAAACATATTTTTAGTTATTGGTTTACTAATTTTCAATATATTTTTCTTCCTGAGACAAAGCTTTTCGTCGTTAATGGGGAATTTATGTAGTGAAATAGTACTAGTATTATATAATGAGCACAGTGACACCGAGCACATTTTTCTCGATTTTGTAGGAATACTTCAATGAATTCGCTGCATTTTGGATTGTAAACCATATCAACACTTCATAACTATTTCACTCTTCGCACTTCTGTACTGTATTAAGTTATAAATATTTCCAAAATAATAATTTTAAATCCAACACTCATAAGGCTCCATAGAAATAATATTTGTTGTTCACCGTCCGGTTAGTTCAAAAAAAATATATAGATGGCGATCCCTTCGAAGTTTTAGCAAATATGGGAGGAAGGTTACGAAATGTCATCATACCGATCCCTCCATACACAGAACTAATACTAGATTGGTCAAAATTTTAATTTAGACCAATCAGAAAGCTATCGTATCGTCGTACGATCGGATTTCGGATCTGTCGGAATCCAGCCCAAGGTTGGATTCAGACAGATCCGAAATCCGATCGTACGACGATCCGATAGCTTTCTGATTGGTCCAAATTTGAATTTTGACCAATCGGAAAGCTATCGGATCGCCGTACGATCGAATTTCGGATCTGTCTGAATCCAGCCTAAGGCTTAGCCCTTCGATTGAATAAAGTTAGGTTAAAGTTAAAATATATACTATTTTTATTATTCACATTGAGGTAAATATTTCAAATATCCTGTATGAAAAAGATCATTGATCAGCAAATCGTTGCTTTTAGGAATTCCATAATCATAATGAGGATTTTTGGTAGTTTATATGTAGCAAGACCAACCCCCAGAGAGCCTGTTCCTTTTAAAGCAAAAATGCCTCTCAGACTTAGGGCAGGTGTTGCTGCAAAAGGAAAAACAACTTCGGAGGTTTGTTGCGTCTATGAAATGTCTCTTATGTTTTCTTGTTTCAAAGAAAATGAATTCAATGAATCAGCCTGTCCAAAGGAAATCGAAGCTTTCCAGAATTGCTACACTAACCATTTAGAAACCAAGAAAGTAAAACATGAGAAGGAAGCCAAAGGTGTGCTTACACCAGGTGAAAAATCCATGTCACATAGACAAATCAATTTGCTACTGAGAAAATTTCCAGATGTGAAATAGTATAGTATATTTATTTTCAAGTAGTAAAATTACCTAATTATTTCCCTTATTCTTCAATGAACTATAAATTTTAAATGTTTAGTTCCTTTTTAGAAATAACATCTTTTATTTAATCGAGTCTCTATACTCTGTCCATCCAAGCAGAGGAGTCCAGACAAGGCTGCTCGTACAGAGTCACACTAAAGAACAACTGAATATTTTTTTTTTTCAACATTATGCGGCTGGATATAGAAAAATTATTCAAAGTGTAACTAATGGAGAAAACAGTTGCAATTTTGTGTTTTAACATTCAATAAACTACAAAAGAATGGAATCACTTTATTTCACCAGGACAAACAGGTAAACAGTTTTTGATTTGAAAATTGTGTTTCAGCATATGAATTATAAAAATAATAAATCTTTTAATCATTTTGGACCAATTACTGATTCTAAAGAACTGCTACTAGAAGAATCGTCATTAATATTAATTATTAGCGGAATCGTGTCAACTAAATGAACTATTAAAAAGGTCTAATCTTAACAGATCAATCTCTACTTTATTTTTCACATGTCCTATGCAATTATTCCATTTTTCAGTGGTAATAGATGGAACAGCTCCACTAAAAATATTTTGGAGATCACAAAATTTGAAGGTAGTATTTTATTTTTGGCAACATGGTTTTTTATGTCCGCCCAAATAAGCTCTATTGGGTTGATCACGCAGTGGTAAGGGGAAAGAAGTAATCGAGGAAGTTATATTGCTTTTACCATGTTATCTTCGAATGGTATACTTTTCAAACGCATCCAGTCTTGAATTACAGCTTTTTTTGCGGCTGTAGTGGGATTTTTTTCATGTGGACAAAATCAACCTTTTTCCTTTCCCTGGAAAGGGATTTCTTCTGTTTTAGTTGATAGAGGAGTGGCAATTCTTTTCATACGAATAACATCACATAACAATAACAAGTTACCTTGTCCACAAACATACGCGATTTCTTGAGAGTATAAGAATAGCTCGGGAGGTAACGACATACTTCATTACACCATTTTCGCAATCTTCAATTTTTTTGTACGAGTTTTTTTTTTACTTTTTTTAACGTCGGCCTATTTCCGCTACCAAGGTCAATCAGGTAAAAATTCACTTAATGCCACCCCCCAAATCCCCCCACCCCATATATATTTCGAACCGCCACGACGAGCCGAGTCCGAAAATACATAGCATTGGCTTAGCAAACCATTGCGACTTTCGCAGGCCGCATATCGGGCGAGCGACATTGAGAAAGCGATATCTTGAAAAACCTTTAATTTTGAAAAACCTTCAATTTTGAAAATTCCGAATCTCGCTTACAAAACCTAAGCAAATGTACTCTAGGCGGTGAGTAAGTTAGGTTAGGTAAGGTACCTAACCTAACTTACCGCCTAGAGTTGCTAACCTAACTCTAAACTAGCCCTAACTAAGTTAACAGCACACCTAATCTAGAACAAGATCAAGACTACCCAGAGTTTGCGAGGAGCGTCCGAAACGGCCGCTCCTCGCTTTGATTTGTGTGTTACCTGACTGTTGATGACATTAGCTAATTCGCTAAATTTTCGAAAAATTGGGGGTCGTTTGCTAACCCAATGGTATACATTTTTGGAATCAGCAAGTCGTAGGGGTTCGAAATATATATGGGGTGGGGGGATTTGGGGGGTGGCAATAAGTGAACTCGAGCCGGTCAATCACCGACGCCGGTGAGCACACTTCCCCCATTTTTGCTGAACCCTATGGTATTCCAACCAGTCTTCAACAAGCCTAACATCCCTGGACTCGGGACCGCCGGCTTTACGTCCCCTCCGAAGGACGGCATATCCTCAATATATCTTATCTTGTGCTCATTGATGTATTGTCTGCGAGCCACTGAACCATAGTTACTACTTTGCTGCAGATGTATGGGCTTTCGACACGGTTTTTCCCTGCATGGTCGTAGGTCGCACCCATCCAAGTACTAACCGCGCTCGGCGTTGCTTAACTTCAGATATCTAATGACTGACAGTCAACCTGAAGAGCTGGGCCATGCCCTTTGTATGAGTTATGAGTGTACCATAGACATATCATGGACTGGCCCTAAGGGCCGGTTTATCAATAGAGGGTTAACTCAGCAGGTTGACCGACCTCGGGTCAACACTAGCCCTGGAGTTACCAATGACCTAGAACTAGACGGCTAAAGGGTTATGTTATAAGCCAAGGCACAGCCTAAACGCATTGTACGTTACGAAGAGGGCATACATAGACTGTAACGTTCAGTCAAAAGCCAAAGCGAGGCCAAAGAATATTAGAGAGTTGAAGGTGGTTGAAGTGCTGCCATGAACGTAAACGTACAAATTGACAGCTACGCATGCGTAGTTTTTGATTGTTTACGTAGAGAACTTGTTTACGAGCCTACGTTATCTTGCGGGAGCTCACGGATACGTAAAAGATCAGCGTACGTTATCCGAAGAATATACGAATCACACCGATGAGTTGCGAATGACCGAATTTCGAAACTTCATTTGGCAAGGGAGGTTATTATTATTATTATTAAGTCTATTCTGGTGGCTTGATTCTTGAATATCACTAGATTATTGAAGAATAACCGAAAATGGGACTAAATGCAATTATGGTGTATATCAAAAATTTTCAATGTAGGCATGCAATATTTTTCGAAACTCTTTGGGAACTGAATATAGCATATTGAAAAACCAGTTCCTACAAAATATATTTCAGAATTCTCTATTGTGCATCATAATATTCTTCTATAACAGTTGACAATAAAAGATGGCAGGATAAACTTACCAACTTGAACGCTCAAGACAACTCTCTGTGGAGGATAGCGCGGCGACTCGACAAGAGGTTCGAGCCCATACCTACCATAGAGAGAGGTAATGAGCGTGCGGTAACGGACCCCCAGAAAGCCAGTATGTTTGTTGAATATTTTCAAAGTGTCCATAAAGCGAGTCCCGATTCTTCTGATAGCCACAGGGAAACTAGCCGATTGGCTAGTGAAATACGGATCATGGCGCCGGCATCGGTCTCTCTTCCTGTTTTAGAGAGGCTGATGACGGACCATGAAGAAGTTACTGAGGCTATCAGAAGAATGCCGAAGAATAAAGCGCCGGGAGTTGACAGGGTTGCTGGGGTTCTACTGCGCAACCTGCCGAAGAAGTGCACGGTGCAACTAGTGCACATCATTAACGCTGTACTGAAATGGCAGCACTACCCAGGTTGTCTAAAACATGCCGAAGTGGTGCCAATATTGAAAGCAGGAAAAGACAAGTCCTCTATCACAAGCTACAGACCCATCTCGCTGCTGAGTGCGGTCGCCAAGGTAGTGGATAAAATCATACTGAGTAGGTTGAATCGTATCGAGGGGAGACTGAGGCTGATCCCTGAGGAGCAATTCGGATTTCGCCGAGGCCGTAATACGGCGTCACAGGTGGTCCGAGTTGTCCACGGGGTTCAGCAACAGTTCAACCAAGATAAGAACACCGTTATGGTTCTGCTCGATATGGAAAAAACCTTCGACAAGGTATAGACGGAAGGTTTAATAGCCAAGCTGTGGAGGGCAAACATGCCTTTACACATGGTGAAGCTGATAGATAGCTACCTGGTTAACAGGACTATTCGTGTAAGAGTTAACGAAAGTATCTCGCCAGCTCGCCTAGTCGAAGCAGGTGTTCCGCAGGGATCCTGTCTATCCCCGCACTTGTACTCTTTATATACGCATGACTTCCCAATGTTCCAGAGAACGAATGTTGCCATATATGCAGATGATACTGCAATATATGCGCATTCCTTCTCTAGTGAGGTCGCGAACAAACAAGTTCAGACCCACTTGGATCGGTTAGTCGTGCCGTATCTGGAGAGAAACAAGATCTGTCTAAATCCGCAAAAGACGGAGGCGATCAACTTTTCGAGGAAGTTCACAAATGTGAAAATCTTCGAAAAGTTGAGAGTCAGAGACAGACGGGTTGATACGCAGGAAAGCGTGAAATACCTGGGAGTAACCTTGGACAGGCGTTTAAACTTCCATAAGCACCTCAGTTTGGCAATTCAGAGGGCGGGGGCAGCGATTAAACGCAATTACCCCTTGATCGCCAGGAATTCCAAACTGAGTGTGGACAACAAATTGCTAATATATAAGCAAGTCATAAGACCGGCAATGTTATACGCCTGTCCAGTGTTTTGCAGCCTAAAAAAGACTCCTTTGATGAGGCTTGAAAGGATGCAAAACAAGGTTCTCCGTATCATCACTAACAGTGATAGATACATTCGACTGGACGAGTTGAGAGATACCACAGGAATTGAGACAGTCACAGAACATATACGTAGACTGTCGTATTAATTCTTCAAGTTTTTCTTACCGAAAAGCCCTTTAACACGTGGAATCACCGGCATTAGAGCGCATCATAGACAGCACCTTAAACACGGGCTGATTTATGAAGCTCTGGATATTTTCAATGAAAGGGATTAATGAATCCATCAGACTAGCCACCCTCTGAGGGTGAGAACTTCTTTTAGTCGGTTTTTTCACTGTTTTTCCGACACATCGCCTTCGCCAGATCTATCCAACGATTAATAACATCTATAGTAGCTTAATTATTTTACCATATTGACCTGCGACCTGCATATAAGCCTTTGGGCAGGAGATGCGGATGTACCTGGAAGTAATCTGAAGCTTAATACGGCAGAAAAGAGCTGCACATAACATCGTGCACACGGCAGATCAGCAGAGTCCTCCTCGGTCCTGTTCTGTTGTAGAAGGGTATAACAGTTGTCGATTATTTTCAATAACTATCGCAATATTCAATATTGAAACTTATTCAAGATTCACTAGAAATAGGCCTTAATATAAGGGTATGGAAAATCCACATCATTTAAGTAGAATTGAATTACCTGAATTGTTAATCCTAATGGAGTTCTATTCCATTACTAGGCTAAATCGCTATATCGTAGAATGGTGAAACTGGAAAATCAATCAAGAGGACAGGACATCTAGTGATGCAAACAAAGCTCAAGTGTTTTTTCATTGAAATAAAATCATATATCATATGTATTTTTTTCATAACAAAACAATATTTTGTTCAATAAAAATTCAAAGAAAAACTACCTGATCCTATAATAGGTACCTAGCAATTACAGACTTTTTCTTTCGAATAGAAATATCATTCTTGTTCAGGATATTCAATACGCTCAAAATCTCGGAATCCGCGCAAAATCCTCACAAAGGTCCTATTACTCCGCAGCGTTGAAAATGCTCATAAATGAAGTAATTCGTGGTAATTACATACGAAACGGTAGCACTGCGGTTAAAGGCAAACAGTAACGTCATATATATGTCTATGGTAACGACTTCAACCCAATTTCATGAAAAGCCGTAAACGTTATATTTCCTACGTTAACGTCTACGTTGAGGTCTATGTATTTTAATAGAGAGGAATAACCGTGGATTAATAGATGGTTTGCGAGGATTTTGCGGGGATTCTGCGATTTAGAGCGTATTGACACCTGAACAAAAATTTTATTCGAAACCGAAAGTCTGAGATTAGTACCTTTGTTAGGATCAGGATGTTTCTATTTTTCATTGAACAAAATATTGTTTTGTTATGAATAAAATGAATTTTGTATAATTTTTTTTTACATAAAAAGCTTCCAAGCTTCACGGTACTATACAAACATCGCTATGGATTGAATAGCGATTTAGCCTAGTAATGAGATAGAACTCCACTGAGATGAAAAATTCAGGTAATTCAATTCTACTTGAATAATGCGGATTTTCCATATTATATTCAGGTCTATTCTGGTGAATCATGAATAACTTTCAATATTGAATATTGCAATGATTACTGAAAATAATCGACAACAGTTTTAGAAAGACATAAATATACACCATAAAGATTTCTGCAATATCTTCGAGATATATATCTATTGAAAAATTTTGATTTGCACCATAATTGCATTATTAGTCATATTATTGAATATTTTTCAATAATCTAATGATATTCAAGAATCAATAATAGGCCACCGCAGAATAGACCTGATTGGGAATCTGCAATCGGCTCTTAGCCAAACAATGTAATCGGGTTTCTGGAAATCATAATCTATTCATATTGAATTTCAGTTTCGAGATAATGAAAGTTGATTCCTACTGATGGAAACGGTAGATTCAATTGAATCTAAAATATTCAAGAAACTGCATTCTCAATCACTAATTATTCAGCCTAAGCTGAATGTTTCTTCACCAAATTTCAAATCATCTCTTTGAGTGTTCTAATACTGACACTTCTTCCTGTAAATTGGCTCATGTTGATCTAGTTGCCAGCCAAAACCTACTGTGTAGGTAGTTTGAGACTGGCCTGAACGAATTGTTCAAATGATGACCTGATTATTTGTTTCAGTACTGCACTGAAATTCATTTTCTATCTCTGGAGAAAGTTGCCAGAGATTCTTTTTTTGACAGAACTTATTTATCTGGCCTGAACAAATTGTTCAAAAGATGATTCAATTTAACGCTAGCCTTCAGGTATGCCCATCGACTATCAAAAATAATCAGGTATTAATTTTGATTTTCAAGTGCCATCAGCAAAAAGGTTTTTCTGTTAAAGCGGGTACAGTGAACGAATAAGCACAATTTAGTGGATAATGCACAATTCATAGTCAAGTGGATATCTCTAATATACAGTGTTATCCACTGTTAGACCGAAGCACCCTCATGAAATCTACATTTTCCGACCGATTTATTTATTATTATTTGGTGGTATTATTTTTTCTGCATGAAGAGTGTTAAAAACTCTACGTTTGCATCGAATTTGCAAATTATAATTCCCAATTTCAGAGCATTCTATGACTTTTTTGTGTTCTAAATCTCATTTAGCGATTTTATTCGTGAAATTTCAACACCAAAACTGGATTCAGCATTTAGGTGAACTCTAGAATTTCACTTCAAAATATCGATTGGCAAAAATGTTATAACAATAATAATTTATATATATTTCAGACAGATTCTGAGATTATTTTTTTTACAAAAATACCATTCTACAATATTTTTTAACTCGAAAACAATTTATATTATGAATAATGGTATGTTATCAAAATTAATATTGTGATAACTCTGTGGCCAATGAATATTTTCAGATAAAATTCTAGAGATAACCTAAATGAAGGATGCTGAATCCAGTTAAGGTGTCGAAATTTCGCAAAAAAATCACCAGTGAAATTTAGCAATTTAGAACACACAAAAAAATTATAGTACCTATGCCATGACATTTTTCAAGTTCAGTGCAAATTTAAACTTTTTGACACTCTTTCTACTGAAAAAAGAAAAAAATTCAATCGGCCGGAAAATGTAAATTTCATGAGGGTGTTCCAGTCTTAAGTGGGCCACACTGTACTATGGCACAGGAGAAATGTAGTTTACTGAACGTATAATGCATAATTCTACCTTTTATCAAATGGTACATGTTCATTGTCTGTTTACCGTTTTTTCATGTTACAGAGATTTCCTATGCTGCACATGCACATTTTCAGTTTGTGCTCATATGAAAATGTGAGAATTCAAAGTTATCAATTATTAATAATCCATTATTAGTTATGCTCTAGGAAAGGAGTAAAGCAGCAAAAAGAATACAATGTGTTCAACTTTTATGCATATTGTATTGAAGTTGAAGCTTCTCCACAAAGAGTGGTATTGGTTCGGACCTATCCTTTGTCTACATTATAAACTCTGGAAGTCCGACCCAAGATGCGTATATTCCTGGAGAAATGACTTCTATACCAGTACAATGTTGATGTTTTCGACAAAAACACTAGACCTAAGGCTTACTTGATAATGATAAAATCACATCTAGAGAATTCACATTCCTGAAATTTGTTTACAGATAGCAACAAGCGGCAACTCTAGACACATGACATGAATTCTGACAA
Source organism: Zygogramma bicolorata (assembly GCA_032362365.1). Classification (NCBI taxonomy): domain Eukaryota; kingdom Metazoa; phylum Arthropoda; class Insecta; order Coleoptera; family Chrysomelidae; genus Zygogramma; species Zygogramma bicolorata. The sequence goes on from JAVJAQ010003735.1 coordinate 228,403, forward strand.
AATTTCAATTAGCGAATCCTTTTGAAAGAACTCGTGTAGAGTCAGTGTATTACTTTCTTTTTCAACACTCTACATAATAAAGGATTAAGATACACCAGTTGTGTCAAAAATTGTTACCTAAGAATTCGCTATATTTTTGATGTTTGTCTGTTTCTGTTTAGAAATACAGAATAATACAGATGGACGAATTTGCTTTATATTTTCGATATATTATGTTATAAGGAGTTAATATCAAAATTCATATAAATTCTTGCTATTCGGTGCTGAAAGTTTTCAGAAAATTTGATGCCGTGAGCTATAAAAAAATAGTATGTCAATATAGCATTTAGCCTTCCTTAGTCTATATCAACCTGAGTAACTTTTATGGCTATTATGGCGCTATATACAAGAAGACTGCATTTGAAAACACTAGATGAATGGATGACTGATAATAATAGAATAGCGTTTGATATCCATTATGAAACATTATTCAAAACAATACTTGAATAAGAAATGAATAACGACTAATATTTGAAACAACACTTGAATTAATTACTAAACAAACGGAAAACGACTAATAATTCAAAGCAACGGAAGATAAACAATTAATTGAAACCTACTGTACTAACTGGAAACGATAAATACCTGGTTGAAAAAAACAGTAAAAGTATAGAAAACTTACAAGCACAATTTGAATGAATTGAAATACAAATTGAATTGTGCTTATGTGTTCACTAAATCCACTTTTACTGAGGAAGCAGAACACCTGATAATAAAATGGGTTGCCTACATATTTCCTACATTCAGAGTGGTACGGACAAAAAAAGAACTATCATTTTCCCAGGACTTCAGTATACATCCAAAATCAAACAAGCATTTTCTTACATAATCACTGATTATTAATCTGTCCTTGGCCTTTAGCTACATCACTGATACACTGCCAAACTCCTTCACTGTTCTGATCCCATAAAGTGATTTTGTTATCTCCACCAGAAACTGCTAGAATATTTCCATTCAAAGACCAGCTCACATTCCATACAACATCATCGAATGTATGAAGAACTGTGGAATTCCAATTGATGCAGTCATTGCTAGTCCAGATGACTACTCTCCTATCCTGGGAGCAACTTGCTATAATGAACCTATGGAGACCAACAGAGGGAGCCCAAGCAACATCCCTCACCCAGTCAGAGTGTACTTCTAATTTTGATTCTTCTATCCACCTATGAAAATTGCATTGAAACAAATAAAATTCTTAGAATGATCACCAATATTTGAGGTGACCTACCTATCTCCTTCTTCTCTCCAAATTTTAATTAGGTTATCACACCCACCAGAAACCAATCTCTTGATAGATAGAGATGGCTGTTCAGTTTCAGTACTACCAAATAAAGGCGTTATGGATGGTGCCCAACTGACAGCGTTGCAACCAATTGCATGAGCATTCTGAATCTTTTTGGCCTCCCAGTTATTACTACCAGCATTATATGTTAAAATGGATATGGATCCATCACTACTGCCACAAGCTAGAATGAGCCCTAATGCTGCTGGGGCAAACTGAACAGAGTTCACACTGGAATCATGATTTGCGTATTCATAGTTTTTCGACCATTTCCTTTGGTGTTCTTTCCAAATAATCACTTTTCTATCATATGAGCAGGATGCTAAGAGGTTGCCAAACTTTGGGTGACTCCACGCTATCTGCCAGACGGGACCAAAGTGGCCTTTTAAGTCATCTAGCAGAGTTGAGGCCCCATTTTTTATGTCATAAACTTTTATACTATTATCTGATGAACAAGTGGCTAAACGTAGGCCATAGTAATCCACTTCGGCATCATGTATCATATCTTCATGGCCTGTATCGATTGAATTAAGAATCGAAACCATTATGTGATCGAAATACCTATTTTCTGGAAAAAAAAAGAAATTCAAAAAGTTGGAAATCTAATTACAACCTCAATTTCAACTTCCACAAAACAAAAATGACGTGTACTTATAATATAATAGCCTAAAACTTTGAAGTGGTCGCCATCTATATATTTTTTTTGAACTAACCGGAAGGTGAACAAGAAATATTAATTCTATGGAGCTTAAGGTGTATTTTCATGGCCCTTAACTACTGCAAGTACAGTAGCTTTTGACAGATTTCACTGCTCGAGCAGTGACCTTCAGAAATTAACATTTTTCAACTTCAAAGCAGCAAAGCGAATGATATTTCGTTATTAGTTAAACTTTTGTCGTTTTATTTAAATTTGTTGTTTCAGTTAGTTTTTATATTCTATATAGTTGTTCAGATTTGTTTTATTAAAGGGCCGGTCTTTTCATCTTCCGATAAAGTCTCTGGTACCTATCTATCGGATAAATTTCTCAGAAAGAATTATCCAAGGGACAACTTTCTTCCGTCTTTTCTTGGTATTCTATCCTTCAGGTTCCTATCTGGTACTTGAAGGATGAAAAGGTGAAAAGACGGCAGAAGAAGAATGTCTGGAAGATACAGTTATCAAGGACCTTATCTGTAAGTGAAAAGACCGACCCCAGAGGGTAGGATTTTAAAGTGTGGATACTGTTTTGTTTGGTGAGGTTAAGCTAGACTCCATTTGTGAGCATGTTCATAGCTGCGGAATAATCGTGGATTAATAGGACGTTTGTGAGGATTTTGCGCGGATTCTGAGCGTATTGACTCCTGAACAAAAATGTTATTCGAAACAAAAAGTCTGAGATTAGTACCTACCTCTAATAGGATCAGGATGTTATTATTTCCTATTGAACAAAATATTGTTTTGTTATGAATAAAATAAATTTTATACAATTTCATTTAGACGAAAACTTTGAGCTTTGAAGGTAGTACTTCAAGGTACTATACAAACATCGCTATGGATTTATTAGCGATTTAGTTAAGTAATGAAATAGAACTGCACTGAGATAAACAATTCAGTTCATTCAATTCTACTTTAATCATGTCGATTTCGCATCATTATTTTCAGGTCTATTATCTGGTGAATATTTTGAATAACTATCAATATTGAATATTGCAATGGTTATTGAAAATAATCGACAATTGTTATAGAAGAATACACCATAAAGATTTAATTTTTATTGAACAAAATATTGTTTTGTTATGAATAAAATAAATTTTATATAATTATATTTAAATGAAGGTGGTACTTTCCAAGCTTCAAGGTACTATACAAAATCGCTATGGATTGAATAGCGATTTAGTCTAGTAATAAAATAGAACTCCACTGAGATAAACAATTCAGTTCATCCAATTCTACTTCACTTACGTCGATTTTCCATATCATTATTTTTAGGTCTATTATCTGGTGAATCTTTTTAATAACTATCAATATTGAATATTGCAATGGTTATTGAAAATAATAAACAACTGTTATAGAAGAATATAAATATATACACCATAAAGATTTCTGAAATATCTTCGAGTAACATTATCTATTGAAAAATTTTGATTTGCACCATAATTGCATTATTGGTCTCATTCCCGAATATTTTTCAATAATCTAATGATATTCAAGAATCAATGGCCACCGCAGAATAGACCTGATTGGGAATCTACTAATCGGCTCTCAGCCAAACAATGTAATTGGATTTTTGGTATAGTTTCTGGAAATCATAATCAAATACCAATAAATATAAATAGCATAAATGACAAATGACATGAAAATCGCAGATTCCACTGCTTTCAACCCCTTTTCATGGAGCAGTGAAATTTTTACTGCATTTGCAGCAAAATCTCTACGGAGCATGCGTACTTGCATTTTACTGCACTTGCAGTAAGAATTCTACTGCTCCATGAAAAGGATCCTTTATGAGTGTTGAATTTAAAAGTATTATTTTGAAAATATTTATAACTTAATACACTATAGAAGTGCGAAGAGTGAAATAGATATGAAGTGTTGTTGTGGTTACAAACCAAAATGCAGCGAATTCATTGAAGTATTCCTACCAAATGCTCGGTGTCTCAGTGCTCATATTATAATAGTAGTACTATTTCACTACATAAATTCCCCATTAACGACAAAAAGCTTTGTCTCGGGAGGAAAAATACATTGAAAATTAGTAAACCAATAACTAAAAATATGTTTGTAAGTAGCCTCCACTTTCTAGAGCGTCTGATAATAAAGTTTAGTGGACGTTTTAGTTCCCACGTTGAAGCCATTTTCAAGACTTTATAATATAATATTCAATAATATATAGTTAAAGCAAAGTATGATTACATTTATGTAAATAAATCATAGTTTTCTAGTCTGTTTTTTATCCTTTCACACAATCCCTCAATTAGTCAGTAGGATAACTGCCAAGAAAAAATTGTATCTCCTTGGTTAAACACATTTTTCTAAAAAGCATGATTCATTCATGATTGGTGAGATTGGAACCTTTGGTGTGAGATTAGTTACCCTAACACCAAATTAATATCACTTGATATTATCAATTTACTTCGGAAAATGATAACCTTGTTAACGAATTGAATAGTTAGTCGAGTGATATCAGTTCAGCGTTAGGGTTGTTGATCTCTATAAATCATGATTCATTCCACTGATTCATTGGCATCCATTGCTTCAACTCTTCGAAAAACAAGTTTGGTACTTTGGAAGTGATGTACCCAACCTATTTCTTCAGCTTTTTTTTTGAAGAAACCATATATGTTCTACAAGGTTTCTTCAAAATACTCAGTAATGTATCTCATGACTTATACAATGTATAAGAACAAAAAAAGGTTTTGTAGCAAAACAAAAATCAGGTTTTTCTCATGATTTATTTAAATAGTAAAAATAAAGCATTTTTTGTAAGACTAATCGAAGACATGTTTTATTAAATCTAATATATTGATCCTTTATTTAGCACAAAAAGCTAATTACATGCAAGAAACAACTTTTACTTCTATATAACATTTAGGAACTGACATTACCTACTTATTAACATAATATAAGGGTTGCAATATGTTTGCAGAACCCAGATAAACCCGCTTTGCAGGAACATTGGCATTTCCATCCCTCATCAGCCAGCAATATATTGATTTCGTACGGATGCTAGAGCTGATGTTTGCAAACATAAGCTCATCATTTTTTATGGTTACTTTCTTCCACTCCACATGCAATGATATGCCCTGCTTTGAACACAGCTTCACCCTCTTTCAACTGTCTAGTTCTGCTTCCTACAGTAATCCAGAATACTACATAGTTTGTTCCGTAGTTTTTTGGGTTTGTAACCTACCACAATCTGAAAAAATAAGAATTAATATACAAGTGTAGAAGGGCAGTTTTTCAATCTACCCCGAAAAGTTGCTGCGTCTATTGAAAAACAGTTCTTTCTGGATAGAACAAGTCCAATTAGTCAGCAACTTCTCGTATAACTCAAATTTTGCCTATCAAAAAAATAATAAGAACTGATATATATGAAAATACTTATCTGTTAACGTTTCGGAAACTAAATCTGTTTCCATTCTCAAAACTTCTAGGCGAATTCTTTTTCAAGTGCAAATACCTGGTAAAAATAGTTTTCGTGATTGACATTTGTCAAATTATTTCGAACAATATTTGCACTTGAAAAAGAATTCGCCTAGAAGTTTTGAGAACGGAAACAGATTTAGTTTCCGAAACGTTAACAGATAAGTATTTTCATATAAATCAGTTCTTATTATTTTTATGATAGGCAAAATTTGAGTTATACGAGAAGTTGCTGACTAATTGGACTTGTTCTATCCAGAAAGAACTGTTTTTCAACAGACGCAGCAACTATTCGGGGTAGATTGAAAATCTGCCCTTCTACACTTGTATAGATTCCAATATTAATTCTTATTGTTTCAGATTGTAGTAGGTTACAAACCCAAAAAACTACGGAACAAATATCGATCCACCACAAAAAAATGACGTTCAAACAATACTACATAGTTCCAATTCTATAATAGGCATTTTGATCTGGAATGTAGGTAGGTGAAGTAGTTCAAATTTTAACACTCACAAGTAAAATGAGGCTGTAATACTTGCCAAACATGTAACTACTTTAGCTCACAAAGCAACTGAAGACCTTTAAACAGTGAGTATCACTCAACAAGTCCTCAAGAATGCAAAACAAGGACTGATACTACCATTACTTCAAACGGCCAAAATTTGTTGTTCACTCTAAAGTGAAGCCATCTTGGATTTAGCAGCGCTATCTAGCGGTTGACGATTTTCGCCTATCGCAATCTTGTCAGAACCTGGAATCTGAAGACGGAGGCCAGGGACTCAGAACACCCTATTTACATGGAGCTCGATCTTTGACCAATGTGAAGTTGGCAGCCAAATATTCCGAGATTACCCGATTGATCAGCGGCGTGCATACCATTTTTTCTCAGCAGCAAGAAGGCTATAATAATAACATTCAGCACCTGTTTCCACATGGTTTTATTCACGAGACTGGTACAACATTTGAAAGGAGTACATTTTCATATGCGAACAACAACAAGCCGATTGTTGCTTTTTTGAAAAACTTCTGAATATGTTTAGATGAAAATCTATTTTATCGGCCAAAAAACTAATTTTGGAGGGGGGTAATTTACAAAATATAAAATCAGATTGTACGATTAGGAAAATCAAATCTGAAGCAGAGTCTCATTGGGATAGAGATGAGAATGATATATTAGATCTGGTGAAAATGCAAGAGGATCATGATGAATATGTTAAGCAAGTGTGCATACCATTTGACATTTAACGTAAAGGTGTACAGTAAGGAACAGTTTGATGTACTCAATAAAAGTCGGGATAGTGTTTTGCCAATAATTTATTTTGACGCTACCGGCGGAATTGTTAGGAAGCCAACAAAAAAAAAACAAAAAGTGTTTTTGTATTGTGGTGTAATACCCATTTCTACTGGTCGTATATTCCCTGTTTTCGAAATGGTGTCGGGTAGCCATATGATTCCAAAACAATTTTTTCAATTTCCAATGACTTCCACACTTTTTGTGAAGAGTATGATAAATGGCCCACTTTTGGATCCGTTGTTACAGACTTTAGCTTCGCCAACATACATGCAATCTGTAAAGCTTGTAATAGAATGAATTTATTAGAATATTTAAAAGTCACATTCCAAATTGCTTCGAAAGGAATAAATGAACTTCCGACAGACTTTATAACTATACATTTATGTTGCGCACATTTGATGAAAAATTTCAGTACCTAAAGATATTAATGAATGTTTCGCGGAAAAACACGTACGGGGTTCTTATAAAGATTTGATGGCTTCTGTAATAGATATGGAATATTTCTCTGATATTGAAGAGTGGTTCTTCATTGTGGCTGTTATACTACTGTGTCCTGTAAAGAATGAACTTGTTCAAAAATATTTGGAAGCATCACCCACACAACACATGGACATCCAGTGGATATCTAATGGATATCCATTAGGGATATTTTGGACATCCGATGGACGTACAGTTTTTATCCAAAGGATATTCAATGGACGTCCAGTGGACATTCTTAGGCCACCAACCTGTACGTCCATAAAATATCCTTCATGGACATCCATGAGATATCCATTATGGACATCCATAAGATTTCCTTCATGGATACCCATAAGATATCCATCATGGATATCTACAAGATATACTTTATGGACATCCATGAGATATCCATCAAGAACGTCCATAAGATATCGTTCATAATTCTACATAATTATTTGTGCAATTCGTTACAGAGAAACCAACCTAGCTTGAGATGTGAAAAAGTGCTGCACACTTCTTGGACAACGGATTATAGTCAGTAATATATCCTGTGATAAGGCACTCAACGTGACCGTATGTGCAATTTAAAATGTTCTGCTAGATTGGTTTCGCTGTATTCAAAAAATTTAGACAAACGTAAACTGGAGGGTGGTAGACGTACGATCAAAAAACTTCGTCGTCGTTAATAATAATTTTTAATTTTTTCATTACTTTTCAAACAAAATACTTGATATAGTTTGAATTTGAAAAATAATTTGCCAAGAGTTCTCAACAGAAAAGTTATTGATGAATTCAAATAGTTTTCAAATTGAATAAAATATGAATATAGTACTCGACAATTCACTTGCTTCCTTCCAAAAGTTCACGTTCACGGTAAATGCTAATGATCACAGTTTACAATTATTAACTAACACACCACTATTTTTCGTTTCTTTATAAACACAATTATTGCACAATGCACACCACAACGTTTCAACTCAGTTCAACATAATTTTTTCAAACCGACCCAACACTCAACGACTCTCAAAATTACGACATTTGACAGACGCCATAGACGGTTGCACGTCAGGAAACCGAGTCAAGATGAGTTCACAATGCAGCGCTTTTGCATTTCGCGTCGCGCGTCACGTCTTCTGAGGTGACACTATATTCAAATATTATTTAAAAGTATTAAAAGTAAAATATTATATCAACTTTTTTTCTGGAATGAAGAAACATTAATTATTTTTACAATAAATGTACGAAATGGATGTCCATAAGATATCCTTCATGGATATCCACCGTGGATATACGAAAGGATATCCATTTTGTACATCGTATGGATATTTTTAACTGGGAATACTTTGGATATCCAAAATTTGGATATCCTATGGATATCCAAAATTGGTCCAAGGCTATTCCGACATGAAATGGACATGAAATGGACGTCCATAGGATATCGGGTGCTGTATGGGCACTCAAGTTGAGAAAGGGTATCTTGATTAATTCTGAAATGAATTTTGAGGAATTCAACAATGTTGATGAAAATAATATGGGTAAATCCGGAAGATAAGTTTCTTGACGGTTTGCACAAAACGAGTGCTTTTTACATATACTTCAATAAATTGCTTGGGATGGTTATTAATGAAACGTACAATTTTTCGCTATGTGATGGACTCCATAACGAATATTACAGCAAAAAGTTTCTGGATCTGATATTACTGAAGACTGAAGTATATGCCATTTTGTCCCCTAAGGACGGGTATTATTTTGAGAAAAAGAAGAACTGAACGTCATGTCAGTAATTCTTACATAGAAAATTATTTTGGGCACCTGAAAAATAATTTTGGATGGTAATAAGAATTTGAAATATTCAAGATATTTAAGGGAGAGTAGGGAGAACGTACTAGCGTTATACAAAGAGTTCATTTGCGGCATCCCTAAAACACGTTTGACTTAACAAAAAGAGTGTAAAGGAATTAAAGATTCCTTGAATGAACATGTCGTTCAAGAGTCGTGGAATAAAAAATTTCGCAGCGCACTGAGTACTCACTTTTCTGGAAATTTTTTGAAGAACTTAGTAGCCACGAATAAAACGAGCTTAGGAGTACCTAATAAATCGATAATAAAAGCACAAAGTAATGAACAAATAATGAATGATACGGCAGGCGAAAAAATGCTTATACTGCGGATACGGTCGTCTCGATATAACAGTAGATTGGATAGAATGTGACGCTTGTAAACGTTGGGTACATACCACATGTGATCCATCTTTCGGAGAATTACGCCACCAGAGAAGAAGCGAACTCAGCAGTATTTCCCGACTCTGCAGAATTTACTTGTTCAACTCATTCTTTCATAAAGTCAGTCAGATTTTTGCATCCATACTGTTAACATCGCTCACGACTATGAATTTGTAACTTCGAAGTAAAATAAATCTTTTTAAAAAGGGACTTTGAGTAATCGTTGATATTTTTGGCGCAGTCGGTAGGATAATCGGGATTGTGACGAATTGATCGTGCAATTTTCGTGTTTACGATTGACTGATTATCGAACTTGTGGTGATTCGTTGTGTGGACTTTGGATAACGGAGCGGCTTCTCAAACTTCAGAAAACCCCGTCTATCGCAGACCCGTCATCATCGTCAACAACCAGTCATCGAGATTTGGGACCAGCATTGCCCAATTCTGCAAGGAGCATCGACGTGGAGAAGACAGAATAGCTGATCCAGACGTAACCCCTAATAGTGGATAAGTAACATCCTCATTTTGTCGCTCGATCATTTGATGAGTACATTAGGAAATTTGGATTTAAATATTCTCTCAACTGACTCACAACATCCTCCAAATACTTCCTTATCCGAAAATAATTCTATTCTGAGACCACCTGTTCTCAATTTATCTCAAACACAAACTCACAATCAACAAACACAGCCAATTATGAATCAATTCAAAGCCGAATATTTGAATTATTTGTCGGAATTTGATGGCAATCCGAATGACCAGAATAGATTTTTATCAATCAGTGAATCCCTCATTACAAATTTTTACGATTATACTAATGTTGATAATTTTCAAAATATTTATTCCTTGAAATCAATTATTTCTAAATTGAAAGGAAATGCGAAAGCTTTAATTGATATTCAAGGTGCCAAAAACTGGACAGAGTTGAAAAATATTCTCACAAGAAATTTTTCAGATCAGAGAGACGAGGTTTGTTTGAATAGAGACCTTGTCATGTTGAGACAATCATCAAATGAAAATGCTCAAGCGTTTTATGAAATGATCACTTACTAATGATCCTAAAAATTTCAACGCTAGTTCAATTTGACCAAAATATGCCACCAGGCAAAAATTGTAGTATTCAACTAGTCTGAAAAACTCATTGATGTTGAACAGAAGATGTTACTGATTATTTCGGTTGCCAGTTGTAGGAGTCTTACCTACCGTCTGGTGATGCCACGGTGAGTGAGTTCTAAGCCCCATCCCACTGGGCTATATGAAATAACTAAATATTGTCTCCATCTGAATCTTGGCCACTGCGAGGATCAGATACTCGTTCAGTTTCTGGTTCGGAGTAATCATCTGAATCTAAATAATTAGGATCGAGTTTCAAATCTTTGACATGCCAATTTCCCAGATCAACACCATCTTCATTCTTTAAAGCATAAACTAATGGCGAAAAAACTTTGGCAACAATACAAGGTATAAATTTCGGAGCGAATTTGGCACAAAATGAATTATCTGCTTTTAGCCCGGGAGCTGCCGTCAAATTTTACCGGAGCATTTGAAAACGGTTCATTTTTTTTATATAGACATTAGGTTCAGCGAATATCACAAAAACCACTGTCAGCTGTTCTAACTGCGTGGAGTGCAAGCGTGGGAGGTTGCGAAAGTCGTTGAAAAAATTAACTTCTCGTATCATTTGAAAAGAGCTATACATTTGTGAAATCTTTGAATACAACATATACATTTAAAAAAAATATGTCAGCTGCATGTGATCAGTGGATAACATCGTCAGCTGACCGTATCAAGATGTATAAAATTAGCAGAAGATCGGATCATTTGAGTATGGCTCAAAATTTAATACGTGTTAGTTTTATATCTGAAAATTGTTCAAATTCATGACAGCTGGCGATACAATCTGAATAAACGTGTTAGCTGAGCTTTCAAAGTGTACTGTAGCATTTAGTCGCGCGGCGCGATGATGATACGGCTAACATATTTTGCCACATCTTATTGACAGCTGACAATCATTTCTTTTATTTCATAATATAAATGTTAGGAAGAAAATGATTTCAGGTACTACTTGAAGAATAAATCTCAGAAGTTCATCAAAAAAGTATATTCAATAATTTAAAACTGATTCCATATGGCGTAGCTTTTAGTATGAAACAATTAATCAGAGTCATCGTCAGAGCAGCTGTCAGAATGATCATCAATGTCAGGTTCTGATTCCTCTTCAACTTCTCCAGCATTATTTTGTTGCATATGTTCCAAAATATCTGTAAGTATGATGATCATAGGAGTTGATTAAATTGATTTCAATGAATAAAATATAAGAATAGATTACCTGTAATTTCTTCGCCATCGTTGGTGATGCTTTCTAGTTTTGGTAACTGTTCGCCTTCGAACCACTTGAAAATATATTTCCCATCACGTTCGTTTCATCCGAAATCTGTTGGTTTCGACATAGTTGGCGTACGAAGATAGGCATGACTCCACCATTGCGATGTATACGAAGTTCGCAAAAAGTGCTGTCTTAGTTCCGACTTGCAAGGAGGTAACATAGAACCTTCCAAATTCTGATTGATTTTCAGAATATCTTCTTTGTCACTGACTTTATAGACCTTCAGGAAAGTTTCAACTCTTACCAAATTAATATTATTGATTTGGTTGAAACCATAAACTCGGCAGACAAATTCCTCCAAAATTGAAAAATTTTCTTCAAGCACGCTTTCAAGAGATTCGCTCGGAATGTTCCCTACAATTGAATTTAAGGATGACTATTCGATAGATCTATATTATTTCGAAATGAATCTTTTCTTATTTATTTATAACATGTAATAACACGTAATACCATTCTGACTCCAAATAAGTAATATCAGATTCCAGGTAGCAAAAATTGAAAAATGGAAGTATGAAGAAGAGTGTTTTGCACACTTATATTGAATAAAATAAATAATTAATTGTTAGCTGACAATAAGATGTGGCAAAATACGTTAGCCGTATCATCATCGCGCCGCGCGCCTAAATGCTACAGTACACTTTGAAAGCTCAGCTAACACGTTTATCCACATTGTATCGCCAGCTGACATGAATTTGAACAATTTTCAGATATAAAACTAACACGTATTAAATTTTGTGCCATACTCAAATGATCCGATCTTCTGCATTTTTTATACATCTTGATACGGTCAGCTGACGACGTTATCCACTTATCACATGCAGGTGACATCTTTTTTTTAAATGTATATGTTGTAATCAAAGATTTCACAAATGTATAGCTCTTTTCGAATGATACGAGAAGTAGCAACCTCCCACGCCTGCACTCCACGTAGTCGTGCCAGCTGACACCTACTGTAATCATTTGTTTTGAGAAAAAAACTTTCTAAAATCAAAATTAATCATACTCAAATCACCCATGAAAATTTGACGGTACCTCCCGGACTATTTGGATAGCACATAATTCCTTTTGAGTACTCTATCCCCTACTTTGTATTTAGTATCTCTTTTCCTGAGGTTATACTGTTTAGCATTTTGGTTATTAATCCAATCAAATTACCTGTTCAAGAGCCCAAAATAACGATTTTCGCTAACCCGAAAAGTGGCTGTGGATTCCGGCAGACACAGGTGTCCTTGTTATCTCCTAAAGTTTGCGCCAGATTCTGTCCGTGCGTTTAGCAACAATTAGCGGTTGAATGCCGGAAATCATAATTTTTTTTTGTTTTTTGCTTATATAATAAAAACTATTGGTCGGATCAAAAAAAAGTTGAATTAAAAGTTGTAGATAATTGAAAAATCTATCGATTAGCGTTGGCCCGATGTCGATATTCTAATTTGTTGCTTAACTATTGCGCTCGGAATAAAAAAAAAAAGGCGTTTTTTCCATTACTCTTTTAAAAAATGTTAAAATGGATTTGGGGGTTGCAACTGTGAATTTGGGAAGATTTCAACAAGTAGAAACCACAGTTTCAATTTGGTTGAAAAACAATTGATAGGTTAGCAACAATCTTATTTGTTACTGAAAAAAGTGTCCCACTAGATTGTTATTTCTTGCCCTACGGATAATCGTAGAGCAATGAACGGAACGGTTTTGGATAGTCGAAGAGTTGAACTACAAACTCTCATTTTTAGAAGATCGATTTTTGCAATGTGAAAACTTCAAAGATGGCGTCAAAAAAACAACGTTATTCAAACTAAAAAACAATGAGGAAAAAATGGTCATATCAAAATGCGACAAAATGCACTGGAAAGCTGCGATTTTTCTACGAATTTTGCCAACCTAACCTTTGCTGAATGGTAATGGTTCGGACTTCCATTGTCTATATTTTCAACTCTATTGAAACCTGTTGCTAGGAACGGAAAGATTAAAATACAAATCAAGTGAGAAAAAATCAAAGTCAAATTTTTTTTGGTCAATGATGAAATTAGGGATTGATTGATCAACGAAAATACTGTTGTTACAAGAAATCGAGATTTCGAATATGAAATATAAGTCAAAAAATTATTTAAATAACGAAATGAATGAAATAATATTGTGACAAGAAAATTGAGGTATCGAATATGAAATACTAGTCAAAAAATGTAAATAAAGAAATTGAACGGAATATTTTGAAAAAATGTTGAAACAAAGTTTCAAGTTGAGTTTACTCACGACGTTTCGATCGTCGAATCGTCTTCGGGTGATTACTGACAATATTTCGAGGTGTGGTCGGTTATAAAGCCCTCCGATTTCCCTATGGTGGGGGAAGGGGTGCTACTACCAAGGAGGCGAGCGGGTGCTACTACTAGAAGTGTGCCGATCGATCTTCAGCGGGAAATGGATGTATTGGCGCGAGATTCTCTCTCATCGAGCCACAGCCGGTCCATGCCTTGGATAAGCGGCCTCCACACATTCCGGATCTCCACGCTTGCATGACTGAATGCGTCGTTGTTGAGGATGTAGGCGGCTTCCTTGAATTTCCTCTTGAACCAGTGCTCCTCCTTGTGTATGACCTCGGCTTCAGACCATTTGATGCTGTGATGGTTTGTCCAAACATGCTCCGCTATTCCTGATTTCGTTGTTTCTCCTCGTTGAGTGTTTTTCTTGTGTTCGCTTATTCTTACTTCCAATGGTCTTTTGGTTTCTCCGATGTAGGATTTGCCGCACTCGCATGGTATCCGGTAAACGCAGTTGTTGGTGTCGCTGTTTTCATTCGGTGGTCGAATTTTTGTGAGCTGGCTGCGTATTGTGTTCCCTGATCGAAAACAGACTCTGACGTTGTATTTCCCTCCTATCCTCTTGATCCTCTCTGAAAGTCCTCTCACGTAGGGGATGTTAAGAATTTGCTGTTCCAGTATCTCCTTAGTGTTCCTTTGATTCGTCCGGGCCAATGTTTGATCCAATGTTCGATCCACCAGCTTCTTTGAGTATCCATTGCGAAGTTCAGACCCTTTCCCAATTGCACCAAAAACAATATTCACATTGGAGATAATCAGCGCCGTGGAATCAAGAAGTTGCCACATCGACCAAGTTCATGCAGAGGAGTTTCGATAGAAGATAAAAGAGCAGATTGAGCGTGCCCCACTTCCAACATCCAACATCAGTCGAGCAGAACACCAAGCACTGTGCAGTTTACGAAGAGATGATACCATTAAAATTCTACCTGCAGATAAAAGAAACGCCACAGTAGTGATGGACGCTGAACAGTATGAGGCAAAAATCGAGGAAGTGCTGCAGAAAGGAAAATACAGCGAGCTATCCAGAGACCCCACTTCATCGATAGAGAGAAAGGAGAGATCCTCACTTACGCCCCATCACAGCAACCCACCTCACCTCTACGGGCTTCCGAAAATCCACAAGACGGACGGACGTACCTCTCAGGCCGATCATCAGCTCCAGGAACTCAGCAACCCACAGGCTCGCGAAATTTCTACTTCCCATCCTACAGCCACTACAAGGAAACTCCTCGTCCTTTGTGAAGAACTCCAGGCATTTCGTTGATATCTTGGGAAGAATCGAGGCCAAAGAAGGAGACCAGCTAATCAGTTTCGATGTGGAAAGCCTCTACACCAACGTTCCCGTCAAAGAGGCACTCGAGATCATCAAAGAGAAGCTGAGAGAGGACGATACTTTGGAAAATAGAACAACACTACCAATAGTGGTCATCATGGAGTTGCTGGAATGCTGCGTTCGGAATTGCTATTTCCAGTTGAAGGATCGTTTCCTCAGCCAAGATGAAGGACTACCAATGGGATCACCATTATCACCGGTAATAGCCAACATCTACATGGAGTGGTTCGAAGCATTCGCCATCGAACAGGCCAAGAAGAAACCCCGCGTCTGGTTGAGATATGTCGACGATACGTCCATAGTATGGAACCACGGAGATGCAGAATTGGACGCCTTCCTAGAACACCTGAACAACGTGAGGCCCACCATCAAGTTCACAATGGAAAAAGAATCTCAGAGCAGACTGCCGTTTCCCGACGTGGAGGTGAAGAGGACCAGAAATTTATAGGGAAAATCAGTCAACAGGAAACCAACTCATACTGGACAATACCTGAATGAGCAATCCAATCATCATCAATCTACGAAGCGAGGAATCGTTAAGTCTCTGATTGATCGGGCAATCAATCTCTGTAACACCAAAGAAAGTCTAGACAAGGAGCTGAGCAACATAAGAAAGGATCCTCAAAAGAATGGATACTCAAAGAAGCTGGTGGATCGAACATTGGATCAAACATTGGCCCGGACGAACAAAGGAACACTAAGGAGATACTGGAACAGCAAATTCTTACCATCCCCTACGTGAGAGGACTTTCAGAGAGGATCAAGAGGATAGGAGGGAAATACAACGTCAGAGTCTGTTTTCGATCAGGGAACACAATACGCAGCCAGCTCACAAAAATTCGAGCACCGAATAAAAACAGCGACACCAACAACTGCGTTTACCGGATACCATGCGAGTGCGGCAAATCCTACATCGGAGAAACCAAAAGACCATTGGAAGTAAGAATAAGCGAACACAAGAAAAACACTCAACGAGGAGAAACAACGAAATCAGGAATAGCGAAGCATGTTTGGACAAACCATCACAGCATCAAATGGTCTGAAGCCGAGGTCATACACAAGAAGGAGCACTGGTTCAAGAGGAAATTCAAGGAAGCCGCCTACATCCTCAACAACGACGCATTCAGTCATGCAAGCGTGGAGATCCGGAATGTGTGGAGGCCGCTTATCCAAGGCATGGACCGGCTGCGGCTCGATGAGAGAGAATCTCGCGCCAATACATCCATTTCCCGCTGAAGATCGATCGGCACACTTCTAGTAGTAGCACCCGCTCGCCTCCTTGGTAGTAGCACCCCTTCCCCCACCATAGGGAAATCGGAGGGCTTTATAACCGACCACACCTCGAAATATTGTCAGTAATTACCCGAAGACGATTGCGGATACCAGCAATCGAAACGTCGTGAGTAAACTCAACTTGAAACTTTGTTTCAACATTTTTTCAAAATATTCCATTCAATTTCTTCATTTACATTTTTTGACTAGTATTTCATATTCGATACCTCAATTTTCTTGTCACAATATTATTTCATTCATTTCGTTATTTAAATAATTTTTTGACTTATATTTCATATTCGAAATCTCGATTTCTTGTAATAACAGGATTTTCGTTGATCAATCAATCCCTAATTTCATCATTGACCAAAAAATTTGATTTTGATTTTTTCTCACTTGATTTGTATTTTAATCTTTCCGTTCCTAGCAACAGGTTTCAATAGAGTTAAAAATATAGACAATGGAAGTCCGAATCATTACCATTCAGCAAGTAACATTGTCAACCACTTTCAAGCAAACAACCTAACCTTTGTTCCACGAAAATTAGGAGCCGAGATAACACTTTTTATTTATTTAATTCTCTCTTCCTTTGTTTATATGAAGCAACGAGGCCTTGACGACTGTACAGAGCAAGAGTCATATTATCCATAGAAACCAGCAGAATTTGTTTTCCACAATTATTTATCATATTTATTAATGGTAGCAGTGGAGGTTCTTCTGGGACCGTTCGACTTGCCGTTCGCGTGAAATAAACTGATCAGAGCCCATAATGACATCGCGTTCTGTAATCTCGGGAAATACTGGACGGATTTTATTTTTCATTTTTTAATTTGTACTACTGCATCGAGATATGATCAAATATCACTGTGGCTTGCCCGGATTGTTTTCGGAAATTTCTCAAATCACAAATAATTCAATTTTAACGCTGCAAATTTAGTGTTAGGGAATCAATATATTTTTTGGAAGGTTAATAACATCGTGACATAGGAAATGAATGTTGACTTGAAATAGGACTGTTTCGTAAAAGGATTGGATAAGTATAAATGTATATTGATTCTAATAAGAAAAATTATTTTGCATTCATAAATATTCACATGTCCTTACCATACATACATTGAAAGCATTTGTGGACTCTCATTACAATTTTGGTCGCTTATTTGCGATAATATATTCAATTTCGCTCGCATCGCTCTCATCCTGATCATTTAAACTGTCGAGCACACATTCGCCATAATCAATACAACTGAAGCTTTGTACTGGAGCATTTGATTTATCTATAAAGATTTCATGCTCGTCCGAAAATTCTTGATCAATATCTGAGTTTTCAACAATTTTTTTTTCAACGTTCGTGCATGGTTCACCACGGCAACTATAACAAAGACTCCATGTGAATGGTTTGCAGCTTGTTTACTCAACCGAAAAGCTTTTACCTGAGGATATGTAGAGACAAATTACTTGTCGATGCACAAAAGGGTGCAAGAGAGCTACGTGAGGTTGTAGAAAACATGGAGTCTTTGTTATAGTTGCCGTGGTGAAACATGCACGAACGTTGAAAAAAAATTGTTGAAAACTCAGATATTGATCAAGAATTTTCGGACGAGCATGAAATCTTTATAGATAAATCAAATGTTCCAGTACAAAGCTACAGTTGTATTGATTATGGCGAATGTGTGCTCAACAGTTTAAATGATCAGGATGAGAGCGATGCGAGCGAAATTGAATATACTATCGCAAATAAGCGACCAAAATTGTAATGAGAGTACACAAATGCTTTCAATGTATGTATGATAAGGACATGTGAATATTTATGAATGCAAAATAATTTTTCCTATTACAATCCATATACATTTATACTTATCCAATCCTTTTACGAAACAGTCCTATTTCAAGTCAACATTCATTTCCTATGTCACGATGTTATTAACCTTCCAAAAAATATATTGATTCCCTAACACTAAATTTGCAGCGTTAAAAATGAATTATTTGTGATTTGAGAAATTTCCGAAAACAATCCGGGCAAGCCACAGTGATATTTGATCATATCTCGATGCAGTAGTACAAATTAAAAAATGAAAAATAAAATCCGTCCAGTATTTCCCGAGATTACAGAGCGCGATGTCATTATGGGCTCTGATCAGTTTATTTCACGCGAACGGCAAGTCGAACGGTCCCAGAAGAACCTCCACTGCTACCATTAATAAATATGATAAATAATTGTGGAAAACAAATTCTGCTGGTTTCTATGGATAATATGACTCTTGCTCTGTACAATCGTCAAGGTCTCGTTGCTTCATATAAACAAACAAAGGAAGAGGGAATTAAATAAATAAAAAGTGTTATCTCGGCTCCTAATTTTCGTGGAACAGAGGTTAGGTTGGAAAAATTCGTAGAAAAATCGCAGCTTTCCAGTGCATTTTGTCGCATTTTGATATGACCATTTTTTTCCTCATTGTTATTTAGTTTGAATAACGTTGTTTTTTTTAACGCCATCTTTGAAGTTTTCACATTGCAAAAAACGATCTTTCAAAAATGAGAGTTTGTAGTTCAACTCTTCGACTATCCAAACCCGTTTTTTTCATTACTCTACGATTATCCGTAGGGCAAGATATAACAATCTAGTGGGACACTTTTTTTAGTAACAAATTAGATTGTTGCTAACCTCTCAATTGTTTTCCAACCAAATTGAAACTGTAGTTTCTACTAGTTGAAAGCTTCCCGAATTCACAGTTGCACCCCCCAAATGCATTTCAACATTTTTTAATAGAATAATGGAAAAAACGCCTTTTTTATATTCCGAGCGCAATAGTTGAACAACAAATTAGAATATCGACATCGGACCAACGCTGATCGATAGATTTTTTAATTATCTAGAATTTTCAATTAATTTTTTTTTCAATCCGACCAATAGTTTCCATTATATGAGCAAAAAACAAAAAAAATATTATTGACGGCATTCAACCGCTAATTGTTGCTGAACGCACGGACAGAACCTGGCGCAAACTTTAGGGGATAATAAGGACACCTGTGTCTGCCGGAATCCACAGCTACTTTTCGGGTAGGCGAAAATCGTCATTTTGGGTTCTTGAACAGTTTATTTCACGCGATCGAATCTTTTGGCCGCCTAGCGCTGTATCTTTCCCTCCTGCTTCCCCCACCACGCGGCTCGTAAAACGGTTCCGGAAGAACCTCCAATGCTCCCATCAATAAATACGATAAATAATTATGGAAAATAAATTCTGCTGGTTTCTATAGATAATATGACTCTTTCTCTGTGCAGTCGTCAAGGTCTTGTTGCTCCATATAAATCAACAAAGGGGGGGGGGAATTGAATTAAAAAAAGTGTTATCTCAGCTCGTTATCATCTTGGAACAAAAGTCAGGTTGGCAAAATTCGTAGAAAACGACCATTTTTTCCTCATTGTTTTTTAGTTTGAATAACGTTGTTTTTTTGACGCCATTTCTGAAGGTATCACATTTCAAAAATCGATTTTCCAAAAATGATAGCTTGTAGTTCAACTCTTCGACTATCCAAAACTGTTTCGTTCATTACTCTACGATTATCCGTAAGGCAAAAAAAACAATCTAGTGGGACACTTTTTTTAGTAACAAATTATATTGTTGCTAATCTATCAATTGTTTTTCAACCAAATTGAAACTGTGGTTTCTACTAGTTGAAAGCTTCCCGAATTCACAGTTGCAACCCCCAAATGCATTTCAACATTTTTAATAGAATAATGGAAAAAACGCCTTTTTTAAAATCCCGAGCGCAGTAGTTAAGCAACAAATTAGAATATTGACATCGGGCCAACGCTCATCGATAGATTTCTCAATTATCTACAACTTTCAATTCAACTTTTTTTTATACAACCAATAGTTTTCATTATATAAGCAAAAAACAAAAAAAAATGATTTCCGGCATTCAACCGCTAATTGTTGCTAAACGCACGGACATAATCTGGCGCAAACTTTATGGGATAATAAGGACACCTGTGTCTGCCGGAATCCACAGCTACTTTTCGGGTAGGCGAAAATTTTATGAAAAAAGTTTATTTGATTGGATTAACTGTGGTTCAACGGAACCGAGATCAGTTGATGAGGTAAGAATTTGTTTAGCTAATGCTCAGCTACCTGGATAGAAACTTTATTTGTAGAACTGGCTCTCAACATTTCTACAAGGGTTGTTCATACGTGTGTCTACTGTGTTTCTTACTGCTAGCATGGGATCTATACGTTACTTTTTTGCATCTTAGAGACAAAGTGAAAGTGGTCCAGAAGTATGTTTATTTTCAGCAACACTGTAGGGCCCCAGTGTTCTTGAATCACTCGCAGTTCTGGGTATACGCTGTTGCTAATCTACGACAGATCTGATTGGTTCAGTACAAAATAATATTCAAATCATGTGCTAGTAATATATTACAAGACTATTATATGAATACAAAATATCATAATGTGGGATAATTCAAAAACTGATTTCTAAAAGAACATATGGTATAATACGTTAAATCTACAAAAAAAATGAATGAATAAATTGACAATAGGCACAAACCTAAAAATAACAGTACTAGGTACTTTTGAAAAGATGATAAGGTATAAAATAAAATATTCACAACTTGTTAGTTTCCAATGAAAGTAAGAATTCAATAATTTGGTGTGCCTGTATTTGAATACCTCACTTTTGGTTTTCATAGATTAGGGGCAAGATTTCAGTCCGCATTCTCAATTTTTAAATTTCCATTACATAGGTGTCTGACAATTCTCTAGTTGTCTGGTTGTCGACGAATATGGATAACATTTGCTGTAAATTCAATAGTATGAATAATATGCTTACATGAGTGAAAGCATTTTTATTTCTCATTCCCAATATACTTCAATTTCTTCTCGAGCAAACAACAGCTTAAAAAACCTTGCATTAAAAATATCATGAAATAGTGGGAGAAAGTTAAATCTCAACAGGAAAATTATGGAGAACTAACTTTTACCAAAACTAATCATCTTTAAACAACGGGATTAGAGCAACGACGAGCGTTTCGCTAACCAAACTAACATTTTAAGGAATATGATTAATATTATAGTCATAGTGTTCTTAGTTTTGTCATCATGGAGTCGAACTAGATATGGAATAAGTTTTTTTTACACCCATGTTGGTAATGTGAAATGAGTATGGTTGAAAGTGAATATATTGATATGCTAGGCTTTTATAGAATAATCATCCTCTAAATGAGTTCCTTGGAAATGCATAATCGTAGTGCAATACTTTGATCGGATAACTGAATTTTGTGAAAAATTTCAAAGCAACGTCAACGGTTCAGTTGATATCTTAGATACATGACAGATAGTTTGAGGCAGTCCATTTCCCAGAAAATGTTTTCAGTACCTTATTTTCGGGTTGCAATGCTGTTATGGAAGGATTCTTGTAGTTTCCCTGGATTGCTCCTCAGAAGTGTCATCATCGTCCAATATATCTGCAAATAAGTAATGATCTAACTGGCAAGACTATTGAATTTTTTGCCTTGAACTTTAAATTATTTGTAATTCTCGAACTCGTCTTTTGATTTCTCGTCGAATATTCTATTCTAATGACAGTTACTTTGGACCTGAAAACGTCAAGCAAAATATGGTGAAATTTTTTATCAGGTAATTTTAGTCGAGAAGCCTCAGTTACTAGCAGTCAAAGTTACCTCTCTCTACAATGGTTTCTCTCTGTCAAACGGCTTTCAAAAGAAATGACGAACCAGTTTTATTTTATGCCGAAGCTCTTTATAATCATCTTTATGGTTAATTAGATGTTATTAAAACAATTGAGGTGACTATAAAATCGAAACTCCATTGGAATCATAATATTTCATTGATTTGAAGATGAATTGAATTAAAAAAAAATTATGACTTGTTAATAACTCAAGAACGGCTATGTTTCTATTCTCAAAATGTAATCGAATGTTTTGAGAACCAAAAGACTGCGGCCGCGAGTGACAACAAACATTATCACCTTCGAAGAGTAAAAAAATCATGGCTTTTCACGTACTTATACTTCAGAATTGACCCCCTTTGTATAGTAAAAATGTCATGAAAGTTTGATTAAAATAATGTTCTGGTGGACATAACATAATTGTTCATTCATCTTTTAATGTGCTAGCCTAATGCAATTTGTGTGGACACTCTAGTCATATTCATTCCGTGAGGTTTGTGCAATTGTGGGATTCAGGCGGTCAAACGTCATAAAAAAAATCTCAAGAATTCAATATTTCTTGTAAGAATACAATGAAGCATACTACTAGTAGCATATAGTCATTTTGTTTAATTCCTAACGATGTTCCCGATGAATCATTACAGCTACTTTGAGAAGATGGTATGCAAGTCTGGGATGATGCGTCGAAATGGTTCCCCACTCCACAAAATCGAAGTTCAGGTCGAAAACCTATGGCAAGTGAATCTGTATTCTTCACGCATTCATAGTACAGACTGCACTTGGGTCCGGGCCAGACTCCGGGTGCTGTGCATTGTGGTGGACCGGTTGGAGTTGTCTCTGGAAGTTTATACTCGAATTATTCTACAAGGAATATAGGGTGTCGAGTCGTAGAAGTTGCTTCTCGTTTTTTGGGTATGATTAAGGGGGTCACGGTAAAAGCTTTTCTCATGGAAAGTTCAGCGCGGGAAAGTGCAGTTAGTGACAGTATTGGTACTGAAATACCTTGTTTATGAAGAAGAAGAAAGCTTTTATTCCAGAAAGAGGTTTCCTTTTAATTCAAAATGATATGAATAGTATAAAAACAAAAAACAGAGTCATTTATACTTAATGATATCCACGAGATCTTCAAAGTAAAAGTAAAAAGAGTTTAGTTAGTTTATAGTTTTAGAGTACCCAGATAACGTCAATGTATTTTCCATGTATATGCATGGGTCTAAATATATTCTTTTGAGAATATCCCATGCATGATCGAAGAATATCCTTGGTAGAATATCGACAAGGAACGTACTCAGCACATAAGTTGGAGAATATTGAAAAACATGTTCAGCAGTTACCTTCAATTCTGGATTAGGAATTATGGCGCTTTAGGCAGCACATATAGAAAAACAGTACAAAAAACAGATATGAAGCCAGCAATAAAACGCTGAAACCTCGGACTGGAATTGTATACCTGGTGTTACCGTTTGCCAATATACCACACCTTTTCAGCCTTAGTGAATATGCCTGACAATTCTTGTTTCACAGACATCTAAATAATACGAGTTCATTATTGTGAAGTTTACAAGTGCGTTTCAATTTATAAATGAACAAATACAAGTTTCCTTAGTTCTATAGTAAAATTTATCAGGTTAAAATTGAAAATCGTTTGTTTTAAAATTACAAAGACACGAAGATACACAAACATGCGCGAATCATTTATCTGACACTTCTAAATGTATGTTTTTTGACTTCATACAATATCTATGTCTTTCTGGTTCTGTATCTAAATTGACAGATTCTGTTTCTAGCGTTCCTTGCGATGTGTCTCTAGTATAGTAATTACGTCATCTGTAACAATGTCTCGAACCTCTGATGGGATGTCCCCAGCCAAGAGCGCTCATACAAATATTTTCAGGAAGGGGGCTGCACGAAAGCATTCAGGTCTACACTTTCTATTTCATATAAATGGCAACATATTTCGTTGAGAAATTCAAAAAATAGCATAAGTATCATAAGTACAGCAATAACTTCTTTGCGCGAGCAAATGCTATTTAGGAATGTTTTTTTCAACAACGAAATCTGGTTTTGTGTTTCTATATTTGTGAGCATACTGAAATTTCACCGGAATATATATATATATATATATATATATATATATATATATATATATCTAAATATAATTGAGAGGCCTGGAATTATTTCTTGAAGTAATTGTTACATTAGGAAAAAGCGATCTCATGAATTCCTAATGAATTCTGCTTTGAGACTTTAATTATGACAAAGAAACCTTTTTCAATCGGTACACAAAACTTACTCAATCTGAAAGTTGGGATTTTCATCTAGCAGACTGAATTGAACCAACAAATTACTCAAATAGAATTATATAACAATGTGAACAAATTGCAAACACAACTGAATTTCAACTTCGACTGTGAACTGTATTTTCTTCTGTTCCAGCATCAAAAATGACAGATCCTCCTCCACGTACTACCTCTCCCTTTGTCCACGTAGGACATTCGGGATTCTTAAAATGGCGTACTGAAACCGACCGTATCCCATATCATTACTTTTCAATTCACCCCAATAATTTTGTTTCTGCTTCTCCACTTTGTCATCCACAATTTGTTGTGGATTTGGAATCAGTAAGACTAATTGTCCCCGTAGATGTTGATTGAACATCAGATTCACCGGAGTTTCCCCTGTTCTGGAATGTGGAGTTTACAATGATCAAAAAGGAATTGAGAAGATCATTTTCAGAATAACTATTTTCCATAGAAGCCTTTTTAAAAAACAAATCAATTTCGAAAAATTATGAAATTCATTCGAAGTGAAAGGTAGACTATTATCTGATATGAATGTCAAAGGTGAGGGTGGAGAATTTTTCTTGGTGGATTATTTTGCACAGTACTTTGTCCAACAAAAATAAGACCTTGCTATTGCCTTATAGTTAAAGACCTAGTGGACAGCAAGCATGACATATTTTAGTAAACTCCAAATTTTGTCTTGTTCAATAACTCTATTATGTTTACTGTCTATGAGATAGGGACTAATTAGTTCCCGAATCGGGTAAATACGTGTGCACTAAGCGGTTTATGGGAGTACAAAAATAAATGAATTTCAAAAATAATTCAGTAGAGTTGCCGTTTGTATATCTTTTTCATATTATTATTCTGATCAAAAATTCAAAATGGCAAGCGGAAATGGCGAATGCAATATTACTGCAGACACCTTTTGAAATTGAAAAAAAAAATTCAAAAACATTTCAGTGAGTCTGAAATTCATATATGTCATTCGTAGTACTATTACCAGCGTATATTTCGAAAAGCAGGCATTTTCTCCGGTTGGAAATACTCGGCAGGGAAAAAAACTTGATGAACAACCCGAGTAACGCTGTTATTGTATCCATTGAATAAATATCAATTGATAATTATATCGGGGTTTGGAAAGATAGTATAATTCGGAGTTTCATTTCTATATTTTTTTTATGATTCAAAAAATTGAAATTTCAACTCTCAATCAGTATCATCACTTCTTTGTAATTGCAAAGGTGTTCATCGTCTACACAATCGATGTCTGTGAATATGGAACTCATACTTGTGGATCGAATTGAATATTTATTACCTGGATAATCATCCGCTAAATTACTCACAAGATTTGGAATTTGGGAGGGGGACCCTCAAACCATTCAAAATTGTACAAACTCTATTCTTCAATCTAGCCATATTCTAAAGGGCTCAGTGTGGTAGGATCTTTTTTATGAATGTTTCTCCACGCGCTGGAAATAAAATGAGCTCTTAGAAACTACTGGTATAGCTCGACTTTGCTTGATGGATCCGAATTCGCGCCGAAATGTTGCATTTTTCGGTGGTGAAAGCAAGAAATGCAACTAAGCTCCTTAATAATAACTCACCAATTTCTTCGTGAAGGTTTGTGAGATTGACGAAGCATTCATGATTTCCAGTCCCAGTCCGAAACTAGATTTAGAAAGGACTTTTCAATTGGAGCTTGTTACCAAGTATTATAATCAGTTTCTCAGTATCAGAATCTCGGAATAAATATTTGATGAAACAGTGATGCTACATGCATGATAAATAGTAATATCTGCATCTGCTTCTTCATGCAAATTGTAGGACAGATCATCCACAATGACTGATCCAAATTTTTCCGTTGGTAAGAACAACAAATTGAGATGAATCATTTTATGATCCAACCAAAATAACTTGGAAACTTTGCACCACATTCGTTTTGATTGTCCGATATATAGTTCAATAAAACCGCATTTTTTCGTGGGTTTGAACGATATTGATTCCATTATTCAAACATTGAATAACATCATTAGTAATTTCAACTTTTATTTGGAATATACCCAAACTACGGTTATTTGTAATGAATGAGTATACTTACCTTTCTCCTTTAGTTATCTTTTGTTTCTTTTTCAACATACGAATGTCAAACCCTTGCAGTAGGAATATTTTTCTGGTATGCAATAAAATTATTATTATTATTTGAGATGAATCATTTTTTTACCAATGAATAGTATGATTACATCACTTACCCAATGTCTAGAGGAAAAATCAACCAAAGCTTCTTTGAATTTTATTTTTTTTCATTTCCTTGGCAAAATCAGCCGTTCTTAATTGATCAGATCCGAAAATTTCGGATCGATTTGAGGCGATTCATATTGATAAAATATTGTATCATTCCTTGATGTTGGATCCTTGGTTATCATTTGCATAACTTTCTTTGATATATTGTCAATTGTCAAACGTTTTGGGTGTATATTTCCTCTCACAGGTGTGTGTTGTTATTGAGATCGATGTCAGTGAGAGGCCCGAGAGGTAGGGGGAATCAACTAGCTTTTCGATTTGTGATTGCCCTGCTTTGTATCATTTCAAATATAATCTCAATCTTTTACCAGGAGTGAGGTATATACCACTACCACGTTTACCTAATGCAATCGCCTCCATTTTTTATTGTGGCGATTGGCTCCAACGAAAGCTGATCTGCTTGCTCTTGCTGAATTGGCAGCTCTGGTAATGTCTGCAGCACCCGCTGAAGTTCAGAGTGCCGACAGTCCAAATCCAATTTATTTATGCCGGCTTGGTTGCGAGTTGAACGTTCAGTCAATTTTGTATGTTTTGATGATGATAAGAACGCTGACTTATTTAGGCCAACCGAGTAAGAGAATTTCTAGTTTCTTGAAAGAGAAAGATTTGAAGATTGCATTAAAAAAACAAAGAATAATTCAAGCTCTTATATCAAGAACAACAAAGATAGAAGTTCAATCAATTTCAATTAATGTGTGTCAAATGTTGGGAGGATCAATACGGATTTCTGGTCATTGACAAGGCTAGAAAAGTGCATGAAGGCAGATATTGTAGAGGATTCGATACTTTTATATATCCACGATATGTCTATTTTGATTTCAATCTATCATTGATCAGTGCAGAGGTCATTTCGCTGAACTCATCTGTAAAAACAATATGAAGGCGAAACATGATTCTTTTGCTGAGATTAAAACAGTGATATCATTACCAAACATCAACTGGTTAAGACAACAGAAGCTGTCAGGAAAAAATTCAAGTCTATCAAGACTGGTCACATTGAGAACCGAATGTAATTGGAGATCGATGGCAACACTGTGAGAAATGGATGTGATGTTTACTCCTCAATAAATTTGGAAAATTGTGAAATCAAACTCGAGATAAATCTGGAAAAGTGCACCAAGTAGAAATACGACTGCTGACATAATCAGTAAGTTGGAGTCCCATCACCAAATGTTGAATCACCTCCCATTCATGAGAACCACAGCCAAAGAATTGACCTTTGTACCTGAGAAATCGGTTTCGACTACACCAAGTACATCGTATCATTGCCAAATAGTAAGAAGTAGCAAGGAATTCGAGAAATTTAACTTGTTGAATTATAAACAAATTAATTGTAGCTGCAACTATGACCAATTCAACAAATCTATCTTCAGAAAATCTCCAGTTATATAATTTACTAGGCAAATCAGGACCAAACTGACCAGATCGAAGACAAATTTCAAAGAACAACTTGTAAATTGACACAAAAATTGAATGAGGCTAATCACGAAATCGAAATTTGAAACAAAAATGTGTTGAACTGGAGAGAAGAATAAAACGGAATAATATTGTAATTTTTGGTATTGGGAAAGAGGAAAATGAAAATCTTGTCAACAAAGTTACTGATACTCTGAATAAAAATTCAGGGTGTAGAGTCACTGATGAGCATATAAACGATATATATATATATAGACTGGGAAAAGGACCAAGAGCTCCTATACTAGGATAAACTCAAACAACTGAGGGAGAAGAATATTTCCATTTCGGATGACTTATCGACAGCAGATAGAGGAACATTGAAGGTTTTGAGGTATCATCAAAAAACCGCTAAATCGCAGCACCTGGATGCAAAAATAAGAGGCTTAAAACTCGTCGTGAACGGAAAACAATACTCTATTGAAGAATTACATAATCAAGAAAAATTCGAAAACGAGAAAGAGCAAGGTTCTTCGAATGCAACAGTATCAGGGGTCGGTGGCCTTGGGAATAGGCCTCTTTTTGGATGTGATATTCATCACAGGTGCTGCATTGACGACTCGGTCTTCTCTGAAAGGAGCACTGTTAATTACACCAATCAGTTTCAGTCACTCCTTCTCTACCAACAGTTGATTATGATATCCTCCACGAAAACCATAATGATAATGTAAAAACTTGATGAGTTTGCATTACTTATATCGTTCGCATTATTCCTAGAAGACCCTACTTCTTCAGCTTGGATGTGCCCCTTTTGTTGGCCCCGAATTCTTTCGTACACTCCACGGCTCAGTAGTGGAATCAGCACTGAACACACAACTATGTCAACCAATAGGAGGGCATTAATACCACAAAATCACTCATTACTCGAAAAAAACATACCCCACTTCAATAGTGAGAATAAAGTGGTGAGCACTCCTACTACAATTGAAATCATATAAGAGCAGAATCGCGACTTCAAACTTCATTGAGCAATCGAAAGTTTGTAATCAACAATATACTGCAAATTCAACAAGATGGTCGAAGAATGAGCTGCATTGGTTAATGTCGACATCAATAATGCAGATGCAAAATCAAGTTGATGCCAATGACGATCTTCAAGAATCCGATCAAGACTCAGACGAGGAGGATAAGGGCATCCAGGCTGATTTCCAAGTCAATCGGCTCAATGATGTAGGTGGTGTGGTATTATAAAATGTCAACCAGCTGAATACGGCCAACACCATGGCGGATCCAATAGAGCTATGTTTCATCATGAAGGTAGAGCGGAAAGAATCTGTTTAATCTGTATGACAATGTCAACACCCACATGACTCTCCCATTCGATCGATGTGTTTCCGATATGGTGCAGAGCATGAAACAAAGCGCTAACACAAAATCAGTATGTGCACACCTGCCTGGTTTCAATTGGATGGTACAGACTGAACAATGCGATGGTTGGGGCATTGTTCTTCAGACATCATCTGGAATACGGAAAGAGGAAATTATGGAATGGGGGATTTTTCATGCCCACTCTTCTTTCACATAGAATTGAAGTGTTTAAATGAAGAAGGTCGGTAGAAAATCAGAGTCAGTGTTCCTAGAGTCATATTCGGATATTCTCAACTCAGCAAGAAAACTGCCTTTTCCAAAATAGTGGGATGAAAATTTTGTCAAATGAGTAGACCCAAGGCAGATATCAATCCTTGCACTAATATGTATGATGAGTGTGTCGCGGATTACAGCACTCCCGGAGTAATAAGAATATTTGTTTTGTGGTGTGCTTTACTATGTAGTTGTTGGAAATAGTGGTCTGTGAATTATAAGGAATATCTAGTAACAAAGTTAGAGTAGATTTTTCAAAACTAAATAAGCCACCAAGTAAGTCATTCGCACCGATAGTACCACATTCAATGCACCCCGCACAATACAAATCAATCAAAAGACAGGCATACAAAAAGAGTGCAAATATACCCAGATAAGAAAAATTCCAAAACAAATCACCACACACCATAAAACTCTACTGTTGTTCATACTTACTTTGTTGAGCGTTAAAGACAAGTACAGGTGCGTCCCGAAATGAACGGTAAATTCAAATGTTGCAGTGAAGACTTCAAAAGCTTTTGTGTCTGGTCTGTCATAAATTCATATAATTCACACAAGCTGTATTAAAAATATCTTTGGATTGAGACAGCAGGAAATTATTTATTCAACAGATTGAAAGACCTCCAAAGAACAAGACGAAATGAGGTCAAAAACTCTGATGGATTTACTATGAAAACTTCAAACAATTATAGATAAAAAAAAGTTATATAGGTCGACTCAAAAGAAGCTCTCAGAATTTCGAGGTGTCGGTGCTAGCAGCTGAGACAGAAGTATTGGAGAGAATTGACAACCAGTCGAACTTAGTTGACGAATTGAATTCGAAAATTACTACTCTGAAGAAAGAAAATGAAAATCTACTCCAATAACATGAAGCTATCACAAGATTATATAAAACGATGTATTGGAATTGAACGAGATAAATAGAAATATGATCGCTTTCAAGAATACTAGAGAACGAGATGAAGGTAAATACAGAAGAGGCAAACGTATTTAAATCAAAGATGGCAGAACAAGAGGCATTCACTTCCACTCAATAAGTTTCATACTGAACATAAAATAGTTGTTAAAATGAACCAAAAATTAAAGAAAAAACTTGATGAAATGATGGTGGAAAATACTAAATTTCATGATTCAATGACGACATTACCAAAATAAAGAAAATAATAATACTTAAGACAAGCAACCAAGAGAAGTATTTTCAGAGAAAGAAAATTCTCATATCAGCTGTCAAGTCGGGGAGATGGCTGAATAAGGAGCTGCGTAGAAGATTCATCAATGGAGAATTTTAGTATAATAAAGCCGGGAGCGTCTTATGATAGCTTTACGTGTGATGATCTAGTAATTACAAATGCAGGGGAAATGATTTCTTAATGAATAAATACCCAAGCATCAGAAATATTAATCATAAATTGGAAATGTGTGATATTTTTGTCTACGTCTATGCTCACTGGTTTATATTCTGATCAAATAACCAAATTCAATAGAAAACTGTACGATTTTATTGAAGTATTCATTATGTATAATAAAATAGCAGTGTCATGGTTGAACATTAATAATTCATATGGACATATGTTGAGTAACTACAAAATTTCGTTGTTGATCAAGAAGGCAAGCTTCCGAAATGAAAATAAAAATTTAACTTTCATTTAAACAGTGGAATGTCCCAACATTGCAGCTGAACGACTGGAGGTAGCAAACGAAATATGACTTTTGGATCCCAGTTCTTTTTTCAAAATAAAAATTTATCGAATAAAATACAACTTAACTGTTACAAAATGAATGAATTCTCAGTTGAATGTTCCCACGAAAAAAGAAAACCTGACACATCAGTTTCTCGGAATCGCCGGCGACCTAATCTTCCTCCTGAATATTCAGCGTAGAAGGGTTGTTAGCGAGGAAGCTGAACCCTGGACATCTCGAATTCCTCTGGTGGTTGGTCTGGCTTCGAAGTTTCGAAGGTTCTGCATTTCATTTGTTTGTAGACGAAGTAAAGGCATGTTGGTATCAAGATGGCATAGATGAACATCGTCCAAAAACTTAAAATATATGCTACGTGTTGAAATTAAATATAGGTCCGTTTTTGATAATGGCTGTTTTTATCGAATGGAGTTCATCTAAGTCTGTATCTTGGCGGCGGAGTCCTATACTGGTCTCGGATAGTTCTGCGATTTTACTATCAAGAGTTGGCAGCATGATTGGTTGGCTGTTAGTGATTTGATTTTGTTACTCGTGACTTGATCATTGAAGTATAGTTGGCACCCGACTGGAATGTCGAAGAGATAATTCCCGGTAGCCAAATTTCCAATTTTGTTTTGATTGTGGCATCGAAGTTTGTTTCCTCGGTGTGGTAGGAGAACAATCCATTTATTGGAGTTGCCTGATGGTCGGTCCCGAGAAGTGGATAGGTGTTCGGCAGCAAGTGGAGGTGTTTTGGATATTCAGCAACTGGATTTCACAAGGATTATCTTTCGAAAGCTCTCTGATGTTGGTAGTCGGACAGATATAGGCTTTGTTGAGTAATCTCCAGACAAGGAGTGCTCAGAAACGCATACGATTTCTTCTTCTCTGCCAAAAACTCAATTTGGGGTTACACTGCCCTAAACTGACCCTCAATTGTGAATGAAACAGGTAATAAATGGAAATTTACAAATTTTGTTGGATAAGTAAGTGATATTTGTAAAATGTACGTTATGCTCAAGTTTGATATATAGCTATCTACTTATATGATTTTCTCAAATAGTAAAGTGTTCTCAAAACCTACATCGATCTTTGCTTGTGAACCTTTCCAATTTCTGTGGTTCAAGAAACATATCCCTTGTTATCATTAAACTGAGATGGAGGACGTTCAATCTAGAAAATTGTATGGAGTTCTCGACATCCTGCAATATTGAATCTATAATCTCATATGTATTGATTATTTGATTCATGACGTCCTTGATGACCATAGCATTGTCTCTGTATGTTCGGTTTTCGACATTCGATTCAATTTGTTTGTGTTTTGATGCTAGTAGAAGCTAGTTATTCCTTACTGTCTGAACTGTGTCATTGAATTGCTCGATCAATGAAATAGATAAGAAATTTTGTTTTTCAATGCTCGAAGCTGAATTATTTTGATTATTTTGCAGTTCTGTGATCAGTCGATCGTACCTTTAACAGTCGTTTGAGTCGAAATTTCCTGCGAAGATTGATCCTAATCCGTTTATCAAACCACGTTTCGTTCTTGAAGGATGAGGTGAAATTTCAGAAAGTTTGTCGGATATTCTTTCTTCAGGGAATTAAAGTACTTTTGGATAATTTCAATTAGAAATGTTTCCATTGAGTAGTCTTTATGATTTCAGACAAGTGTTTTCAGTGTTTTCCAATGAAGTTTCAATTTATTGATTTTATATATTTTTTGTTCTAAAAAATTGTTGGTTCCGTTAACCAGCTGACGGCCGTCAACCCTCAGAAGTCGAAACTTGTGCGAGCAATGGATCAACGAGGCCTTACCTTTTAACTTGCGATTACCCAGCACGGTGGCCCGGCGAGGATTCGAACCCCGGCCTTCCGCTTTATAGGCAGATATGCTAACCACTACACTACCGAGACCACATGATGATAATTGATTTCAGATCGTAGTAATGAATCAATGAATAGGGGTATGATTCTACCTTGGCTGTCCCAAGTTTGAGAGGAATAAGTCCTGGGTTATTTTCTAAGTTTTATTTAGAAATGTTTTCCTGGATTCCGAAAGTTCCAGATAATCTGAAAAAATTATTATTTGTTTTATTTTTTAAAAGGGGATGGATATTTTTTCAGGGGACCTCGTCAAATTATCCATATGATTCTTTTGTTGATGGAGAGTTGACACTGTCTTCATGTCACGGTTGACTTTTGTTAATCGCGTTGGTTTTTGGAATGTATTGGAATCTTTTTTTCTGATATGTTTTTTCAAATACGTTTCTGTTTCGTTTGGAATAGAATTGGATCGTCGCGATTTTTATTTTCTCTTTCAATAACTTTTTCTTCATGCTTGATTAAATCAACATTATTCTTTGCATAGAGAGTTTTAGACCTTTCTTCATATTCATTGGTGTAGTCTTCAAGAGTTCTCTTTCGATTTCTATATTGAAAGGGTCGTTAGCTGAAATATGTCCACTTATGATGTCATTTGGTTTAAATTTTGTCACAGAGGTTTTCAAAAAACCTCTCATATTGAGTAGACGAATATGTTCTGAATTGGTGGAGTGAAATCTTTCTATTATTCCATTTGACTGAGGATGATGGGGTCACACGAAATGTACTTCAATTTCATGTAACGCTAGAAGTTCTGATATGAGAAAATTGTTGAATTCTGTGCCATTGTCAACGATAATATTCAGAGAAACTATCTATGATAGTTGAGGAATTTTGTGTTCTCGATGGTAAATGTATCCAAATGAATGATTTCAAAAGGTTTTGTGGCTGTGAGAGTGACATGGAGTTTCATATCAATAGGTGTCCGCTCATATTTACTTTGATGACAAGTTATACATTGATTTATATAAGTTTGAATCGATTCTTTGATGTTGGCCAATAGTATTTCTCTTCAACTCTTGCGGAAGTTTCCTCAACACCACTATGGTTTGTTTTGCCTTCGTGATGGTTTTGAAAAACTTCCCGAATGTCTAATTTCGTGACATCTCTTGAATTAAATAGGGAGCATTTGAAATATTTTTGGATCACTACTGAAAATGGTTCATAATGCATATATACATGATATTGTACTCCGGGAGCAAGATATTCTCTGATAAAATTCAGAATATCACTCTCCATATTATTTTTAGAAATTTGCACTTTTTCTCGAACAATATTGTTCTTCTGGTGTATCTGGTGAGTGAAGCACCGAACTTATGATCAACTGATTTAAACCAAGGTTTACGGAGCATTCTGTGATACAGATGGCGTATGTTCGGTGTCTGGTTATAATAATTATGATAATATGTTTTTACTCTTCACAATAAGAAATACAAATGAAATTATGTTACAAAGAAATGATGAATAGGTAAAGTTCCGCTCTGAGAGCTTTCGAACTCAACCTCCATTGGTATGTTTTGAAACTTTCTTCTATATTTTTCGAATATAAAAATTCAAGTAACTTCAAACACAACTTGGTCGAAAAAACACATTATGTGAGAAATTGCCTAGGCCATTTTGCATATATCGTGCCACGATATAATTGTCGTGTGAGAACCATGTCCTTTGACTTTTTCTTGAAGGTTCTCAATAAACTTGCTTTGAACTCAGTAGGACTGGTGTCGTACAACTTTCACGCATTGTGGGGGAAACTCCGAGTATTCATAAAATATGCTTATTACGAAAAGTGCTTCTGTGTGATAGTGCAACAATCCTTTACTTGCTTTTGATAAGAAATTTCCCCACGCTCACGTACCCCTACTCCTGCTTATGATTCATGACACACTCATTATATTTATGGGTGAAACACAGCAGAAAAAAAAGTGATCAGAACAGATTCTTCCACATTTCAATTTCTTCTTTGTCAAATCATCCCGATGTAGAGTTTGCACCCTCAAGTTTCTTCGTTCACAATATATTTCCTTCAGGAAGAGCCGCAGGAACATTATGAAATGAGAATGTATTACATCGAAAAACCTACCAGAGAGACCACATTCTAAAACACTCGCCTGTAAAACCTTTATACCATGATTTTATATAATTGTGCTTGCATCCGTTTACTAGGCACGTAACAACCATTGTCACTAATAGTGGAGCTTGGATAAATATGTTCAACGGGGAAATTCTGAAAAACAGTAGGCAAATCATACAAGTGAACATTGAGAAAGCCCATAAAAGGTGAAGTTTTTTATCATCAGATGTCAGACTGATCTCGAACATTCCTGAGGTTAGGTAGTTTTTAATTGAAAAATTGAACTCTCCTTTTTTCGGGAGTACGACAAAGAATTAGAGGCATCGATCGCAAAGTACCTATACCGTTATTAGTGAGAGACAGTTTCCTGAGTCTGATTTCGTTTTGAAGATCAGCAGTTGGCAGAAATCATTCTTCACAAACGTAATGAAGTCATCAATGGAAAAAAGCAATTTCTGGACAATGTGATGCTTCAGAAGAACTGAGACTGTTGTTTTTTGGTCTTGAATATCGAAACTTTTGTGGAAAACAGTAGGGTGATTTTTTTTTTCAAAAAGTGCCAAACAAATGTTTGAATAGAAAACATGTTATATTTTAGTGAAAATTGTGGTCCACACTTTATTACAGAGAAAGGCCAAGTCCAGTTTTATTATATTGCCTGAAGAACATTCAAAAGCAACGAAATAAATTAACACAATAAAAACTTCTTTACACATCAAATCAAAATGTCGAAGTGACAATGACAGTGTGACAATTGAGTTGACACTTGACATCAAATTTGAAAAATGGGAACGTAACGCTCCTTATTAAAGAAATAGGGGAAACATCCAAAAGCGTTTTATTTTCCGCTACGAAAATCTAAACAAAATCTAATCAATGAAATCACCGGGTTTTTTAGGCATCTTACCGTTAACTAACTGAATGACATCTTCCTACAAACCAACAATTCTCAAACATCAAAACTTTGGATCAACGCCGAGGATTAACGAGGTCTTCCCTTCTAATTCCAAGAAGATTCAATAAGGAGGC
Organism: Zygogramma bicolorata; assembly: GCA_032362365.1. Classification (NCBI taxonomy): domain Eukaryota; kingdom Metazoa; phylum Arthropoda; class Insecta; order Coleoptera; family Chrysomelidae; genus Zygogramma; species Zygogramma bicolorata. The sequence continues at coordinate 265,088 of JAVJAQ010003735.1, forward strand.
TAACTCCGAGATTTTTAGAAATTGAGATGAGTACCTATACCATTCCAAAGGTAAATGTTTGATTAAGAAACACTGAAATTCAATAAAAGCATTTCAGAAAATTTTGTTAGCGACTCTCAGTAGGTAATATTTATTTATTTTTTCACTTTATTATAGTATATTAGGTACGTTTTCTTGTATTGTATATCAGATCGGATTTCTCCTGAAAGAGATGACATACGTGGACTCTGCCAAAATTGAATTTCGTTAAGTTCAAATTATTGTGAACTTACCAGGATCGGTCGTTGTCGTGATGGGTTCAATCGTTGTCGTGGTGGGTTTGGTCACCGTCACATCTAGAAGAATGAACTATACGGAGTTTCACAATACTACCTGGGACTAGATAACTAGGCCGTTGAGTCTTTGAGGGCGTCTTTTAGAGGTTCAAACGAGCATTTTTTCATTCGAAAATATATACCTATTCATGATGAATATTAACAAATATCTATGAATGGGGTATACTTGAGATAATCAATTGAACAGTTTCACACCGATTTTATATTCGAATGAAATGTCACAGAATATAATGAAAGAATATTATTTTTCAGAAACATCAAAAATGGTCTCAATGAATAAAATTTCCTTAGCCTTAGTTTTCTTCCTATTGCTAGTGTCTATGCATATTGATAGCATGGATCGGAGTATTGAAACGAGGTCAGTTCTTTACTGAAATTATTCAAATAATACAAAAGTCGTAATGTATTTCAATGAGCATAACATAAGAACCCAATTTTTTTTCAAACGTCAAAAATGTGTCATGGTTTGTGATGAGTAGGAGACCTGAAATGGCGACTAACCAGCAAAAAAATTGAAAATAACGGAACCACCAAAAACAAAAATCAGTGAAGAAGTTTCTGCTATGACCCATCCTATTTTAGCCAAGAATAAAATGAAGGAATTTATCTCGCTCAATAACGCCAGTGGTAACCAAAGTGTTGGGTCCCTAATAAACACTACAGAGCTTATCGATGATGACGAATGGACTGAGCAAAGGCACGAATATAAGCCGCATGAAAAACGAACTATGATAATTGGAAGTTATCTGAATAATCTTTCAGTTTAAGGAAGAAAATATATTGATATACATGTATATCGTCTAGATCCACCGCTACGATTAGTTGTAAATAGTTTATTTTATAAAGACAACTCTATGAAAAATCCGATTAATCTGATAAATCTCTGTGTAATCTTGAAGTCACTCTGAAAGGAAAGTCGGGGAATCTTCCAGGAGCAAGTTGAATATTGATGTTGATACAACTAAAGTAAAGTATTCAAGAGGTTAACCATTCTTATTCAGCAATGATTATTCATATGAAACACAATAGTTACCTGAGGAATTACATGTTCTATTGAATTGAATGTTCTACAAAAATATACTAGTACCAATTTTCTTCTCCTGAAGATGACAATTTCTTTAGCGAAGCGTGCGTCTAGTGCAAATAATATCAGTTTGGTGTCAGGGTAATTGATCTCCACAAAAGTTTCAATTATAGATTGAATGAATAGTTACAACTTTCGTTCAACTCAAATCGCAGCAGATAGCTATTCTTCGTCAAAACTCTTTAGGGAAACGATAATCCAAAATTTTGACCATCGAGTGTATTTTCTCTTTTACCACAGCGGTCTCTACCAGAGAATTTGAGAATACCAAAGACTAGTTTTCCTCTAGAAAATAACCAAACTTGAAAGAGGTTTCTTTCCTGTAAGCTCGAGAATAGAGTACCCGTCGTACCTGATGGTGTTACCGATGGATCAAAACAGCTACTTTGAGAAGCTGGGATGCACTCCTGGGATGATGGGTCGAAATGGTTTCCTATGCCGCAGAAGCGAAGTTCAGCTCGAAAACCCATGGCAAATAAACCTGTATTCCTCACACATTCATAGTACAGACTGCACTTAGGTCCGGGCCAGAGACCGAGAGCTTTGCAACGAGGTGGACCAGTTGGTAATGTCACTGAAAGTTACAAATATTGCAATAACTTTATATAATGATTTTGAATAAACATGATCTACGAATATTTTCTACCCTAAATATTTTGGAAACGGATATGGGCATCCAAAAACACAAAGACTCATTACAGAAGTATGGCAGTCCACTACCAGCTGCCCTTTCAATTAATTGTTTACACATACAAAATGTCAAATCATTCCAAATACTTCTATAGAAAGGACCCTATATGGATTGGTTGGAAGTGAACCACGAATATTACCGTTTAAAAATAAAACATCTCTAACTAGTAATTCTCTATTTCACCAAGTTAATTTGAACATTCGCTTTCTTCGGGTATCAATATTGAAAAACTTGACATATTAAATCAAAATTGCATGATGCAAATATCATCTTCACAATTTTTATCTCTGTTTGGAGTTGATTCCTTTCCTTCTTTCAATGAGAATTTATTCAAGAGAAAACTCGTTCAACGTTAGCTTTATGACCTGGAATTGCACAATTGTAGTCAGGTAATTTCCAAAGTTAAGAATGGAATTCTTCATGACAGAATGATTGAGAATAAGCTGTTCATTTTTGCTAACAGATTTTGGAAGTCAAAGTTGTCTTTTTCATTATTCCCTGAAATATTGGCGAATTCAGTTGAAATTGATCAAAAAGTTCAATTATTTAAAAAAACAAAATAATAATAATAATTGCCAGATAATCCATATTTATTTTGATCTGACGAGCTTGAGTGTTTCAAAATGTCGAATTTTGTTTGCACATTCTAATAATGGCCGCGAGTTTGCGTCACATCCAAATCGTCAGTTTATTTTATCAGCCTTTTTTGAGCTTACTTAAAATTCCCCCAGAAAGTCTTACGCACTCGATTAGATTTGTTTTTTTTCATTTTCAACCTTCATGTACCACCACCCCCATCATGCAAACGATCAGATTAACATACAGACATTATTAAAAATAAGTACCTAGGACATGGATAACTGACCCGCTCGAATATGTCTATGCACAGTTTTTTTTTACATTTTTGAAAATATGTAGCCAGTTCCCCCACCCACCGATGAAAGGGAATATATTATACATTTTTTTCTTCTTTTTATCATCTAAGCTTTGAAACCCAATAGGTCTTTATGAAGCTTTAGCAAAGCCTCATTTTGCATCGTGGGCTCCCCCAGTATATGGATATAATTTCAAAGTGAGAGATGATCATATTTCCTCCATCAATGTTCAGTTCACCGATTGAATCTTTCATGTATCTAAATACATCATCAGCGTAACATTTCAGATATTTTTCATCACATACAATTCATTATGAGAACTCATTTAACACATTTAATTTTTATTCAGAATGAGCTGATTTGAATTTTTTAGTCCCGAGATATTCATTAGAAGTTGGCTAATTCCGTTATATTGAATGAGAATTTCCACTAGTGAGTTGAAATCAGCTAATTTCCAGTAACTATGTCGGAATTGAAGTAAATAAAATATTAAAAGAGAAGTGGCCCTTCTAAGCTTAAGTACTTTAGTAATTGATATTGGTATCCGTTTCAGGAATATTCAAGGTGAATAGTTTTTTCTGAGAAACCCTTTTCAAGTTTCAATTATTCAAGTTCGCAACCAATTTTACTATTGACAATGAAGGTAATGAACTGGGATTGAAGTAAGTCGCGAATCAACACTAATTCCGGTTGTTACACTAATAGCCTGTTTCGATGATGCAATTTGTCCCTGCAACTCCTAAAAATCGCATGTGTTCATGCAAGTTTTTCGACTTACATAAATCTTTTCTGGTGCGATAAGTTGCAGCGACAGTTATTTCTATGGTGAATTTGTTGCCGCAAACCACAAATATGTGGTGGCATTATTGTGAAGAGTGTTGATATTGAACATTTCAATTATTATTCGAAACGTAAGGAATCAAGTTGAGTAATAAGATGATTTTATCACAATATCAATTATTAGATATGAATGGAATCTTATATCAGTTGTGATGATGTAGGCGTTCATCTTGGTAACATTCAGTGTTATTTTTTAATGTTGGCAATGCAAACTGACAGATAGATGACATTCCTCGCAGCTACAAGTTGCCGCGAGAAATTGCAGCGACAAAGTTGCATCGTCGAAACAGGGTGTGAAAGGTGATATTATCACGATTTTCTGATAGCTATCTGAATCTCGTCAAGAATCTGACGCAGAAACTCATTCTGAAAATATTCACCAGGGAAGCTCTCGGAACTATAATATTCAAACAGGGATGTATGGTGTAGAGCTGGGTCTACAAGGGCTATTACATAAACTTAAAGGAAAGAAACATAAAAATCCTGTCTGGTAGTAGAGTCATGCATTTCTCTCCTCAAAACTTGCTAAGCACAGAAATCAGCTCATTCTTATAACAGACTACTACTGTCCGGTTCTGATTGATTGGTTGGCAGGTTGAAGCACTCCTTGATGGGTTTTGAAATTGTTTTTCCGTAAACTAGCTCCCTCAGAAGAGGAAAATTGTGCCAGCAATGGATTAACGGGGTCTCTCACTTTAGGCGGATGTGCTTAGCTCTACACTAACGAAAACCACTCGGATTATTGAAAATAAGACGAATAAATTAGTGCGGCTCGGATTGGACCCACCTGATTCCGAATTATCAAGGATCTGGCGCACCCTTTGTCGAATAAACCGTTTGAGTTTCTACGCTTTGAATTCGAATCCGAATGGATGTCAATTAGTGATGTTCCTTTCAAAAGCGCCCAAGATTTTTGAATAATTCACAACTTACCAGGAGCCATGGTTGATGTTGTTGAAGGGAACGTGGTGGACGCGGTGGTTACCGTTACCGTTTCTTCTAAAAAAGAGCAGAGTATAAATACCTCGTAAGCGATACAAAACCTTAATAAAAAAAAGTCCTTTTTCAGTCTCGAATGTAAATGTGCCTACTCTATTGAAACAAATCGGACCCTCAAAATTGCTTGCTTTTTTGGAGCAGATATTTCGTTTATTATAAAAAAAATTGTATTAACGAGCCCAATCGGATAAACGTGTTTTCACCTGATCTGACAAACTACATGGTAAATATGTGAAGTGAAATGAAAAACAGGTGGCGTAATCAGTTTATAATTAATTTTATATTAACTCACCAGAAATCGATGTCTCTGCCGTACTAGGTTTGGTAACTGTCACAATTGTTCCATCTAAACAAAGAAGACAAAGATATACTTGGATGCTTGCATAAAAGCAAAGCAATGCCTATTGTTTCCACATCAGAATGTTCATGTACTGATAGCCATCAAGGGTATTACTTACAGAAAACTGTAAGTAATATTTACTATGTATTTTTCATCGTATCGAACGGTTCTATTCAAGACAAAAAATGATTTAAAAAAATATCCACTTCTCTTTGAAGTTGATCGGTTATATTATTGGAACCTTTGGTGTGAAAGAGAAAACTTTTGGGAACTATCAGATAATAGTCTTATCAGGAGAAAACGTGATGTATTATATAGCGAGCATGGCGATTGACCGACGCTCCGTGGTGTGTCAGTTATGCAACACTTTCCCCTTGAATTATTTGTTTCGTTTTCAAATCTAAAACAAATCATAGGAATCTCGAATCAAACCTGAAAATGATCACTTGAACCGATCGGTAGAAAAATTAAATACTTTTAGAGCTATCAACTATGAAAGTAGAGAGTAATGATGATTCAAATCTGATAGAGGAACCGTCAACTCTAATAGATATTTCAGTCACGAAACGTCTTGCATTTTTTACGTTATTATTCAATTCTGATAAGACTATTCAATTTTTGCTTATACTTGGTGCTTTAATCTGATATTACCCAAAATATCATTTTTTGGAATGCCACAATGAACGGATGTGAGAATTCCGTGGTGGATACAAAATGTTTTATGATTTTCTTCTACAAAGACATCACATGAGAACTTTTCCTGAAAATTCTGAAATGAGGAGTGAATCTTGGGATTAACTACATTTGAAGTACTGAATACAAAATTAGATACCTGTTGCATTCTCATCTGTGTTCGACGAAGAGATACACCTGTAATAAAATTGGAATGATAGTTAATATTGTTACGAGTGGAGGACTGTATTTGGTCATTGCGAAGGTCCAGGACATTAATGAATGATTGGGAATAGCACTCGAGAATTAGTAGCGATCGTAGAAACTTGTTTTATTGCTCATTAGCCTTCATCAGTTATGGTATAGCGTAGAAATATGCAATACTTGGAAGAAACATTACAAACGGAGCCAACTGCAGAAAGCAGCTATTTGTTGTTCCGATCAGAAGATCTTATGTTGACGAGACAACAACCAACGTTACCTCGGAGGCAGCTATAACTTTCTGCGTGACATGGCCGTGCCGAGGATATAATATGGACTAGAGGAATATATTGAGTGGCGAATTATACAATTATATCTGCATCCGTTAGAATGTTATTTGTTGCGTTGTAAGCACGAGATTCTCTGACTAAACCAAAAATTAGCAGTTGGCTTCTGTAGTTGGCTTTGTTTTTGATATTTCACGCATTGTCGAGTGATATGCTCAGTAATATATATATATATATATATATATATATATATATATATATATATATATATATATATATATACATAGTGTCGGGTGACGTAAAATACAGTACTAAATGGGAACTTGGTGAATGACATCGATAAAATCCGTTGAAAATCGTTTAAAAAAAGTTTTAAATGAATAAAAATATTAAAAAATTCTCAAAGAATTATCACGTACACCTGTTGCACGAGGTTAAGCGGGGACTGACAGACAGTTGACATGACATCAGACCGCGACAGTGTGAACTGGGTTCGATCTAAGGAGTAGGCAGATTGACACCTCAGCGTGTAGTCACATTTACCTCTTGGAAATGGCTCAAAAATCGGAGCCGAAACGTCGAGAACAAAACTCCAGACGCGGTTCAACCCGAACTCAGCAACATATATATATATATATATATATATATATTATATATATATATATATATTATATATATATATATATATATATATATATATACATATATATATATATATATATATGCAAGATGAATTTTTCTGGGTTTTTATCCGTTAGGTATCTTTTGATTTGTTCGACGTTTCGAATTCCATTTTGAGTTCATTCTCAAGAACTGTGAGACGAATATCTGTCCATACCGTCCTGGTCAACCTCAATATCGGACCTAGTCGGATAATAACTGAGGAGAGTCATTATAAATACCAGTTTCCATGGAGAACAGACAATTGAAGTCTTTGCTTACTCTTGCTTGGTTACTTCGTAAGGGGAGTGATTGACCAGGACGGTATGGACAGATATTCGTCTCACAGTTCTTGAGAATGAATTCAAAATGGAATTCGAAACGTCGAACAAATCAGAAGATACCTAACGGATAAAAACCCAGAAAAATTCATCTTGCATATCGAAGATCCGTGAAAACATCAATTTCTACATAATACCTGGATGGGCAGGATACAACCTCAATATCGGACCTAGTCGGATAATAACTGAGGAGAGTCATTATAAATACCAGTTTCCATGGAGAACAGACAATTGAAGTCTTTGCTTACTCTTGCTTGGTTACTTCGTAAGGGGAGTGATTGACCAGGACGGTATGGACAGATATTCGTCTCACAGTTCTTAGGAATGAATTCAAAATGGAATTCGAAACGTCGAACAAATCAGAAGATACCTAACGGATAAAAACCCAGAAAAATTCATCTTGCATATCGAAGATCCGTGAAAACATCAATTTCTACATATATATATATATATATATATATATATATATATATATATATATATATATATATATATATATATATATATATATATATATATATATATATATATATATATATATATATATGTGCGTGTCGACGTTTCAGCTCCAACTTTGGACCCATTAAAATTCATCTCGACCAAGTGAAGATTGTGGTTTTGTGGATAGAGGGATGGTATTTATAGCTGTATGAAAATCCGACGTTGTTGAAACTGTCGAACCATATACAGGTCTGGTTTGAAAAGGATTACTTAATGGATTTGTTCGAAGGAATAATAATGGTTTTCAGGAATTGGGTCTCGTTTGTTGAGACATTTAGGACGTGAATCAATTTCTATTGCTTCGCAAATGATTCTGGAGTGGAGTGTTTTTGCTGTGGCAAAGGTCTTCGTGTTGTTGAAGTAAATTTTGTGTCCGGTTTCGTGGTGGTGTTTGAAGAGAGTCGAGGTCATGTCCGAATTACGTACTGCTAGTTCGTGCTCGTAGGACCTGTTTGATACTCATCGGTTCGTCTGTTTTATATATGTTCTCGGGCAGTCGTGGAATTTCATATATTCCTTGTGATTCGTTGGGTATTGTATCTTTAAGTGAGCGCAGGAAAGAGGATATTTGATTGTTTGCTGTGAAAACTGTCTTGATGTCGTATTTTGTCAGAATTCGGCTCACGTTATCAGTAATTACCCGGATGGAAGGAAGGAAAGCTTTCGGGCGTCCAGCCGGGTCTTCCGGTGGTTTGGGATGCGAGAAGCGGGTGTGTTGGCATTGAATGGTTCTCTGGATCTGGGGGTAGGAATAATCGTTTGGAAGAAGGGCAGATGTGAGCTTTTTCAGCTCACTGGGTCTGTCATGCTCATCTATGAGTTTGATGGATCTATTGATAAGAGAATTCAGTACGGAGCCCACCTGGGCTGGATGATGGTTGGCATTGGTGTGCGTGGTCTTTTGGTAGACAGTATGAGTGAAATAATGGTTGGATTTCGTGATGTGGACGTCTAAGGAAGAAATTGCGTTGTTTGTCTCCATTTCCATGATGAATTTTATATCGGGTATCGGGGTGAATATTGTTAAGCTGACTGATGAATTTGTTGAGACACTAAGTGTTTTGAAAACCAGGCATCAAATCTCTCAAGATAATCTAAACCTCATCAGTTATTGTATGTACAGCACATAATTTTTTTTTCAAGGCAAATTTACAAACTAGTGAAAGGCGCTCCGATGGGTTACCCCTCTCCCCAGTTCTTGCCAACCTCAAGATGGAGGACTTCGATACCAGCGCCATTGACACATCGGAACTCAAGCCTACGTGTTGGCTCCGATACGTAGATGGCGTCTTTGTTGTTTGGCCTCTTTGGGTTTGAAACCATGACGGAATTCCTGAATCACCTTAACACCATTCACCCCAACATAAAATTTACCATGGAAACAAAAAAGGACGACTCCCTTCCATTCTTGGATGTTCTCATCACGAAGTCCAACATTTCTTTCACCGTTTACCGAAAACTGACCCATACAAACTGGTACCTCAATGCCAAGTGTCATCATCATCCAGCAAAATTTAATTCGGTTCTGGATTTTCTCATACACAGATCCTTCAAACTCACCTTTAACCACAATAAATCCAATAAATGGAAAAGCTCATATTCACCCTTATTACTCCAATTCCCAAATACACAGGTCCATTAAACTTCAGCAAAACCGAGCTCTTTACCCAAAACACTCTGAGGACGAACTTGCACGCTAAAAACCTTTCCTTCCCTATATCCATGGAGTCACTGATGAAGTACCTAAGTCGAATTCTGACAAGACGTGATATCAAATTCGTTATATCATAGCGAATCACCAAATATCCACATTCCTTCGCACGCCCAAAGACACGATACCTAATGACACCCTCGTCAGACAAACCGACGAGTGTCTAGTAGAGCATATGAGCATGAACTAGATTTACGTCCTGGACTCAATAAACGAAGCTGTTGACGCAGATAATTTTTTTTCCACACTTCGGATTGATTTGGATAATTGACAAATTGTGTATAATAGGGTTCCCAACATTCATGCCAATTTTTAGCAAGGTGCGAATTAATGTAACCTTCAATGTCTATTTTGACCGGATTAATGAATCATAAATCCATTTGAAGAAACGGGAGTGTTGAAGGTGATATTACAAGAAGAGCCACTCGAACTTTGTACCAATGAGGAGCTGAAGGTGTAATTCGAAAGAGGGTCAACCATTTCGGCTGCAGGCAGAAATACCCGAAAAATATCCTGGGCTGTGGGAAATTGCGAGAACATTTTTGATAGCCTTTCCCTCGTCATATCTTGTCGAACGAAGTTTCAGTGCAGTTAACAAACTGTTAACAAAAAAGGAGCAGATTGAACATCAGAGAACGGGAAGATTTGAGATTACTTCTTACAAAACTGAAGTCAAATATTGATCATTTGCAGTCAATTCATCGAGTACATCCGTCTCATTAAAAGTGTGACTATCTTTTATTGTTGATTCACATTTCAGAATTCATTGTTGATTTTTTGTCAATTGTTGATTGTAATAATGAATGTTTATGAATATGTATAACCACAAGTAGGTATTAATAAATGGGGCCAAGAAAATGCGCTACTTTTTTTCTTCTCAATACCCCCAATTTAGGGTGATATTCTTAGGAGTTTGGGAATACAGTAGAAAAATAGCAGCAGGGGGTCTACCGAAAATAATAAAGATTTGAAAGTGGTCCACGAGAAAAAAAAGTTTGGGAACCTCTGGGTTATACTGTCGCTCAACGCTCGGGAACTGTTCGCGTCACTCTGAACTATCATAACTGACTGTTTAGCTGTGACTCCTATTCATACTGGTTTGTTGTTTGCTCGAATCTTCACGAGGTTTTATTTTTCTGTTGAAATTCACGCAAAATTATAGTTTTAAGTGATATATTTTATCAATTGTTACAGGTCGTGGACCTTCTGTTATTCTATGAAACGGTTAAACATCACATCATTTATAATATAATATATTATATTATAATATATTTTAAATTTCCACATTTGAATTTTTTTCATAAATCAATAATACGAATTTCATACATACGAGATTACGAGAAGATCTACCGGAGGGTAGCTGAATTGTCACGCTCAATGCTAAGAAATTTAAAGGACGCAATGTCCAATCTGCCCGATTGAACATGATGAAATGCGCATGTGCGAATTAAAGACTGGGCGAAGCTCGAAAATGACGAAAATCGTCGTCTTCTAATTTGACGATCGCAGAAGCAACATTGTTTTGAATTTTGATTTTGATCACTGAATTCGTTTCACGTTATCTTGGTATCGTCACATTATCTTCCCTTTTCCACATGGAAACTCAATGAAGTGTTTGTTGTTTCGAATGGAATGTCAGGTATGTGTATAGAGTTATATAATTATCTTTAACTTAACGATTCTTTTTCTTAGTGAATGGTGGCGTGCATAGCTTCACGGAATCTTTATCCTAATTCATCTTCGTAATATTTCAATTTCCAAGTGCTTATCTTATCTCTTTTATAATATTTTCAGGTTATTCATCGCCAGGGGCGTTTCAATTTTTTTTCACAACCTCGTGAAACGAAAATTTCTGAATTTCAAGAATTTGTCTGCGTTTTTATTTTTACAGCATTTGGTCGCATGACAAATGAAATCCTGAAGTGAAATCAATTGATTTGTTGGTATCCTGTATATCAAGAGTGGAGATGATTCAAGGTGAGTATTGATGCACACATTTTTTATTTACCTTAAAAATCAGTAGTTGTGTGTTTTATCTCACCTCGAGTCATTTTCATTCGAGCCACAGGGCCGATTGGGCAGTTTTTCTTGAAATTTTGAAATTGATATCTTTCTTACGTATATCTTTCCAAATCAAAAATTTTTTCTTCTGATTTATCTAACGTTCCATTTATTATCTTTACTTCTGAAAATATATAATTTGATTCAAATTGGTTGGACTCAAATATTCATATTATTATCCGTTCACTTGATACTTGGATCACATGAGATTTCGTGAAGGAGTATTTCACCATCTCTTTCTTTTGGAACTCTCTTCACATTATCGGCTATTTTGATTCTGTACTAATAATTTTGCACACCATTGTTAAATTCATATCTTGAACAAAACTGTAACTAGCTTCAAGTATACACCATACATCATCAACTATTCATAGTCTCAACACGTGTTGAAATACCATTTTTTAGATTCAATTCAAGACCTTAGCCACACGAGTTCATCATCATAATCTTGTATATCACTGTATTTAGTCTCTAAGTTGTATAATCGCTGAGAGACATTAGCTAGTTACGTCAGTCATCCAAGGTTCAAGTGTAGTGTATACATATCTGGTTCAGAATTAACTTGGCGTATCGTTTTTCATGAAATAATGGAAATGGCGAGCCAAACCTGAGCTACTGACCTGCCAATCGATACCTGATAGACTCCCAGGAATACTAAGGTGAACAGTGGCCAAACTTCTTCCAGGAACACTAGGGTGAATCTAGTAGCCCAACAGTGATCGCAAGTTAATCTAGTAATCTACGAAACAGTACCTGAACGTCTCCCAGGGATATTAGGGTGAATATAGTAGCCCGATTTATGAAAGCCTGGTCTAGCCACCAGCAGCTAGAGGAGGTTGAGTAGCCCACCACCAGTAATCACAAAACGAGAGTCCAATGAACTACTACAGCAGTTACCAGACAAGGTACATTACTGAACCTCCAATTCAAACATCACTGTTTAAATTGTTCAATAGTCTGAATTTTTTATTACTGAACCTCTGATTCAATTATCATTTTTCAAATTGTTTAATAGTCTAAATTTTTTATTATACATCATATACATTTACTTGGTGTTTTATTGTTTTGCTCAACATAGAAGGAAACTATCTTTATCTATCTTAGGGAAGTTAATGACATTGCAAAAAGTCATAAAAGATGTGACCAAATGCGCCGAAGTTTCATAAAGCAGCTGCTTTTGGGAGTAAGACTGTGGCTACAAAAAACACACGCCCGAAGAAGCTTCAATGATATGTACTGAAGCCGATTTGACCATGAATCAATATGAGGGGATACATCAGGCCAATAAAAATGTATATCCATGCTTTTCATATATACAAGAAGCAAAACAAGATTGTTATACACCAAAAAACATTTGCGAGACTATAGCAGAGGTAAAATGACAAGACTTGTTAGACCATGCAGCATTGCGACTCTGTAGACATTTAGATCCTATTTCTCAAATATATGCTCCTGAAGGAAATTCTGACTTCGCCTTCGTCCTCATGTATAAATGAGGATGTGATGATTCCAACTAAATTCAATTTAAGAAAAGTTTGAAGAATGAGGAAGCAATGATGCAAATATATTTTTCAGTTCCTTGGTACCTCATGGACTGATGAATGATAAGTAAATAATATGGCAGAACACGCACCTTCATCGTCAAGATTCTGCAGGCCTATATGAATCAGATGAATAAAAGATGATGAAGATATTACGAATTAACCAATTGAGTATATTGAGAACCAAGTACAAAATCTCGAGATGACAATCCTAAATGAAAATTTCAAGGTAAAACATTCATTATTCCCGACCATGGTGGATGAAAAAGTATGTAATGCTGCAACCAACACAACATCTACATTGTGTTGCTATATTTGTGTTAGAACCTGTAAAGAATTCAACGATCTCACATCCACAAATCCAGAAAAGGCTGAAACATTTAAGTTTGACATGTCTATACTGCACGCACGAATCAGATTTTTTTAACAATTGTTGCATCGTTCATATCAATTACATGCTAAAGTCTACATGAGTTGCGTAATCGACAAAAATGATAAATCAAAAAGACAGAAAGATTTCGAAGACACGTTGGGATTACTCGTGGATATTCCTTAGGTTGGGTATGACAACACTAATGACGGTAACAATTCACGAAGATTCTTCCAGAACGCTGAAGAAGCAGCTTCGATAACGGGCATCGACGTAGGATTCATGACAAGATTGAAAACAATATTGGAGGTTTTATCGTCTGGCTTTGAAATAAAATTTTCGAGTTTCGCCAAGAGTACACCAGAAATGTACTTACATTTATACTCTTGGAAACCTATGTCGCCTACAGTACACAAAATATGGTCAAGCGTTATAGCTCATGCCTTGTTACCTATTGGACAATTATCGGAAGAAGCTGCGAAAGCTCAAAATAAACATCTCTGACAGTACAGAGAGAACTTTTCTAAAAAGTTTTCCATATGACAGTGCAACGAGGGTATACTCAATAGATTTTTGCTCACCCCGAATCCATATCTCAGAAGCATGAAGCGAAAACAAAGCAAACTAAAGCAACCATTGAGTGCTGAGGCTAAGCAATTGTTTGAATTGGATGAAAGCCGTTCTCAGGAATAATATTTGTTAAAACTTATGTTGTAGTGAAAAACTGTTGACTATGCTAAGAAGATCCATATTTTTTCGTAATTTTATTTATTTTCAATAATGTTATTCTTTGCCTGAGTCTCATTTTATGTCAAATGTAATAAACATTTTTTCCATACCGAAAAATATTTTATTTTATCTTCATTATTGATTTGTTTTTTTTTTTATTAGGATTATCACAATAGGTCAATTTCTATCTGTAACATTTGAAAAAATAAGAGTTCGGGCGTGATCAGCAACTTTGAAAAGTGGTGGATCCGTGGGATCTGGATGAAATCCACTCTTTCGACGGTTTGCAACGAATTGTAAACTATGGGATGAGGTTGATGTGAAGAAGCCAGTTTCATTATAATTCGGCGAGCATACTATTGCAATAGCTTCGGGCATAAGAAAAATGAGTCTGAAAATCCACACTTGAAAGAAATGCTGTTCGCGTTGGATGAGTATGAATCCAGCATATTGTTATTTAATTATATTGATCTTGGTAATCAAATATTTCTTCCTTGTTCATTGTCATACAAGAATCCGATGTTCCTTTCTACTTTGGTAAAATCATATTGGATATGATCACTTCATCCATCAGTAGTTTTCCTGCTAGCATGCCGCATGTCTCAATATTTTTGAAACTATTGCTCTGTGCCATGACTTGGAACATCAACGAATTGCTGCCTTTTCACCAGGTTGAGGATATCTAGGAGGAAAATGCGATCCAACGTGTTGAGCGGCTTTTTCACTATTTTTGTTAAAGTTCATAACGATTACACATACTGGGCATGAATAAGTTGCAGGCGACAGTATATCAAGATGTTCGATATTTACATGAAGTTTCAAGTCTGATGGAGAGTCCCAATGATTATTCTCCTCATATATCCCATTCAATTCTTTGGTGGAGTTAATGATTTCACTAGTTCCATTTTCGTCTGAAGTGTCTCTGGGACGGTATTTACCTCTTTCGGTGAAGCGAATTGGTAACGAACTTGAACTGGGGCTGCTTGTTATTGTCCTGGAAGTCGAAATGAAAGATTTTATTTCTTCTTGAGATTTAGTGTATTCGTGCATTCTTCGTGGATGATTGAATATTTCATCAAAACTTTTATTTGCAGGAATAGAACCTAAGATAGATGTAACATTTCATCTTTGTATGGCAATACTGATGCGTTGTGTCAACATTTCTTGCTCCCCCATCATCTGTTTTATTAATGAATTTCTGACCAATATGGTGGATCAGTTCAAAGGCATAGCTACCAAAAATTCCGTACGTTTCAAAAGCAATAGAGTAGAAGATAAATTGGTTCCTCAAACTGGAATATTTCTTCAATTTCAATTTTTCAGCTGAATCAGCAGCTCCACCAGCATATGTGAAGCTGCAACTGTATCGAGGCAAGTGAAATCCCATACCAGAGGTTTTCCGTGGCTCCATGGAAATAGAGACATTCCATCCGTTCTCTTACCATCATCACGAATGATTATCGAGGGTTCTCAGGTAGCAGGAATATCAGCTGTTGACGAAGCTCGCTTGATCAGATCATTACCACTTGAATGTCACGAGAACTATTGAACCACATCTGCATTTATGACTCACACAGATCGAACATCCTGAACGTAAACCCACGGAAAAAGATTCATCATCCAGCAAAGTTTCAAGAGAAGCTACAGGAAGTGCATTGAGCCACGCCCCAGATTCCTCTTACTGCTAGTTATTCTAATTAATTTCTCGATAATGAACTAGTGCAGTCATTACCTGCGAAGTTTGTTGGTCATCTGTTATTATTGATTATTCCGATTACTTTTTCCACAATAAGCTGCCTCGGGTAAACCATTGTCTCCATTTGTGGCTTTGTGGCGGACCTGTTCATGGGTAGGTTTGAGACGGATGCTGGGGAAGAACTCAGTTACTTCCCTAGAGTCTGGATCAGATATGTTGATGATATATTCGCTGTGGTGGATACAAGGATTACCGAACTTGAAAAAATGTCCTTTCAGCACTAAACAACAGATGTAAGGGTATAAAATTCACGTACGAAGTAGAAAAATACCAGAAGTTGAAGTACGACAATGAAAGTAGAGTGATTAGGTACGTAGCTGAAGTGAACGGTATTAACCCAGAGATAGTTGATAAGATATTTAGAAAATGTAAATTTAGGTAAACACTTCGTGAATCTCCGACTTTAAAGTTTAAAGTAATCCCATACGAACCTTAACTCAATAGAGGGCTTCAAGAGATATTCGAAAAAGTGAATATGAAAGTTGCATATGAAACTTCTTACAAATTATAACAGCTTCTTTGTACGTTTGCTTGAATGTGGTTGACAATGTTCCTTGCTGAATGGTAATGGTTCGGACTTCCATTGTCTATATTATCAACTGTATTGAAACCTGTTGCTGAGAACGAAAGGATAAAAATACAAAATCAAGTGAGAAAATCAATTTCCAAACGAAAGGTTGAAATGGATTTTTTGGTTAATAATGGAATTAAGGATTGATTGATGAAGGGAAATAATGATGTTACAAAAAAATCTAGATATCGAATATGAAATTAGAGTCAAAAATCCATTTCCCGCTGACAATCGGCCAGCACAATTCCAGTAGTAGCACACCGTGTAGAAAGTTTCATAGGATGCAATCTTCACAAATAAGTGCAGAAAAAGCCGTAATTACCGGAATCAACAATTAATCGATGTGGACCCTTCGATTCGACTCACTCGACATACGTTTTGGTATTGGCTCGAACACCGTTCCACTGCGCTATACGCGTTCAACAAGAACGTTCAAACAAAATAAAAGGGCCCGTAGACCCAAAAACATTTGTTTCTGCCCTTTAAAGACCTATTAACTAAGGAAAATAAATAGTATAGAAAATATCAAGAATTTATACCGAAAATTAATCATGATTCAACATTATTATGAGATTATGATTCCCAATTATAAAACTCACAAACTAAAGTATGATATTTAAATTAAAGACGGAACATACCGCCCACCAAAATGCAGTCTCTCTCGTACACGCCCTAAGCGCCACCGCAAAGGGAGTTGCGATTCATCTTTAATAAGGACCAGTTCACCTACAGCCAATGGGGGTTGGTGATCAGTCCATTTTTTACGATAAATTAATGTATTCAAATACTCTAGATGCCACCTCTTCCAGGAATCCTGGTGGATTTTCTGCAAGAGCTGCCACCTAGATAAACGATTTATTGGCAGATTCGAAACATCAGGATCGGGTAAAACAGACAGTGGCTTTATTGTCAAAAAGTGTCCTGGGGTTGAAGCTCGTAAATCATTTGGATCTGAACTCATTTCAGTTGAAGGTTCAGAATTCAAGGCAGCTTCAATCTGTACAAGAATCGTATACATCTCTTCGAAAGTAAGTATGTGTTCGCCAATTACCCTGATCAAATGTCCTTTGACCGACTTCACCCCAGCTTCATGCAAACCTCCAAAATGAGGGCTAGAAGGTGGATTGAACTTCCATTCAATATGTTCGACATCTACAGCTTGTTGAAACATCTCCTTCAGCAATCTGTTTGCGCCTACAAAATTGGTACCACAGTCACTGTTTATCACCGATAGGCGACCTCTTCTACCTAGAAATCAACGTAAAGCCGCCAGAAATGCATCTGACGACAAGTCGGAAACTAATTCCAAATGAATGGCCCTAGTAGCGAAACACACAAATACACATATGTAGGCTTTCTGACTCTTACAACCACGGGCCTTTGACAAGGCAATATTCAGGGGGCCGGCAAAGTCTACCCCAACAATCGAGAAAGGTTCCACTTGCGAAACTCTACTAGCCGGAAGATTGCCCATGAAAGCAGGGCTTAATGAATTAGGACGAACCCTAAAACATCGAATATATCTCGATATAACTGATCGAATAGCATTTTTGGCATTCAAAATCCGAAAGTTCTCTGAAATAAGAAATCGTAAATTTTGGACAGCGAGATGAAGGTGCTTCTGATGAGATTCATTTATCAGAAGTTCAACGAGTCTGTGTTTCTGAGGAAGTAGAATGGAATGCTTATTATCATAAGGAATACGAGCGTTCACCAATCTACCACCCACCCTCAGTAATCCAGTTTCATCAAGAAACGGTGACAATTTTTGAAATGCTTCGGAAATGGGTTTTTAATGTGCCAAACTGTCTATCAGCTCAGCAAAAACCTTAGATTGTACTCTTTTAACAAGAATGAGATCAAAAGTTTCATTTTTAGTTTTTGTGTGATGATAAAACCGAAAAACATAGCCAATTATTCTTTGAATCTCAAGCAAAGACGATAATTTTTTAATAAGATTATCTACAGAATCTAACGAAATAAACCCTGTCAACGAAATTGTCCTTTCTTCTTCCTTAAGACAACCCAAATCAGCGAGTTCCGGTTCTACCATAGGCCACGATTCAAATGAATCCGTAAGCCACTATGGGCCCTTCCACCACAGTTGGTGTCCTGCCAATTCTGTGGCAGATGAACCACGAAAGGCACAATCCGCAGGATTGTCTATTCCTTTCACATGGTGCCAGCGACTGGGCTCAATTTGATCTTGAATTTTGGTGACTCTATTGCTAACGAACGTCTACCAACGATGAGGAGACGATCTAATCCATTTCAAAGCAACCAAAGAGTCAGACCATGCAAAAATATTCTGAAAACAAATACTCATCGTCAGTATGTATTATAAAATACATCAATTCACCTAACAGAACTGCAGCGCATAATTCCAATCGGGGAATGGATATACGCTTTAGGGGAGCAACCTTCGATTAAGAGATCATCAAATTGGTCTGTGCTTGGTCATTAGCACTTGAGCATCGAATGTAGATTACGGCATCAAAACTCCTTTCTGATGCATCCGCAAACCCATGTAGTTGAATATTATTGATGTTTCTACCAAGAATATATCGATGTATACTTATTGACGATAAAGAAGGTAAGTCACGTTTGAACTCTATCCAACGAGACTTGATACCTAATGGAGGTTCCTCATCCCATTGTAATCCCAATGTCCATAACAGCTGCAGAAAATATTTTGCAAAAAATGTAACAGGTCTCAAAAACCCCAACGGATCAAATATCCGTGCCAAATCTGACAGAATATTATTTTTTGAACAAGCCCGTTCAATGATTTCACCGCTATATGAAAATGTATCCAAAGTTGGTCGCCATTGCAGACCCAAAATATCAATTGCAGAATCATCCTCACTGTCGAACGATAGCGAAGATTGATGTCGAAAATCTACGGGAAAACTATTCAAAAAATCTGCACGATTGCTCGACCATTTTCTGAGCCCTAACGAATTCTAGAGACTCTCCTCCAGTGACCAAATCATCGACATATATATCCGAACTTAAAATTTTGGCTGCATTAGGAAAATTATGGCCTTCGTCCTTGACAAGCTGCAACAGAGTTCGAATAGCTTAAATAGGGCGAGCTTGCAACTCCGAAAGTCACAGTATTCAACTGATATTCATCAAGTTGACCATTGGGATCGAAACGCCACACAATCCGCTGGTAATCCCGTTGTTCTGGAGCAACGAGTATTTGTAAATACATTTGTCGAATATCAGCTGTTATCACAAAAGGATGTATCCTAAAACGAAGTAAAATACAAAACTAAGTCCTGTTGTAATTTTGGCCCAATCAATAATTTTTCATTCAAAGATTCACCACCAGGGGGTGAAGCAGATGCGTCAAAAACGACACGTAACTTTGTTGAGGTACTATCGGGCTTTTGTACTCCATGATATATATATAATAAACCTTACTTGGATCTTTCGGCAAACTATCCATTTTTGTCATGTGTCCATTTTCCAAATAATCCTTCATGAAGGATGAATAAGCCAAATACAATTTTTTATTTTGTAATAATCGACGTTCCAAACAAAAAAAAATCGCCTTAACGCCATTGAACGAGGTTCCAGAAAGGAAGGTGCTTCTTCCTTGAAAGGTAAGTATACGACATATCTTCCAGATGAATCACGATAATGCGAAAATACAAAAAAATCTTCACACTTTTGATCATCTTCATCCAGGCAAGTCGAATGAGGAACTTCTTCCAATTTCCAAAATTTCTTCAAAGTAAATTCTAACGGTGAAGTTTGACCATGTGTTGAAAATGAGTATTTTAATTTGTAACGAGATGTTCGTCAATAAGGAATATGCAGATGCCAGGAGAAACAGTAATTTATTGTACAGCGTTTTTCAGCAAATTAACAGTCTAAAAAATAGCAACTAGTCAATAGTGCGCAGTAAATCGATCATCAACAATGAACTTACCTAAAACCAGGCAATGCACCCGTAATTTGTATAACAAATTTTAGTGAACGAACCCAAGGGCTTTTAAACAACAATTTGCTTTTCGTAGTACGATGGCAACGAGCAACCAATTATCTCTAAATGTTATCTTTAGGTATTCAACAGAAAAACGGAATTCGAACAAATTGGAATGAAAACAGTCAGGTATCGACATCTATGAGGAAGAACGAGATTCACGACAGCCGTTGATAGCAATCTGTAACTGGGCACCTAGCATTTTGTTACAACTTGCCCCCCCAGACCTTCGATGACGTCATGTAGGATTCGAAGGCTCTCGTGCTTGGAACCGTTTGAGATGACAGGCGTGAAATGTTCCCCGTTCTCTATCTGAATCAACATTTTGTAACACATAGGTGACTGGGCTCACCATCTTTTTTACTCGGTAAGGGCCTTCAAAAAGCAATAACATTTTTTTAGTTTCTGATTTCAACGCAGATGACATAGGGTTCGCGCGCAACAAAACCAATTCACCTTCCAAGAACTGCCGATACGGCCGAGAAGGATTTCGAGCATTCCGACGGGCTGCCCGCCCCTCTAGGGATTCTTTGGCTAACCTCAATTTAGTTTCATGACTTAGGGTTGGGTTGGCATCATATACTGGCCCCTGGACTAATGAAGGCAATAAACTTGGACTTTCCGTACCAAACTGTAACTCGTGGGGACAAAAACCGGTAGATTCGTGAGTAACCGAGTTTATAAAAACAGAAAATTTTTCCAGCTCAACAGCCCATCGGGTTTGTTGATCATGGCAAAACGTCCGGCATAACCGGCCAAGCTCTCGCATAACTCGTTCTGCTGGATTTCCTTGAGGCCTCCGAACCGAGGAGAAAATCACTTTTATATCCAGAGACGCCAGAGTCTCCTTCCACTTCACGGCGGTAAACTGAGTCCCGTGATCATTCAAGACCGATTTCACAGGCCCCATTTTAGGAAGAAAATCTTTCACAAAGCGATGGAGGATAGCACGCGTGGTAGCCTTTTTCAGTGCATAAAAGGTTACGTATTTGGTGAATACATCCAATAATACAAAAATAAAGGACACACCTCCCCTACTGATCGGTAATGGCCCGTATAAATCTATAGCAATCAGCTCATTTTTGCTTGATGGGATAATAGAATGTAAGGCTGGGCACGGAAGTATCGAGCACTTAGCTTTTTGACAGATCTCGCACTGTTGAACACTTTTTTTAACGTCCTTGAACATGTTATTCCACCAGAGTTCTCTTCGTAAAGCCCTCCAAGTTTTGTAGGCACCAAAATGCCCTAAGGTAGTGTGATACGCCTCGACGAACATTGGGGCCAATTTTTTTGGAATACACATTAAAAAGTGTTCTTCATTGTTTTGACAAGTATAAAGAATATCATTGAAAAAAACAAACCGTTTTTGAAGCACATCACTGCCCTCGTACTTCGCAATTATATCACTCAATTTCGGATCTGAGTCTTGGTGAGTCCGAATATTTTTCAGAAGGACCTGCACAGAACTTGGTAACCTCAAGAGAGGTAGTATTTTGAAAAGTTTATCGCTTGGAGAAGGTGGACGAACCGCGGAATGACGAGATAATGCATCCGCAATTATATTCTGAGATCCAGAGATGTGCTTAATATCAAAATCGTACTCCTGGATCGCTAAAGCATATCTCGAAATTCGGCTGGAAAGAAGACGACATGTTTTTAGATAGGTGACCGAATGATTGTCTGTAAAAATTGTAAACTTTCTCCCTAGAAGGTAAATACGAAACCGATTCAGGGCCCACACGATAGCGAGTGCTTCTTTTTCATTTATAGAGTACCGAGTCTCCCGATCAAGTAGAGTACGCGACGCCCAGGCGACGGGATACCGAATGCCATCAACCATTTGGAAAAGTTGGCAACCGAGTGCAGTATCGCATGCATCGGTCTCGATACAGAAGGGAAGGTCGGCACGCGGGTGATATAAAAGCGTACTATTCACGAGACGCTCCTTCAGGTTATCAAAAGCGCTTTGTTCTAAGTTGGTCCAACGCCACGAAGATTTCTTTTTCAAAAGAGCGGTCAATTGAGATGCAATTGCCGAGAAATTACTACAGAAAGAACGGTCAAAATTAGCTAGGCCCAAGAATCGCTGTAACTCTTTTTTATTTTTCGGCACCCGATAATCACGCAACGCTTGCGTACGGATAGGATCGGGACGTATTCCCTTTGTATCTAATAAGTAACCCAGAAAAGGCATTTCATTCCTAATAAATTTACACTTTTTCAGTTTCAAAGTGAAACCTGCTTCTTTCAAAGTACTAAATACTTTTCTCAAATGACATAGATGTTCCTCGAAATTATCGGAAATAATAAGCAGGTCATCGACGTAAATCACCAAAAAACTATCGAATTCTGGCCCGAATATTTGATTCAAACACCTCACAAATGTGCTAACACTGGTATTAAGACCGTATGGCAATGTACGGAAGCAGTAGGTTTTTCCGTCGAATTTAAAGCCAGTATATTTTTGAGAATCTGCGGAAAGAGGAATTTGCCAGTAACCACAAGTGAAATCAAGCGAGGACATGAACCGAACACTCGTGATGCCACGCAAAATTTCCTCCATAGGCCTTGGCGAATCGTATTCTTTCTCCATTAACGTATTTAAATAACGGGCGTCTAAACAGATTCTAACAGAATGGTCTTTTTTTAACGTTATCAAAATAGGTGACACATACGGAGTAGCTGTTTGCTTTATGACACCCCATTTCTCCATATTTTCTAACTGTTTTTTAACGATAGGTTTATAAGAAAGAGGTACCGGGTACTGTTTCATAAAAAACTCTTTACTGTCCCTCATACGTATTTCATGTTCATACTTATTTGTCCTACCCGGGACTTCGGAAAAAAGTTCAGAAAACTCGCTTAGTAAACACTGTAAAGTAACCTTTTGTTGTTCGTTCAACGGAGAAGTCTCCAAAAGATCGTTAAAGTTTTTATCCAGTTCCGAGTCAGCCGAGATACCAGAAAAAACTGGAGAGTTTTTTATCGCGATACTTTTGATATCGAAACATTCTGATCCGAAGAAAACACTTGCCTCCTCGATAATCGGAACATCGGCCCACTCATTGTTGATTTTGAAGCTCATTATGTTTTTTGTGAAATCCAACCTTGTGAAAGTAGATCGTAAAAAATCCATTCCTAAGATAAATTGGCATATCAGATCGGGCACAAGCAAGAACTCGAAGTGGAAAACATGATTCAGGACTGAGAACGTAATGAGGGATTGTTGGGTAACCCTTCGTTGCTTTACTTTAAACGCGCCTGTCACTTTAATACCAGTACATGGAAAAGTAGGAATCTGTGAATGAAATGGTTGCAATTGGGACCAAACCTCTTCATTAAAACATGAAATTTCACTACCTGTGTCTACTAGTGCGGGAAAAATCAAATTATACAATTTTATAGATATAAAAGGTGAAAAAACATTTTCGGAGTCGGACTCCGAGTCACTCCCTCGAATTAATTCGTCGCGAGGGTTATTTGAGGGTAAATTTGTCCCTTCGTGAATTATACTTGTTATTTGATGACCAAGTGCCCTGATGCCGGACGCGACTATCGTGAGCAGGAGCTCCCGAATTATTTGAAAAATTACTCTTATAAGTATTTGCCTGATGTTCTTGAGCAAAATAACCGTCCGCTTGTCTCAAAGTTTCTAAAGCAGCGGAAAAGTTTGAAGAAAGAATCAAACAACTTGCAATATTTGGGGGAAAAAGTTTAGCAAATTTTTTTATCAAAATAGTCTCAGAACTGGGCGGTGTTATATGTTTATGCATAGACATGAGCCGTAAAAAATGCTGAACACAAGAACCTTTACCGTCATAACGAGTTTTCTTCAGCCTATCTAAGGTGTCCTCCTGAATGTCCTCACTCCAAAACTGCCGAATAAATGCAACTTTAAAAGTCGCGAAATCTGTGAAATTATCTAGACACGCTTGACTCCATAACGCTGCTTCGCCTTTCATATGATTTGAAATAACATATTTAAAATATTGGAAAGGAACTGGTTCCAAATTATAAAAAACTTCTAACTGTTCAAGAAAATCGATGGGATGTAGACCACCCCTATTATCAAATATTGGTAATTTATTAACTACCTCTGACTGGCTGAGAAAAGATCTATTTTGATTCGTGGCACTATCTGCCCTGGAATTAGGTAAGTTTTGCAAGGCTACTACTACCTGGGATACAATATTAATTAATTCATTTTTATCCCTATACAAATTATTCAAATTATTTGTGTTAGTTGGTGGATACAAATTTCCGAAACTATGATTTTCGTTTCGACAGTTCTGTGCGGCAAAGGAAGCTGTATCCCTTGGCGGATTAAACGTTCTTTGGTCATTGATTGTAACAGATGGATGGACCTTCATATTGCAAAATTTTTCTGACACATTATTTACAATTCTATCGGCCGCTGAGCCAAAACCTGCACTGGGATTTGAATTCATATGTAACTGTTGTCCACTAATGTGATTGAAACACGTTCTTGGTATATTCAGAAGTGAATTAGTTTCTCTTTCAAATCTTGGAACGTGATTTGTGTTATGCTGAGGAACTGTAGTAGGAAATAGATCACATTCTTGTTGCCCAGGCAGTCGACGAGGAAGCTGGAAGTTACTAATTCGTGGCTCATTTTCGTGATTACTTTCAGCCGAAAAAATTCTTCGAGGCATTCTTCTATTACATTCATCATTCGGGTGGGAAGTGAAAGAAAAATGTCTCCTACCTGTTTGCTGCTGTGGTGTTACCTGCTCCTGATTTGATTGAGCTTTTTGGCTATCGTTTATTGCATCCTGATTTTTTGGGATAGCTCCAGTATTTTGTGGTATTGGTTTGTTTCTCAAATTATACGGTACTGATTTCTCCATTTCCTTATGCCCCACGTTGGGCGCCAGATGTAACGAGATGTTCGTCAATAAGGAATATGCAGATGCCAGGAGAAACAGTAATTTATTGTACAGCGTTTTTCAGCAAATTAACAGTCTAAAAAATAGCAACTAGTCAATAGTGCGCAGTAAATCGATCATCAACAATGAACTTACCTAAAACCAGGCAATGCACCCGTAATTTGTATAACAAATTTTAGTGAACGAACCCAAGGGCTTTTAAACAACAATTTGCTTTTCGTAGTACGATGGCAACGAGCAACCAATTATCTCTAAATGTTATCTTTAGGTATTCAACAGAAAAACGGAATTCGAACAAATTGGAATGAAAACAGTCAGGTATCGACATCTATGAGGAAGAACGAGATTCACGACAGCCGTTGATAGCAATCTGTAACTGGGCACCTAGCATTTTGTTACAAATTTAGAAGGCTGAATACATATTTTACCAGTAACTACCCAGCCAAATATTGTTTCCATAGCCATATGCTGATCAGGATCTCCACGAACTTGGCCCCTACGCAGAATGTCGGAAATCAACTCCGCTCCCAACAAAATATCCACTCCACTAGGAATATTAAAGTGAGGATCGGCCAACTGAATATCTTTCAAATGAGCTCAATCATCGAAAAAAAAATGAGAACTTGGCATATGTGAGGTGATTTTTGGTATGACGACAGCTTCTCCGCTGACTACTGGAAATTCTCTTGCTACAGTCGAAGCTGAAATGTAACTCCTGATTTGGCTTCCAGTGCAGACTGCCCAACTGCACTAACAACTACTGACAAACGAGACCGAGATAATTTTAAACGATTAGCGCATGAAGAAGTCTTCAAACTTACTTGACTACCACCATCAATTAATACCCTAACCCTGTGAACTATGTCGTATTTGTCCTTGATTTCAGCTACTGCGGTGCAAGGGCGTAGCCAGGATTTTGTTCAGAGGGGGGCAGGAAAGGAAAATCTAGTAATAAGTATGATACAAATGTTTATCAAATGATACATATATATGTATATATATATATATATATATATATATATATATATATATATATATATATATATATATATAAAACTGTAGTTTTTTTTGGGTGAACAGCAGAACGGAAGTGTACTCTTATAACACCAGTTTTTCCAATATTTCTTATAACTGGTGTTATAAGAGTACACTTCCGTTCTGCTGTTCACCCAAAAAAACTACAGCTTTGTTCTTAACTGGTCAGCAAAGACTTCCCCTCTGATTATATATATATATGTATATATATATATATATATATATATATATATATATATATATATATAAAAATAATTAATGTACTAATAATAACCGACGAGGTTCTTTGCAAAATCGTTTCAAAACTTTACTTTCAATGACGTCCCTATTTTCTTGAACCATTTCTCTGTGTACTCTCAGCATACACAAATCTTTAGAGGTGTGTGGTATATTGTCGAGCTTTTCTATTTCATTTTCACTTTCACTAATAGTCGTATCTTTTTTTTCCTCTTTGTTGAAGAATACACAACCAATTTTAAAATGAATAATGATTAACAAATCGCTAACGAATAATAATAAAAAATAATTTCGTTTGTATCCAGGCGAATTCTGGCATGCGTTATAAATTCAAATGTAATAAATAATTTAACAAAAGATCGTATATTTGTTGTTTTACAATCGCTTCTTGGTAATAAAAATTATTAATAAGAAAAACAGAAATGTATATGACTTACTATACCTACATACTGAATAAAAGTCGAACTTTATGTAGATAGAGTACGTGCAACTAAAAAAAATCGTTTATACATTGGGTTACACATGAATTACTTACCATTAAAAAAAATTCTTATATCCATTTTTATTTATATGAAAAACAAGCACTATCTAAGTTAGATTAGGCAATGTCACAATAATTACACAATAAACATATATTGTCTTTGTACAAATAATAGAGATGCGTTAGACTTTCGAGACTATCAAAGAAACGTAAGTTCATAGATAAATGTACTCTGCTGAACACAGAACAGGAACCAGAGAGAAGAGAACGCAGGAACTGCTGAATCAACTACCCTTGTGGCCGTGTACCTACCCGTCGTCAAGCCTAGGCAGTATTGGGTTCACCAACATCTACAGCCCGGTCTAGAGATGGGTGGCTACCGCTTATGCAAGGTTGATTTCTGTCACTGACAGTGTTAACAATTGTTATCAAAGAGTTCATTTCTTTATGGTTATTATTTATTCTTTGGCTTGGAAACTCTACGACCAAGCGCTTATGCCCAGCTAGGGGGGGGCAGCTGCCCCCCCCTGCCCCTGCCTGGCTACGCCCATGCTGCGGTGGCTAATAAGGCTATTGTATTATTTTTTACAGACCCGAAAAGAACATTCAAATGATTGGAGGATACATTCGAAGTATTATTATTGTAAAATCGCCGAATTTGATCCCGAACTACTTGGTTCAGAACTCGGTTCAGAAGTACTGCCCGTAAAATGAATTAAACTATGATGCTTATGATGGCAAACACAAGTTTCTTGAACTCTACACTCAGAAGAGCGATGTGACGGATGTAAACAATTCAAACACAAACCCTTTTGTTTGACCAACTTATACCGATCAGTGGGAGTTTTATTCAAAAATAAGAGGCATCTATATATTAAATGAGGTGAATTACGTAGCGAAAAAATCCCTGTAGTCATGTGATTGTTAGCAACTAAAAACGATTTTTTTTCATTTTTATTGTCTCGAGAAAACTCAACATTTGAAATAAATTTAGCATTGTATGAACTTCGACTATTCTCTTGAGAGTATAAGACAACTGATTCTAATGCAGTACACTGAGATTTCAAAAAGTAACAAGATCTTCATAGGTGGCAATGTCTTAAGAAGCATAATTCATTTCAAAGAGTTTTGTAGTAGTAGCATAAAATTTTTTAATCAATATATGGAATAGTACAAAACTCCACGACTCTACTGGTAGATTCAAATTTTTCGAACCATCTAGATTTTCATGAAAACATTCAAGTAAATTACGTAAACCTGTAGCCGATTCTGTATGTAGTTTCGGAAAATCCATTATTTCTTGACAATAAGTACTAGCTATAAGACGTGGGTTTTGAAATCTATCCACTAATGTAACAAAGGCAGTATCATAATTTTTATCGGTTATTTTCAAAGATTTGATGCAAGACAAAGCTCCTTTGGACAAAGAAGTTAAAAGATATCTAAATTTCTCCGTTTTACTAAGTAAACCATTATTATGAATGAGTGATTGATACATATCTAAAAAGGCTGGTCATTCTTGTAAATTTCCACTAAATTTTGGAATATCAATCTTTGGTAATTTCACATTGGGATTTATATTAGAAGCTACTGGATCTGTGTTGAAAAATAACCTAGAATATTTTGTTTTGATAGAATAATATTTCCTATCAAATTCCCGTGTAATCACATGCTCGGCATCTAAATCAGCCCCTTCCTGCGTTGCCAGAATTCCAGTAAGAGTCAAATGGCTGTTTTGAAATTCTGTAGATATTATATTTTTATCTTCGTACCGAGCTTTAAATTCTTCTTTAATACTATCATTAGTTTCGGCCAAATCGGCAGATTCTTTAAGATCATTCAAACGCTGTGACCAAGTGTCTCCCAAAGCACGAAACTGTTTGATTTTAGCTGCCGCGGCTGCTGCCATCGTGTCCAACTAAAGTCAGTATAAAGTGAACGAAACAAGTAAATGAAGTAAGTAAATTGCGATAACTTGATCAACTGTGAATGTACTTAAAATTTGTCACAAATTTGACAAAAAAACTCCCATGCTTCACGAAATAATGTACCTGTATCGATGACCTCAGTTGAATCTAAAATGTAATGTAGAAATGAAAATCAAGTTGAAAAACAAGCTGCTGATTTTAAATTACTGTAACACACTGTAACAATGGTCCACTGCTGGTTCCGGCCTTTTCATCACGCAAAACAACAATGTCCTTAAATATTTTCTCTTTTGAACGATAACTAATAATTGTCACGCCACTATGACTGCAAATCAACCGCGAACGTAACGAAGCAAGATCTAATCAGTGACAAGTACAAAAAACAATAACAGCTTCAAACTGATTTCGACAAAAAAGCAATATTGCAGTCAACTAAATGTATACTCTTTCATTCGAAACAAAGTTGACGAGACGAGAGATATTTGTATTATCCGCAAAATAAAAGTAATAGCATCGAACGAAACAAAGAAGCGGTTCTAGCGAATATTCATTCTTCGTATATGAATTCTATTTCAAATTGTAATATTTCCAACTCGAACGAAAGAATATATTCGCTATCTACCAACGAAGTTATCAAAACACTTGTAAATTTTTCAAAAAGTTAGTTTAATTGGGATAATTGCAAATTTTATTTCAAAAAGGCAGAAAAACAAACGCTTTCAAAGTATCCGGACTCTGAACTGCCAATATGTTGACGATCCCGTTTTGAAATAACCAAAAAAAAGCCTAGTAAAAATTCGGGTGCAGGGAAACAGTAAAAAATAGCCTTACCGTGTTCTTATGTGGACTGTAGACTGCCGTGATCTTCTAGGCTGCTTGGAGGGGTAGGCCTACCAGTTTCACCACACCGCACCGTGTAGAAAGTTTCAAAGGATGCAATCTTCACAAATAAGTGAAAAAAAAGCCGTAATTACCGGAATCAACAATTAATCGATGTGGACCTTTCGATTCGACTTACTCGACACACGTTTTGGTATTGGCTCGAATACCGTTCCACTGCGCTATACGCGTTCAACAAAAACGTTGAAACAAAAAAAAACCCGTAGACCCAAAAACATTTGTTTCTGCCCTTTGAAGACCTATCAACTAAGGAAAATAAGTAGTATGGAAAATATCAAGAATTTATACCGAAAATTAATCATGATTCAACATTATTATGAGATTATGATTCCCAATTATAAAACTCACAAACTAAAGTATGATATTTAAATTAAAGACGGAACAATCACCATAGGGAAACCGGGGCTTCATAACCGAGCACACTTCGAAATATTGTCAGTCATCACCCGAAGACAATTGAGGATGCCAGCAATCGAAACGTCGTGAGTACACTCAACTAGAAACTTGGTTTCAACATTTATTCATAATATTTCATTTATTCCTTCATTTACATTTCTTTGACTAGTACTTCACATTCGATATCTCAATTTTTTTGTCACAATATAATTTCATTCATTTCTTTCATTTTTTTGACTCATATTACATATTCGATATCTCGATTCCTTAATTTCATTATTGACCAAAAAATTCCATTTCAATCTTTGGTTTGGTATTTGATTTCCTCACATGATTTGTATTTTCATCCTTTCGTTCTTAGCAACAGGTTTCAATAGAGTTAATAATATAGACAGGAGTCCGAACCATTACCATTCAGCTTCTTGGTAACCCAAAAAATCAATTAGAAAACTCAGAGAAGTCGGGAGTTTACGAAATCAGTTGTCAAGATTGCAACAACAAATACATCGGCCAGAGCCGACGAGCTATTAAAACCCGTTTCAAGGAGAATTTTGAACACATGAAATACGGAAGAGTAGAAAAATCCAGTGTCGCCCAACACGCCTCAGACAATGACCACAAAATTGCGGGAAGCAATCTTAAATTGATCAAGTATGTATATGACACAAGACTACTCGATGCATCTGATAGTCTAGAAATAGCAAAATTTTAAAACAGCATGAATGGTGACAACGGACCTATCCCTTTCAGTCCGCTTTTCAGAAAGTTGAGAAAGTAATCAGAATAATCAATAATAACAGATGAAGTACCAACAAATATACCAGACAAGTTATCTGCATAAGCTGAAAAACACCATCGAACCCGTGACTAGACGGAGATTTGCTGCACTTTCAAAAGTTCCAACAAGATGGGACTACTCCTCACTATGCAGATGCACTTAGGCACTGGTTGGCTACTACTAACTATCCGAAAATATGGGTTTGAAGGAGAGATCCACCAAGGTCATAATTACTCAAGTATGTCGCGACAGTTCCAGAGCAACATTTGGCAACGTTCGTGCATTATTGGGAAATGGCCTGTATTATTGTCTACAAATCAACGGAAACCACTTAGAACCTTTACCCAACTGACATTCTGGGCAGATTTGTAGTTCAATTAAGACTTCATCATCAAAATTTGATACCATTGGATAGCATTTGTTAAAAGCTCTCCAATTTTGTATCACAAATCGAGCGGGTTTCCTATTGAAATATTTGTAGTTAGGGTAGGTGGGGCCACGGGACTTGATGAGGATGAGTTCACTTTTATGCCTGTTTTCACCTTTTTCGTTATAGATATGATTCGAGCATTTTTTGATAACATCTGTTGTTAATGATATTGTGAGTTTTCAAATTGTCACATCATATATATTCGATCGCTTACTGTATATAGTTTGACCTCTTATCCGATTTTCAACTCTGTCACCTCGACAAAAGTGAGCTAACTTGAGGTATTGAAGAAAATCGCAAAATGTTTGCACTTGTATAAGTTTTTGGGTTATAACTCATAAAAAATGTATTTTTTTAAATTTTGATACATAAGTAACACTTTCAAAACATTCCCCACTTTTCATATTCAATTATAAAATGTATTACTTTTTATGAATCGGTTCTGAACAGTAAAACAAAACCATCCATTCCAATTAAATCACAGATAGAACCCTTCACAAGATTCATTGGAGTAAAGAATTATTCTTTGAAAAATGTATTTGGTGTGGAAATGTCGAAATAGTTTTATGATTCACTCGCAACCAACAAACTTAACAAACCTAAACCTCCAATATCTCAATTACTGCGATGATTGTTTCAAATATTTTGATGTGGAGTTTATTCCTTTTTTTCTACAAGGTTGACCACTCCATACTGAATCCATCCTACAACAATTCTAATTTTCAAAATTACAGATAAACTTCTGGTGAAGGATCGATTATCGGGAGCAATTGGTTTCGAAAAAATATTTGGTACCAATAAACCAGAAATCGCATCGCTATATAACCTTGGAATCGTATTGGGTATTTTATTTCAAGATCCATAATGAAAAACGATAAAAAGATACGAAGCTTATGAATGTGTCAAAGTTAAAGCAACAAAAGTGCTAACTTGAATCAGATACAGCAAAACGCGATTAAAAACTAAAAAGAGGCATAACAGATAATTCCGACTTTGAAAGTGTATGCAGAAATTCGAGTTCAAATTCGTTTATACTTTGAAAACAGAATAATTTCGAGCCATGTTGACAAATCTGCTCAAACACTTATATGAGCCATTCATTAATCTACTGTATGTGAATTTATATATAGTTGCCATTTCTTGTAATAAAACTCATGAAAATCTCATTGAAATCACAACCTTCCTCATAACATCTTAACGGGGCCTCCTATTGGGTGCTATCACAGAACCAAGCATGGATAACGTCCCACCTTTCCCATTTTGTGCTATATCCAGATTGAGGAATACAATATTTTAAACGAAATTTCATTACCTCCATTCAAAATTTATTTCGCTTCTGATCGCCAAATTAGAATAATATTTTTTATGGCAATCAATGAGAATAATTGTTTCACGTGAAACTGAGATCGACAATAACAAAATGCGATAGGCAGCTAAACAAAATTTTACATTTTTCAGTACCAATACGGGGGCAAATGACACAATCCACAAGCACAACTGTTCACAAAAATGAATATAATATGAAAATTCTCCGAAACCTGAAACTGGAGGTTTGCATTTTCATGCTCGAACATCATTCGTAGGTCTACCCCCTCACTTCTCTAGCAACGACAAGCAACTTTTTTAATGGCAACAGTACTGTGATACATCAAAAGGTATTTTCTATTGGGTAGAGTATTTTCCTTGATTTTCAGATTATTTCTTCCATCTGGGGCTAAATGGCGGCGTTATTTAAAGTGTTTTCTGAAGGCAAACACCAAAAATCTCCGGAACCAGTTACGAAGAGTTCATAGAGTTTATACTGGAATGAAACAATTTAAATTTTTCCTGAAATCTCCCCCCTGTCACTACAAATGAAATCAATTCCATGGGTGAGATTGAATTGTTATGTATTGAATCTCAATAGGAATACTTACGGAGTTGGACCTGAATCATCACAAACGAAACCATCGGGGCATGTTATTCTGATGTTGAGAAGTAATGTGAAAGATCCTAAGCTAGCACAAGTCGTATATGATGTATTCGAGATACACTGTATGGATGATTCCTTGCAGTTTAGATTTTGGTCGCTGAGAATTCTAAACGCTTGGCTACTGGCAGTGAAAAGTAACAGGACCTGGAAATTGAGAATTCATGTTAATTCACTTCGAAAAAAAAGTGTTCTACAAATATAAATTAAATTTCAGATACTTATAAATGCACGCAATAGACTTTGATATCTGTAGATGACTTTGATTTCAAGAAAAAAAGACGCTACTGATGATGTGAGATGTTATATCTTATTTGATGAGAATAGATAGATAAGGTTACACATAGAGAGTTATCATCGAAGAGGTATTATCGGATACAATATTCTATAAATGTCACCATAGAAAACACCAAGAAGCAACCTCTAATCGGGCTTCGTGTGATTTTGTTATATTTTGTTGAATTGAGCCTTCCCACAGGAATATTTCCCTCGAAATACATTATCATATATATCTCGTTTTTTTGCTGTTGACCACCATTGAGAAAAATCAAATACACTCCTTCTGGAAGGCAGTTTTATCTTGTGATTTTCCAAATATTTTTCTGACAGAAGTCTTCCTAGGGTATCAGTTCATGCAAACTTTATTTTCTACTTTTTCTCAATTTGATATTGATACCACCATGGGGAAAATTGAATCCTCCCCTTCTGGAAGGATAGTGTTTTTTCTATTATTTTTCTGATCGAAGACTTCCCACCTTGAAATTTCATCACAACCCCATAATTGTATACCTGTTAGCATGTTTATTTCGCCACCGATAAAAAAATTGAAGATACTTCTTATCTGAAGGGTAGTTTGCTCTTGAGAATTTTTGTAATATTTCGCTGACTTAAGCCTCTCCATCAAAATATTTCATGCAAACTTGATAATCTTATCTACCCCAATGTGTTATTGATGTCACCTTGAATAAGAAATAAAGTCTGCAAATATAATGAAATATTCCAAAGAGTAAATAGCCTCCAAAAGGGATATATCTGATTCTCTTCAGTGGTGGTATCAATAACAAAATGGGATATACAAGATCATGAAATTTGAATGGAAGTCGAGATGAATTGCACCACAAGATGTACCTTGTGGAAATATAGCTGAGAAATGGAAATTAAGGGAACAAAAATTTGTTGATTATCTGATAGCCAATGAAATCGAGAAGAAAGATGAAAATGACACTGTACATTTTCATCTTTCTTGTCATCTTTCATGCACAGTTTCTTCAGTTTATTGGTGATGACGGTATACGTATCTTTAACACATTCAATAATGAAAAAGACGAACAGGACAAAATGAAGCCTTTGATACGTGAATTCGACAAATTTTTTCAGCCTCAAAAAAAAACTAGTGTACGAAAGGCATAATTTCTCCAAGGAAACAGTTGAAGGAAGAGAGTCTGCAACAGTTTATAACAGATTTCAAGAGCAAGGAAAAAAGTTGCGAATTCGTTGTTTGTAGGATTCATTGAGTTGCTGTGTTCTCATCATTGGTGGGTCAATTGAGAGAAAGATTGCTGGAAGATAGCGGTATGACTTTGGAAAAAGTAGAAAGTGTTTGCTTGGTAGTGCAGGTGTCTAGAAAGCAAGTTCTACAAATAACAAGTGGAGTGCGGAGTTGTGTATTGTGAGGGCTAATCGAAACGAAAAGGGTGGTCATGCTCAAGAATACACTTCACGAAATAGTACGCAGCCCAATGCAAGTGCAGGACAATCGAGTTATAGAAGGAGGCTTCCCAAAGGAGAAATTAGTTGTCTGATTGGCCGTTGTCTGTATCAATTTCTTCCAAATTACCGATGTATGGCGGTGGTAATGATGTGAATTCGGTAAAGAAATACTGAAGTCAAATTTTCGATGTTCCTTCACATATATTACCGAACAAATCGGTAGCTGTGATCTTCGGAAATAAACCTGTTCAAGTGCATGTGAAAAGTAACATCAATTTTTCGATGAAAAACGAATCTATCAAGATTAGTGATAGTGCAAAGTCTTGGTTTGATTTTGGATGACACTCTGAGATTTCATGAACACGTGAAACGTAACATTCAAAAGGCTCATGCATCGCTGAGGTTACTGTACCCTCATTGATCGTATTCAGCTCAGCGACAAAAAAAAGGCTAATGTCAAACTTTAGCTCTCTCGCTATTCAATTACTGCTCAACCATTACGGATTTTCTATCGATAAAGAAACACTTAGTCGAGTCCAACGCGTTCAAAATTCCTATGTACGTTTCGTGTATGGTTCAGAAAGTATGAGCATGTCTCACCCAAACTCAGTGGGTTGAAAATGGCTTTCAAAGGAAGATACTTCCAGATTTCACTCCTTATGCACATTCCATAAGATTGTAGTCCACAAGAGCCCACCTTATTTGCAAAATAAATTGAAAGTCATAAGTGACATTCACAGCATCAACACAAGAAACATTAAATCTCTGACATGTTTCCCACATAGAACTTTTATTTATGAAAGAAGTTTTCAATATAATATTGATATGTTTCATAATGCGATTTCCTCTCAAATTGAAAAAAAAACTCGAAATATATTCACAAAATAATTCTCTTTGAATATATTGTCACGCACCTTTCTCTTTTTTTGTGTTTGTCCTGGTTCTTAGTATTAGTTTTGTTTATACTAATAGGTAATCAATGAATGTTTGCAAGTGCCTCCCCCCCATTAGGTTTGGTTGAGTTAGAATAGATTATTTCAGTAGGTAACTTGTAGTTTTGAAGTGTATTTTATGAAAACATCAAGCTGTATTGTATCATAACAAGGGTTGAGTGGCAGAGCACCACTTGGTGAACTCCCCCTTGAGATTATCTTCATTAACAATCGTGAATATTCCTTTTTTTGTATGTATGCATTATTCTGGAAGTGTGGGAATGAAGACATTACAAATGAATGAAATTAATATATGTGAAGGAACATCGAGAATTTGACTTCAGTATTTCCTTACCGAATTCACATCATTACCATCGCCATACATCGTCAATTTGAAGAAAAAATGATATAGATAACTGCCAATCAGCCAACTATTTTCTCCTTTGAGGAAGCCTCTGTATATAAATCATAGAGGTATGAAATGTATATAAATGTTTGTGCGAGTTGATTAGATCCTTAGTTGTTTGCTTGCCATTGGCCATATTCAGATCAAATTATATCATTTTGTCCGCAGTTTCATCAAATATTCTTCATATTAGTAAAATAAAGTGAATAAAGTGTTTATTGCCTTCGAAAATGCGAGCAGATATAGAAAAAAAAACGTGGCCTTCAAATTGAATGCCAATGATTCCAAAGGTGATCAATGAAGGTCATTTGAATATATTGAGTGCCGAAGTACCTATTCATTCGAATTAATATAAGTTGGGACTTCAATTTGATGACCGCACCTTCGATGACTTGCCATATTGGAGAAATATCGAGCGTCAGCCTGCACCACAACCAGACCAGCTTTGCCTCGAGTCTGATATAAAAACTATTTCGGGGTTGATTCACTTCATTACAAATAAGTCGCTGATACAAATTCTCAATTTTTGGATGAAATAACTATTGAACTTATTTCTGAACAGCTAGCCAAAGTCTACAAACTGCAAATCGTGCAGCCGGCCGGTATGTTTTTTCCTATCGCCAAGACGACGTCAGCCAATCACAGGCCATCATGTAACGCCTCCACTCCAGTGATGATAGCCAGCTCGTGAGACAACTCAGACCTAGACGCAAGGTAAAATGGCTCCGAAATGGGAGCCGAAACGTAGACAAGAAAATCATTCCAGACGCGGATCAACCGGAAGTTCCAGCCAGCATATAATAATAAATGACCATAAACTGCCACGAACGCTTTTCACTGTTTTGATGCGGATGCGTACTCAGATTCAGTGTGAATAATTGTGTTGTTTGAATTGCATTTTCAGAATATATACATTTTAGTTTGAATATTGTGTTTTATTC
Source organism: Zygogramma bicolorata (assembly GCA_032362365.1). Lineage (NCBI taxonomy): Eukaryota > Metazoa > Arthropoda > Insecta > Coleoptera > Chrysomelidae > Zygogramma > Zygogramma bicolorata. Next base: position 302,700 of record JAVJAQ010003735.1, read on the forward strand.
GAATACTTAAGAAGTAACTATATCAATTTACGAGTGTCGCTGCTTCTTTATATCTCTAAAATTCCTAATTTAAATTAATTGAAACTACATCACAATGATATTTTCTTTCCATTGCAGCCCTGGTAAAAATTACATGCACGTGATTTTGTTTACTTCTACTGAACCTTGGATTGGAATGAACTATAGTGTTAGTTATTTATATGCAAAGGGTAACTTTTTGCGTATGGCAATCAGTGGGTGAGGAGAGCCTCGGCCGTGGATCTTATATTACTTTTTTTGATGGGGCGCCACTTGATTTTGATGTAACTGGAAAAAACAGATCAGGATAACAGCGAACATTTTGAACACCAACGCGGGTATTTGGATAACAGGCCAAATAATAAAATATCAAAAATGAATGATGACGGGTATAGAGATAATAATTGATTATTTGGATTGTGTACCGTCTTGGAACGTAATTTTTATGGAAGCCAGCAGATCTCCAAAAAATTATACTGTATGAGAATCTGATGTTTACAAAAAAATGGCTTCCACACGAAAAGAACGTTGTTACAAGTATGTGAACGAACGGAAATAAACCAAAATATCATAGATCGGAAAAACCAAGATGGTTACTGTTCGTGTTCACTTTCTATTCGTCGTTGACTTCTTTCGCGACCTTTCTCCTCCTCAATGTCCTAAAACTTGTTCTCTCAAAAATTACATTTCAAGAAAACGATATTTATCAAAATTCGTTGTTCGTGCCGTGACGTATGAAGCTTCTGTGGTTTATTCAATCAATCAGCACCGACAAAGGACAGACCAAACGCAGATTTCAGACCAGCTGAACTACTGTCAGTTGACACTTGCTTTGACATCACTTTAGAACATAGAACTAATGGACTGGCCTTATTGACACTTTGCCTTATAACACGATGCGGAATACAATAGAGAGAGAAAGGATATGCACATTGAAGTGATATTATGAAGGATAGAAAGAAAATGCTAGACTTGAATTACTCTATCCTTCTCAACCTCTCTTTATTTGCTTTATCTGCTACATTGGGGAAAGAATTCGCTTTGAGGTTAGACTTAAAGTATTCTTTCTTGCTCACTCCAGTCCTCTCTCTCTTAGGGCCAGTCCATCAGTTATAATGTATATGCTTTAGGGACCATAGCGGATATAAACAAAAAAAATGCCTGTTCGCTTGCAATACTCCAATTTGAAGGGAAGCAGATAATCTTCACCAGTACTCAGTATTACTCCACTCCACATATTACTCCACTCGAAATCGTTTGTAACTTATATCTTTGTTATATCATATGATGTTATATCAGTAAATAAAACAAATCGTAGAAGAGCATAATTCAATTGCCCAGTAAAAATAACTAATAACAAAAGCATTGTGTTTGTAGGTTACCATTAGATGCTACGAATAGATACCAACAGTAGCGGAGCTATCGGGTGTACGAAGAATGGAATTTTCTAAAAAAAAAATTCGTGTAATAATTTTTGAATGAATTTAATTTTCTATCATTTGTTATGGGGAATCGAGAAGGTGTCTGAAAATAAAGATGTTTTCTTGGTTCGACCAGGAGTTCGTCGGATTATTCCGATTAATTTCTCAACATTAGATTGAGAAGCGGACTGAAAGAAATATGCTATTTGTCACCATTCATACTATTTGTGATATTTTGCTATTTTTAGACTCTTAAATGTATAGCCTAGCATCATCCATTTTCTTGATCCAGAACATTCTGTGCGACTCTAGACTTTTCAACCCCTGCGTATCTTATATACGTCCATACTGTTCCTTGAAGAGGGTTTGATAGCTCATCGTCGACTCTGACCAATATACTTATTGTTGCAAACTTTACAACTGATTTCGTACAACCCGTTTTCAATTTATGTTTTAGATCACCAGAAAGTTGCTATGATATACTAGTAGTTTAATATGCAACTTTAATATCTACTTTATCGATTATCTGCTCAAGTCCATTAGTGTACTAATATTTAAATGCCATCACTATATGCGATATTTTCTATCATTTCACCCACATTTGTAGCAAGTCAATGAAAGTGAAAGAGTCGTAACTTGAATGTTACCGGATATAATCAACATGTTCTACAATCTACATAAACGATTATGGTTTTGAACTTTGACATTTGTATTTGCGCCACGTGCCACCTTCAGTATACAAAAACTTGACAACATGCTTGCACATAATTGAAAACCTTCTGTTATGTTATTTTCAGTGTGATTCGTTTACAAAACCACCACAAGTGTTTCACTAGGAAATACCTCATTCAAGCATCCTATGGTACTATAAAATACTATAATTGCAGGAGCTATTGTCCAGTGAAACACTTGTAGCGGTTTTGTAAACTGTCTAAAGGTGAAGTGTTTTTTAATTACGTGATCATGGATTTTCATCACGTATCATCCAATTCCATTAGTTAATGGGCACACAGCAAATCTGCTCCTCATTTAGTTTCTTTATAACCGACTATTCTACTAGAGCAATGATGTTGGAAATGCAATGGTGCCTATTATCTCAATTATTTCAACAAATTTAATTGCTCTCAATCATAGACAGATATTAGTATACCGTTGGCGGAGAACATTGCATGGAAGACTCAAATGTCTTTGAATATAGGTAATATTCAGTATTTCAGTCAGACATATTGAAGTTTGAATTCATCATAAACGCTTCTCTTCACTCACCTTGAGAACGATAACCACTAACATCATTTTGTTTCGATAAAAAAGCACTTGAAGTCAATTACAAATGAATTTCTTTATATAGTTTTTCCCTCATTCTGGGGTTGTAATTCATGGAGTTATCCCCATCAATCAGATGGAAGACAGGACGCATCAAAGTTTGATGGTGGAGCAATAAAAGTTAGCAGTTAAATGGGTTTAATCTATTTTTTCTCCAAATACATAGTGAAACCTGATCGAAATGGATGATGATGCTTATAAATCAATAGTTATTTCGATGGAGTTTTCGGCTCAGTTACCTTCAATATAAATCGTTATGAAATTTATTTTGATTGATTATGAATGACATAGCATATTTCGGATCAGTGTTTTCAGGTTTTCCTGCATTAATATGGCGATTCCTCAAAAAATCGATTCAAAGCAGTCCGAGATAACCAGAGTCTGACTTTCTATCACCAGAAACGGCAGTGATTTTCATCTTGCTCAGTATATAACGAATATTTTTTCTGCGTCTGATTGTTAAAAACATCTATATATTATTCTGTAGAATTATAGCATCCGACCCATTGGCAAAAATCACAAAACATGGAATAAATACAGGTTGGGCTCTTTTGAACTTATGTGTGACTGAAATCATGGGCCCCATCGATATCACCGGGCCCTGGTAACCGACTCTCAAAACAAGATAAATTCCTGAATGGTAATGGTTCGGACTTCCATTGTCTATATTTTTAACTCTATTGAAACCTGTTGCTAAGAACGGAAAGATTTAAATACAAATCAAGTGAGAAAAATAAAATCAAAATCAAATTTTTGGTCTGAGGGTGTAACGAAATGTGGGGCTAACGTAATGTAGGTGTAACGAAATGCGGGTGCAACGACATGCTCCCGTCTTCCGCAGAACAATCTCTTATACAATAAGGCTGGATTCAGACAGATCCGAAATCCGATCGTACGACGATCCGATAGCTTTCTGATTGGTCTGAATTCAAATTTAGACCAATCAGAAAGCTATCGGATCATCTTACGATCAGATTTCGGATCTGTCTGAACCCAGCCTAACACATTGAAACTCGTCAGGTGATCGAGATAAACTATTCACCCAAGTTTCATCTGCAAACAACTTCAAGTTAAGTACTGAAATTTTTTGATTATTTTCAGCAAAGCCGCTCTATCCAACTCCAAGAAAATCTACATACTTTTTACACTTCATTCAATACTGAAGTAAGTTCACAGAGAGAGCTGAAATTTTAATTCTAAGATCACATTCTCAATCGTCTTCCACAGAACAATCCCTCCTTCAGAGACATGAAATTCTCCAGGAGAAGTTCCACATGCAAAGAACGTCAAGTAATCCACAGCGAATTGAAAAAGGCATAACGAAGAGAAACTGATGTCTCCTTTGGTCTTTCAACGTGTACGAATGAATTAAAGATCACACTTCAAAACCGGGATGTCTAAATATACAATTATTCAACGTTCATATAAACTATAACCTGAACAAAATATTCTGTTAGGTAAGGTAAAAAAAAAGTGATTTTCATGGTGAAACTGGTATTTGCCCCCCCCCCCTCCAGACATCACGAGATCGTGGTGGAATTCTGTTTCCTCGAATTCGATTGTCGAGTGGCTTAGAATAAGCGTATATTTTCGGCACAGCCCATGGTACAGCCACAGTCTAAGCTACTCGACAATCGAATTCGAGAAATTAGAATTTGAGCCCTGGAATGCCTAATTGCGACGTAGCCTCGGATCATTTACGCTCCGCTAGATACGGCATCCAGGTAATTGTTTATGTAGTGCAGAGGGAGTTTAGGGTAATATGCAGTTGATTGGTTGAACGCAAATAGTCGTGTTGTTTGACACAGATTAACAATATTGACATATGATAATTGCTTTGTGTATGTGGAGTTTGAAATGGCGTGATTTATCTATGGAATATTCGTTTAAAAGCATCGAAGTAGAATTTCTCAACAAAATTGGAAAATCTTGTTTGATTTGCTATAGCAAATTTGATAAAGATTCAGTCATATTGTATCATAGTTATATATCCCGTAGCTGTAGATTGAATGCATTTGGTAGGAGTTGAGAATCATTTTTTTTTGGGAAAAGGGACTAAATAATCATTTTCTCACATTCTGATTGTTTTGCAATATGTAGTGAAACTGCTGCTCTCTATATGAATTGGAGAGAAATTAATTATCTTTGGATCTGCGAACTCATAGATTCAATTAAAGTATATTTTTTCAGTTCGAAAACCTGTGTAGGGAGTGGGTGGAGATTTTGAACACTGGGATGATTTGAACAGAGCACCGTTCGACAACGACATCGTTAATGCTTTTATGTCAATACTTCAGAAAGTGTATTATTCATGTGCATCACTGTTAATTTTGGAAATATTCCAAAATAGAATATAGAAAAATCCGTAAGAGATATTGTATTGTGTTGAGAATCAGTGAGAAAGTGATATTTTTATTGTGAGTTTATATAATGGAACTTCAATTATTCATAACCTCAACAACAAACACATGTTGATTCCCGGAAGATTATATGCTACAAGGAGGCTTTGAACACATCTGCTGGCGAGGCTTCGAACTCTGTTCAGATCCTCCCATCATGTTCAAATCCTCCCATCGTGTTCAAAGCCCACATATGAATTATTTCGAAGAAGTTATGTTATTATTTGATTCTATTCCTTGTGTGATATTCTCAGTTCCATTATGCACCGAAAATACAAAAAAGGCACCCGAGTATAATTCACTGAAGCTGACATGGGAAATACTATCAATTATGTGCTGGAGAAAAAATGTCACTTCGAGTGGCCGCTGAAACTGACAACGTCAAACATACGGCATGATACCATTGTTTATAGAGATATAGTTGGTGAATGTCTGTGTAAAAAGGATTTGAAGCATTTCTGTTGCGACATCTATCCCATTATGTCAATATTTTTGTTCACTTGACAATGTACGACCACTGTTTGTACGACGAAGTTTCCTTCTCTAAAGTGAAAAATAGGTGCGAAGTTCTGCTGTCAGTTTGACTGAAATGTTGAAAGAAAGATAATCAAACTTCAAAATAGAGTTGACGATAGGAGTTTATTCAGGAAATGAATGTTTAGGCGTTGAAATATTCTTCGAAACATGAATGATCTACGACCTTGACAAAACATTCCAATTATATATAGTTATTATATATAGTTTAGGGTTAGTTATTTATATACCCAAAGTTTGCCGGTACGATATGGACTTTGTTTGTTACTGCTACTCATTCTAATCAATGTCTCGATAATGAACTAGTGCAGTCATTACCAAAGTTTTTTGGTCCGTCGTCTATTATTATTGATTATTCTCAATACTTTCTCAACAATAGGTTGAAAAGCGGGCTGAAAGGGATAGGTCCCCTGTCACCATTCATGCTGTTTTTACATTTTGCTCTTTCTAGACTCTCACATGCATTGAGCATGCAGTCTTCTGTTATGCACATGCTTGATCAGTTTGATATTGCTTTCACCAATTTTGTAGTCATTCTCTAGAGCGTGTTGGATTTTCTACCCTTCCGTATTTCATGTGTACAAAATGCTCCTCGAAACGGGTTTTTGAGTAAATAACTAACCCATAGGAAATTCACTAAAAAACTCGGCTCAAATCGAGTTAGGAGGTCGAAACTCTAGACATCACCTAGAAGATGGCAAATGCGTTCAACCAATCAACTGCGTATTACCCTAAACTCCCTCTGCACTACATAAACAATTACCTGGATGCCGTATCTAGCGGAGCATAAATGATCCGAGGCTACGTCGCAATTAGGCATTCCAGGGCTCAAATTCTAATTTCTCGAATTCGATTGTCGAGTAGCTTAGACTGTGGCTGTACCATGGGCTGTGCCGAAAATATACGCTTATTCTAAGCCACTCGACAATCGAATTCGAGGAAACAGAATTCCACCACAGATATCGTGATGTCTGGGGGGGGGGGCAAATACCACTTTCACATTTTCTTTACCTTACCTAACAGAATATTGTTCAGGTTATAGTTTATATGAACGTTGAATAATTGTATATTTAGACATCCCGGTTTTGAAGTGTGATCTTTAATTCATTCGTACACGTTGAAAGACCAAAGGAGACATCAGTTTCTCTTCGTTATGCCTTTTTCAATTCGCTGTGGATTACTTGACGTTCTTTGCATGTGGAACTTCTCCTGGAGAATTTCATGTCTCTGAAGGAGGGATTGTTCTGTGGAAGACGATTGAGAATGTGATCTTAGAATTAAAATTTCAGCTCTCTCTGTGAACTTACTTCAGTATTGAATGAAGTGTAAAAAGTATGTAGATTTTCTTGGAGTTGGATAGAGCGGCTTTGCTGAAAATAATCAAAAAATTTCAGTACTTAACTTGAAGTTGTTTGCAGATGAAACTTGGGTGAATAGTTTATCTCGATCACCTGACGAGTTTCATGTGTGTGAAGATAGCAACGAATTCGTCAGCAACGATTTTTTTAAATTCGTTGCCAGCAACGATTTGGTAGGGCGGATTTCATGCATTTGAATTATTTTATTGTGTTTATCGAGGTGAGGAATCTCACAAATAGGATTTGAAATGAACCTACCTAATAGGTTAACAACCATTATTCAAGCTTTGATGGAGAGCACTTAGAATCCGGAGAAAATATCGAAAACTAATTCAAATCCCGATTTTATTCTTTTTTCGATATCTACACTTATATCTCAAGAACTAGAAATGGTGTCATCATGAAATTCAACAGTAATATGGAAAATGATGTGTTCTTTTCAGTTATGGTCAGGAAAATCTTCCAATTTCGGGAAGGGAATCGGAAAATGCCCAAAATCCATTTTTTATCTTTTTTTTTCAATATCAACACTTATATCTCAAGAACAAGGAATGGTGCCACCATAAAATTCAACAGTAATATGAGAAATGATGTGTTCTTTCCAGTTATGATCGGTTAAATCTTCCAATTTCGGGAAGGGAATCGGAAAATGCTCGAAATCCAGTTTATATCGTTTTTTTTTTTATATCAACACCTATATCTCAAGAACAAGGAACGGTGCCACCATGAAATTCAACATGTATATGGAAAATGATGTGTTCTTTCCAGTTATGGTCAAGAAAATCTTCCAATTTCGGAAAGGGAATCGGAAAATGCCCAAAATCCATTTTTTATCCTTTTTTTTTCAATATCAACACTTATATCTCAAGAACAAGGAATGGTGCCACCATCAAATCCAACAGTCATATGGAAAATGATGTGTTCTTTCCAGTTATGTTCAAGAAAATCTTCCAATTTCGGAAAGGGAATCGGAAAATGCCCAAAATCCATTTTTTATTCTTTTTTTTTCGATATCAACACTTATATCTCGAGAACAAGGAATGGTGCCACCATGAAATTCAACATGTATATGGAAAATGATGTGTTCTTTCCAGTTATGGTCAAGAAAATCTTCCAATTTCGGGAAGGGAATCGGAAAATGCCCAAAATCCATTTTTTATCCTTTTTTTTTCAATATCAACACTTATATCTCAAGAACAAGGAATGGTGCCACCATAAAATTCAACAGTCATATGGAAAATGATGTGTTCTTTCCAGTTATGGTCAAGAAAATCTTCCAATTTCGGGAAGGGAATCGGAAAATGCCCAAAATCCAGTTTTTATCCTTTTTTTTCAATATCAACATTTATATCTCAAGAACAAGGAATGGTGCCACCATGAAATTCAACATGTATATGGAAAATGATGTGTTTTTTCCAGTTATGGTCGAGAAAATCTTTCAATTTCGGGAAGGAAATCGGAAAATGCCCAAAATCCATTTTTTATCCTTTTTTTTCAATATTAACACTCATATCTCAAGAACAAGGAATGGTGCCACCATGAAATTCAACGGTAATATGGAAAATGATGTGTTCTTTCCAGTTATGATCGGTAAAATCTTCCAATTTCGGGAAGGAAATCGGAAAATGCCCAAAATCCATTTTTATCGTTTTTTTTTCAATATCAACACTTATATCTCAAGAACAAGGAATGGTGCCACCATGAAATTCAACATGTATATGGAAAATGATGTGTTCTTTCCAGTTATGGTCGAGAAAATCTTTCAATTTCGGAAAGGAAATCGGAAAATGCCCAAAATCCATTTTTTATCCTTTTTTTTCAATATCAACACTTATATCTCAAGAACAAGGAATGGTGCCACCATGAAATTCAACAGTAATATGGAAAATGATGTGTTCTTTCCAGTTATGGTCGAGAAAATCTTTCAATTTCGGGAAGGAAATCGGAAAATGCCCAAAATCCATTTTTATCGTTTTTTTTTTCAATATCAACACATATATCTCAAGAACAAGGAATGGTGCCACCGTGAAATTCAACAGTCTTATGGAAAATGATGTGTTCTTTCCAGTTATGGTCGAGAAAATCTTTCAATTTCGGGAAGGAAATAGGAAAATGCCCAAAATCCATTTTTATCGTTTTTTTTTCAATATCAACACATATATCTCAAGAACAAGGAATGGTGCCACCATAAAATTCAACAGTCATATGGAAAATGATGTGTTCTTTCCAGTTATGGTCAAGAAAATCTTCCAATTTCGGGAAGGGAATCGGAAAATGCCCAAAATCCATTTTTTATCCTTTTTTTTCAATATCAACACTTATATCTCAAGAACAAGGAATGGTGCCACCATGAAATTCAACATGTATATGAAAAATGATGTGTTTTTTCCAGTTATGGTCGAGAAAATCTTTTAATTTCGGGAAGGAAATCGGAAAATGCCCAAAATCCATTTTTTATCCTTTTTTTTCAATATTAACACTCATATCTCAAAAACAAGGAACGGTGCCACCATGAAATTCAACGGTAATATGGAAAATGATGTGTTCTTTCCAGTAATGATCGGTAAAATCTTCCAATTTCGGGAAGGGAATCGGAAAATGCCCAAAATCCAGTTTTTATCTTTTTTTTTCAATATCAACATTTATATCTCAAGAACAAGGAATGGTGCCACCATGAAATTCAACATGTATATGGAAAATGATGTGTTTTTTCCAGTTATGGTCGAGAAAATCTTTTAATTTCGGGAAGGAAATCGGAAAATGCCCAAAATCCATTTTTTATCCTTTTTTTTTCAATATTAACACTCATATCTCAAGAACAAGGAATGGTGCCACCATGAAATTCAACGGTAATATGGAAAATGATGTGTTCTTTCCAGTTATGATCGGTAAAATCTTCCAATTTCGGGAAGGAAATCGGAAAATGCCCAAAATCCATTTTTATCGTTTTTTTTTTCAATATCAACACTTATATCTCAAGAACAAGGAATGGTGCCACCATGAAATTCAACATGTATATGGAAAATGATGTGTTCTTTCCAGTTATGGTCAAGAAAATCTTCCAATTTCGGGAAGGAAATCGGAAAATGCCCAAAATCCATTTTTATCGTTTTTTTTTTCAATATCAACACTTATATCTCAAGAACAAGGAATGGTGCCACCATGAAATTCAACAGTAATATGGAAAATGATGTGTTCTTTCCAGTTATGTTCGGTTAAATCTTCCAATTTCGGGAAGGGAATCGGAAAATGCTCGAAATCCAGTTTATATCGTTTTTTTTTTATATCAACACTTATATCTCAAGAACAAGGAATGGTGCCACCATGAAATTCAACATGTATATGGAAAATGATGTGTTCTTTCCAGTTATGGTCAAGAAAATCTTTCAATTTCGGGAAGGGAATCGGAAAATGCCCAAAATCCATTTTTTATCCTTTTTTTTTCAATATCAACACTTATATCTCAAGAACAAGGAATGGTGCCACCATAAAATTCAACAGTCATATGGAAAATGATGTGTTCTTTCCAGTTATGGTCAAGAAAATCTTCCAATTTCGGGAAGGGAATCGGAAAATGCCCAAAATCCAGTTTTTATCCTTTTTTTTTCAATATCAACACTTATATCTCAAGAACAAGGAATGGTGCCACCATGAAATTCAACATGTATATGGAAAATGATGTGTTCTTTCCAGTTATGGTCAAGAAAATCTTCCAATTTCGGGAAGGGAATCGGAAAATGCCCAAAATCCATTTTTTATCCTTTTTTTTTCAATATCAACACTTATATCTCAAGAACAAGGAATGGTGCCACCATAAAATTCAACAGTCATATGGAAAATGATGTGTTCTTTCCAGTTATGGTCAAGAAAATCTTCCAATTTCGGGAAGGGAATCGGAAAATGCCCAAAATCCATTTTTTATCCTTTTTTTTTCAATATCAACACTTATATCTCAAGAACAAGGAATGGTGCCACCATGAAATTCAACATGTATATGGAAAATGATGTGTTCTTTCCAGTTATGGTCGAGAAAATCTTCCAATTTCGGGAAGGGAATCGGAAAATGCCCAAAATCCATTTTTTATCCTTTTTTTTTCAATATCAACACTTATATCTCAAGAACAAGGAATGGTGCCACCATGAAATTCAACATGTATATGGAAAATGATGTGTTCTTTCCAGTTATGGTCAAGAAAATCTTCCAATTTCGGGAAGGGAATCGGAAAATGCCCAAAATCCATTTTTTATCCTTTTTTTTTTCAATATCAACACTTATATCTCAAGAACAAGGAATGGTGCCACCATAAAATTCAACAGTCATATGGAAAATGATGTGTTCTTTCCAGTTATGGTCAAGAAAATCTTCCAATTTCGGGAAGGGAATCGGAAAATGCCCAAAATCCATTTTTTATCCTTTTTTTTCAATATCAACACTTATATCTCAAGAACAAGGAATGGTGCCACCATGAAATTCAACATGTATATGGAAAATGATGTGTTCTTTCCAGTTATGGTCAAGAAAATCTTCCAATTTCGGGAAGGGAATCGGAAAATGCCCAAAATCCATTTTTTATCCTTTTTTTTTCAATATCAACACTTATATCTCAAGAACAAGGAATGGTGCCACCATAAAATTCAACAGTCATATGGAAAATGATGTGTTCTTTCCAGTTATGGTCAAGAAAATCTTCCAATTTCGGGAAGGAAATCGGAAAATGCCCAAAATCCATTTTTTATCCTTTTTTTTCAATATCAACACTCATATCTCAAGAACAAGGAATGGTGCCACCATGAAATTCAACATGTATATGGAAAATGATGTGTTTTTTCCAGTTATGGTCGAGAAAATCTTTCAGTTCCGGGTAGGAAATCGGAAAATGCCCAAAAGCCAGTTTTTTTCGATATCAACACGTTAATCTCAAGAAGAAAGAAGGGTATGTAAATGTATAAGTGAAGTTTTTCGAAAATATTTGAAACCGCATGGTCTTTTTGCCTAGGAAAGTGGAAATTAGATAAATCCAGATAGAGGATCAAAATATGCGGTTTTGGGTGTATTAAGTTGAAGGTGAGTATTTGAGTAGAACGAATTTTTCTGTCGTTTGTGATGGTTGGAACCAAATTATGATTATATTATTCCAAACAAGAAGACGCATTGGCGAAGGATTCTTTTAATTTAATACGTTTTATAGTCCTTGGTAAGAATACAAAATATATTTTGGAAAATTATTGGAGTAATCGAATAATCATTTCCAAAATAACAAAACAATTATGTTTATTTTTACCACAAAAAATTCACTATTTCTTGTTCAGTTTCAAAAGTATTATCATTACGCGATACAGGATATAGTTTTTGCCATATATTCAACTTGATGATATATATATATTATACATAGGAAAGTGAAGTATTACATTTTTGATACACATTTGACAAAAAATAAACACTCTCGATGTTTCCGAAAATTGTTCTTGTTCTCCTCAGAAGTTCTTCGTTGTCGAAGGGATGGGTCCAATTCTTGCACCTGAAATTATTGATGATGCCATAAATTCGTTTTGTCATCGACCGTTATCTGAGATAATTCAAACGTTATACTGAAATAAAATTAAAATCTCTATTATGCAAAAATTTATCGAGGTATTCCATTCTTTGGTCTCCATTTGAAATATTTCTGGTCACGTGTTTATGGCTGCCATGTTGAATGTTTCTAATAATGCTTGAACGAAATAAAGTTAAGTACAGAAAACTCATTTATTATGGACTTTTTGAAGCCTAAATTTGGCAGGGTGATTCTTCATTAGGTGAATTAGGTGCTGAGAACTTTTGGTTCCATTCTGAAACAAAAACTTGAAAAAATTACAAATGTTTGAAAATCAATATTTTCTTTTGTAGAACATAATTCGAGCCTCAAATTTTGTCATCACCTATTCCAATCCTTTATCTTTCGGTATACCAAATCCCATTTCAGCCAGTTGTCATTTAAACGAATCGTCTTTTCGTAAAGTTGATGCTGCTCTGAGCATTATTGTCAATCCCCCTCTTAAATATTATTTATGTTTTTGTATGATCTTTCATTGAGATGATTATATTATATGAGATTCTAATAACAATAAATTGAGGAATATTTCGTTGTAATAACTGGCATGAATCACCTGATTTCTTAAATTATAGGCAGGTAAAAAGGTGAGATACTTATAAAGGGACTTCACAATAAAGAAAAAATGAAGATGAATATCTTTATTTACATATTACCTAATTGAATGGTGATTTGTTGTTTTCTTGAGTATACCCTAATAGTATAATTATAATCTATTCAGTACTTTGGCATATATATTTAGACACATTTCAAATATTTAGCTGGGGGTTGGTTGGAGTTAGGTCGAATAAATGAAACTACTATTATTTCTTTGCCGACGTTTCGACTTGTATAAAGTCATCGTCACGGTACTACAAAGTTACAGTAAATCAGAAATACATACACACAAGGTAAAAAATTATTGAAATTTGCGACAAGAATCACTTCTGCGAATGAGAGGTCAAGATTGAGTACATTAGTTTGGTACAATTCAATTGACAGTAAAATTGTAAAAATAGACATAAACAAAAATTAAAAACTGTAGGAAACGGTTGAACTCACATAAATTTCTGGTTTTCTTGTTTCTTGAAATAAAAATTGAAGGACATTTACATAAAAATAAAAATTCCCAGTTTTCGATACTGAAATATATATATATATATATATATATAAGATGAATTTTCTGGGTTTTTTTATCCGGATAAAAAACCCAGAAAATTCATCTTGCATATATATATATATATATATATATATATATATATATATATATATATATATATATATATATATATATATATATATATATATATATATATATATATATATATATATATATATATATATATATATATATATATATATATATATATATATATATATATAGAAGAATCCTTTTAATATTCGGGTGTGCAGTCAACAAGAAATTGGAAAAAGTGAACTCTTTATTCTGTTCAAGCTTTCGAGTCTTTATTGGCTCTTCATCAGGAACTCTACAATGAATTAGGAAAATTGTGAATAAAAACATGAAGGACAACATATCACAAACATATCGACCTAATGGTACAAATATAATGTAAAACTTTAATTAAAAAATATGATCAAACATACATGAAAAAGAATTGAAAAATGGGAGGAGTTGTTTCTCCTAACGGGCATTGGAAACCATATTTGTGATTTTAACGGAAATGATGTGAAAAGAAGGGAATGAAGTTGACAAGTGACCAATGATTACAGTTTCCTGTGACCTTGTTGCCAACACATAATGAAAATGAAAGTGAAATCACCAACTACACAGGAGTACCAAATGTAAAGTTATTATTATTACTATATATATATATATATATATATATATATATATATATATATATATATATATATATATATATATATATATATATATATATATATATATATATATATATATATATATATACTATATATATACTATATATATATATATATATATATATATATACGGTCGCTAATAACACAGTGGACTTTTCGTCGGTCAGAAATATACTTCTGTATATTTCAGTATCAAAAACTGGGAATTTTTATGTAACTGTCCTTTTATTTTTATTCTAATAGACAAGAAACCAGAGATTGGGTTCTACCGTTTCCTACATTTTTGAAATTGTTGTTCATGTCTCTGTTTACATTTTTACTGTCAATTGAATTGTACCAAATTTACTCAATCTTGACCTCTCGTTCGCAGAAGTGATTCTAGTCGCAAATTTTAATAATTTTTCACCTGTATGTGTGTATTTGTATCTGATTCACTGCAACTTTGTAATGCCCTGAGGATGACTTTATAAAAGTCGAAACGTCGGCAACGATATTAGTGGTTTCAGTTCAGTTGTTCATTTAAACATCGAGATCTTATTTGCCTGTTTGCAAATTTGATTGTGTAATAGATTCGAACTCTTGTAAACAATGAAAGTAAATAGTCTTTGTGAAAATTGCTACATGGATGGCTGAATTCTACATTGGAATATTCTTTCAGAAATATGTTTCCTACACCATCATGTATGCAGTAATCATCATTAAAATCATCAATCATTAAAATTTGAAACAAAAATATTTAAAAATCATTGGGAGGGACTGTTAAGCCACCAAATTTATTTTTACTACCTTTGTAAGCTTTGAGCTCCCAAAATGAAGTAGACTTGTCTCTTTCGAATGATGAACAATATTCCAAACAAATATGACAAGAATGTTTAAAGAGACATCTACGTAAAAAATATCCACCAACATAGACCAGTGCATTTCCCTCCTCTGATATCAAATTCCTATAATCGGTTGATTCTATTTTTATAATTGGAGAAATATTTTTCCGATGTTATATTAAGCAAAATATCGCTACTGTCTTCCATAAAATTGCTGCCTTTTGTCTCGTGCAAATATCCTATAGCAAAAAGTTTTTTAAATGCTCTGGTAAACTGAATGGCAGTTGGATTTCTAGCGTTTCCACAAGCATTTCTGATTTGACCAAAGTAATTCTCGAGACAATCCTGATTGAGATTACGCGTCAATAAAACTTTATAATTTTCAATTTTCATTATTTTCCATAAATTCAAAACGGAGGAGATAGTAAGCCTCCAACCAAAAATAAATTCCAGAGAATTCGTAACTTTCTTTCCTCATCAAAAAATGTTCAAATAACTACAAGAATAAAAGTTCAAATAGAGTGTTCATTTCGCGCACTCAGTTTAACCGGCCGGAACGATGCGAACTGTTCAATCGGAGACACTCTGTTAAACTGGCTCCCCCGTCAGACGGGCACTGACGACCGACCGGCCAGGCAAGGGACGCGCGAGGACGGACGGTGATGATTTGGGTCGCTGCTGAGAGTGAGCGGACTTATTAGAATATCTATGGACGATGACGCGACGGAACGTTACGGAAAAATACCGTTCCGTACCATTTTAACGTTACATGAGTAACGACCCATCTCTAGTGTGGAGTAGTATGAAATGAATGCATTTGTTTTATTGTCTTGGTTGGTGTGTCTTCGTATATGTATAAAAGGTTGGTGATTTCTATTCAATTCGTATTTATTTCGCAAGAATCGTTGTGAACTTTTGAACTGAGCTGTATCACCTCATGGTTGAAACTAGAGAGAGAGAGAGAGAAATAGCATATTTTGGATTATTAAATTCAATTCAATGTAAATTTCTTCCGTTATTTTCTCATCCTTTGATTTCTCCATTATTAGAATGAGTAATGTTTAAAAAGAGTATCAATTTAATTTGTTAGTTTCTTTATTCATTTCAGATTTCATTTTTCATAATACGTTTTTTTCATTTAGGCGTGAGGATAAATTCTACATACTACAGGATTTCCTCTGTTTATACCTAGTTCATTTCAAAACGATTTTATTTAACAATAAATCAAACAATTGCTGTGAGTCATTCGTTCAGAAGGTTGTTGAGATGTCGAAAAAATATTTTTTCAAAAAATCCAAACAAGAAAAAATTCAGGAAATTGAAAAGTTCATCCTGAATAGAAATATAACTGAATCTCAATTGCGGGTGTCGACTAGACCTAGTGTGTCTGTGTACAAAGACATGTGCACTTGTTTCAAGTTAAATAATCGGCTGCATTTATACAATTTCATATACTTGCGGAGGAATGGGTTGGTTAACAAAATGTCCACACCTCTTCACAATGGAAATAGGTCAACTTGTTTTGATGTTTCTTCAATATCCGACATCATGAACGCCGATCCCATAACTGAAGTTAATGATAGAAAAAGTGATGGAATTTTGAGTGGTGAATTATTTCAAACGGAACAATCTGAAGAAGTTAAGTGTGATGATCGGATAAATTCCAAGAAAGAGATTGAATTTTCCCCAGAACCCGTCGGAGATATAAATATGGAATATAGCCTTTCCTCAGATAATCAAATAAGTGTGTCATCGTCAGTTTCTAATGCTGAATATAAAAAAGAAGGAACCTCGGATTGCGGTAGAGTTTTGGAAGGAATTATTTCAGATGGTGAAGAAAACAAAATGCTATTTAACGAAGTAACACCGGAGGGAAAAATTCCAAAGTCTCCTTTTTCTTCAAGCAGTGAAATCAATAGTATAAGACCCAAGGGAAGCTTCAATGATATGAAATCAAGAAGATATTCTAATAATTATCGTGGATGTGTTTATTTGGAGGGAACCTTTGATCTTGGAAAAGAATGTATGAGGAAGTTTTCTCAGAATGAATTCAACTATGTTCTGAGGAGAAAAATTCAAAGAAAAGTCAATAATGTATGTTGTCTGATTATTAAAAATAAAAGGTCGAATAATTCAAATTATATGGTTTATGGAAAATGTATTCATGAAAAATGTAAACGGTTCGTGATAAAGATAAATAATATGGGTAAGGCATTTGTTTATTCCTCAGGAAAACATTTCATACACACCAGCAATAAAACAAAACAAGTCAGAGGGTTTGACAGGAAGATCGCTCGTAAAAAACTCATTTCACAAAAACCTTTGAAATATAAAATCTCAAATATTTTGAAAGCACGAAATGATTTGTTAACTGTCGGTAATATGCAAGAAATTAAATCGGACGTTGTATGTAGAAAAATAAGGAGTGAGGCCCTGTCCCAATTGGACAGAGACAAGGATGACGTGATCGATTTGATCAAAATGAAACGTGATCATCCTGAATATATCCAGTTTGTTGGAGAACCTCTTCAAGCTCATCTATTCAGCGTCGAACAATTGCATATGATATCATCCGACGAGAAATGTGTTCTCCATTTCGATGCTACGGGAACTCTACCAAGGGCTCCGAAGAAAGAGAAAAAAAGGTGCTTTTATTATAGTGGTGTGATGAGAGTTGGCCCCAATAATAGAATATGTCCCGTATTGGAGTTACTTCTTTGCCGACATGATTCCAATACGATTGGATATGGGCTTTTGAATTTTCAAACATTTTGTTTGAAAAACAACCTCAAGTGGCCACCTTTCCAAACAATTGTAACTGATTTCAGTTTTGCAATGATGAATGCTGTGATGAAATTCTGTAACATGATGTCCCTTGACAATTATATTTGTGATACATATGAGTGGATAAATTCCGGTAAACCTTTGAAAAAAAGTATTATCAAACTACATATTTGTTGTTGCCATTTCATGAAAATAATATCGGATGATGTGAACAAATTGAAGAACAGAGGAACGACTGACAAAGGATGTAAGGATAAAAATCACGAAGAATCCAGGACTCTTTTGAAAAATATTTTGGCAGCTCCATTCAATATATCCGAGTATAGTGTTATGAAAACATGGTTCAAAAACACCACTATTGTTTTGAACTCGCAATATAAATCGGAATCATTTCTCAAGACATATAACGAACTAATATTGCTATGCATCACTAACGTTGATGATGTTAAACTATCTGGAAAAACTAGTGTAGATAACGAAAAGACATTCACTCCCGAGTACATAAGAAAAAACGCAAAGTATGAAAACAGTCCTTATTATCAGGAATTCAAGAACATTTTGTCAAATGCAGTGTGTAACATTGAACATAATTCGAGAAAAAAAACAGAAAAAAACCCCCTATACTGTCCTGAGCTTCTTAAATTGATATTACAAAAGTATATTCCATATTTGCCATTATGGTCCGGGTTGCTCATTGACGGAAAGAGGTATAGCAACGCTCCAGTGGAATGCTGGAATAATATATTGAAAAATATAGTAATGGAAGGACAAAAATATGTTAAACCTACCAGAATAATAAGAAAGTCGAGAGAATACATTTTAAGTATTCATAAAGAAATGGCATTTTCCATTTCGAAATCATTTCTGAATATACGCAAAAAAAATTACATGATGAAATGGAGGAGAAATGGAAGAAGAGAATAAATGGTAAAAAGAAAAGAAATTTCGGATTTCACAAAATGATTACTTTGAAGAAATCGATGATGGATACAGAAATGAAGCAAAAGACGGAAATTGAAGAGGTGATTCGTGAAAAAGCCGAAGAAAAAGTGTGGAATACATTTGTCGAAGATAATGTCGGCGATAGCGAAAAGCCGTTACTGGAACTTTTTGGTAATGGGCTCGTCAAAAATCCTCAACATTATCAGTTTGTGGATGATATTGACTTTCCTGTGGTGAACTATGGGACATTAAACCTCTTTGTGAAAGATTTCACAAAAATGGAAACAGAAATTTCGAACATATCTGTTGATATATCGCTTGAAATGTTGCGGAGGAAATATCGGAAAAACGAATCAAATATTCTTCCTTTGGAAGATATCTCATATACTCATCGATATGGCGATCCACCCGACAACGACTGCCCAATTTATAAACCATTCGTTTTTGGAGATGATTATATGTTGATTGTAATTGATATGAATAATGAAAAAATACTACTCTACAATGGATCTTCAGATATAATCAAATTATTCATCTCATTATTTGATTCCTTCAAAAATTATGAACTCAAAGTTATAAAAAATGAAAGTGGCCTCAATAGTGGTTTGTATGTTTTACATACTATAGAGGAATCCTTGTCTACATTTTCAATCAACATTCAAAGGTACCCCGAGAATATTAGCAAGAGTTTATTGAAATTCTCAGACAATATGCGAAAAACATGCTTATATTGCTACAATAAACACGATTATCTGAAAATGACATGGATTATGTGTGAATGTTGCTGCCGATGGGTTCATCTGAAGTGCGCAAAAGAGCCCAATATATCTGACGTTGACTTCAAATCAATTGTGTTTAGATGCCATCTCTGTAAGCATTATGAGTTTGAAGATAATGGTTTGAAAAATACGCAAAATTCAGTCATTGAGAATGCTGCTACATATTGCGAAATGAATTATGTTATAGCTCGTTATTTCGGCGATAACTTTAAACATTGTGAAATCAAAGAGCTTGATTATTCCGATTATTCCACCCTATCTCCGAATGGCAAAGGCAATGAAATGTGGTTGACAAACTTTGTCATCGATTTATGTCTCGGGTGTTTTTTAGAAATGAATCCTCATTCGACGAAAAATGTAACTCTAGTGGAACACCATTCATTTCGAACCTTTTGCAAAAGTATCGAGGAAGCCGAGATATACACCGAAGGAGAATTAGATAAGATACCCCCATCAAGAGGAGTTTAATCATGCCCACAAATACGGGTGGTAATCATTGGGTTTTAGCTGTTGCCAACACTATTGAAAAGACATTCACTTTCTTGGATCCTCAAGGGTCAACAAAACAAACGAGGAAGTCATATTTCACATTATTCTTGAATACAATGATCAGATACTATCAGAAAAATGATATCAACGATTTCAGTCGACGGAGAAATGTCCTCCCCCTTCCAAAAAGATAGCGTGAACTGTGGTGTATTCATATTGATGTTTGCTGAAGATATCATAAAGGGGAAAAAAATCAAAACGAATCTTGATCCTTTTTCATATCGTTACTACTTGAAGAAAATTCTGATTGAGAATGGAACAAGTATAAAACGTCCGCCACCCAATCATATAATCAAAATCGATTCAGAAGACCCCCTCAATTTCATTTGAAAAACTAAAGTGAATGGAATTGATTATCGATTTAACCAATTCGTTCCTTGCGAAATGAAAAACTCCCATTCGAACCTTGTGGAACTGTTTGAAAAAATATTTTTACATTTCAATTTCAGTTTCAAATTTCGAAAAAAAAAATTATCCTACATTGAGAGACAGTTGAATTCTCTACGGCTAGCCGAGATAATTATCTTTACATTTTCACGCTAAGAAGCGACCCCATTGACATCACACCTAATGAATCTACAAGCTGCTGAAATGACTCCTATAGAAAATATAATAGACACAGGACTTTTCCTGAACAAGTACAGTTATCAAATTTATCTTTTGTTAACTGTACTATTCATAATCCAATTTTTTATGTCACTGTAAGAAATAATGACTCGCAGTAATGAATTTCATATCATCAGATAGACTTTTTGTGAAAAACATTATTACCAACAATTATTGTGTAGGATAAAAAATTATCTATAAACCATTGCAGTAAAGTGCTTTGGCAGGTCTCTAAAAATGGCCAGGCTCGGCTACTCGCCGTCTATATTTTCTTCCGGCCTGAAAAATGCCACTTTATCGTCTAGTTTGTATACCTATATCTTCGAGGTGGATAATGAGATCAAAATTATTCCGATGATATTTGTCAGAGACGTTTTATAAAAGAAATATTATATGGACCATGCTGAAAACTGTATAAGAATAAGAATCACCTACCTTCGATTTCTTCATCTCATTAACAATTCTCAACTAGGTTCTCAATTGAAATTTAATGAAGACATTCTATGTGATCGAAAATGAAACAATAAATCAGCTATGATAGTGTGGTAAAAAATGTCAGCTTATTGGACATCACTTATCACTATCGTTTTTTATGCACATAGTGAGTCGTCGCCCTTGTAGAGAATTCTTTGGCTAATTGAATTTTCCTTCACCAACTACTACAAACTATAATTTGAAATTGGCATAACTTGAGATATTACGAAAAAACCAAAAATGTTCCTTAACAGTCTGGCGGGACCGTTGCGAACCTCGAATGGTTTGTAGAAAACCCAGATTCTTGCTAATGGCACTGTAACGAACCATTAATTTTTTTTTTTCATTTTTTACGGGGTATCCCACAAATTTCAAATTATTGAATGGCTGAATAATCTAACAGTGTTCAAAATGAGAAATATACAGAAAATATTGAGAGTATATCAAATAACAGTCGCTAACAGGTGGAATTCAATTAGCTTTAGTAGGAGAACCAACCAAGAAAATAATGTATGTAGTTATGTGTGTATGACTGAAGCGAAATTATGAGACTGAACTAATTATTGGGCTGTAACTATACATAAGTATTTGTAATCATAAAGTGTTTTTTCTGTGATAACAGTTTGAACTATGTACCTGAATAGAGAATGACTTGAATGTTGTTAATGCTTTTGTCTTTATTTAAAAGTATCTTAGACAAATAGTGAGGAAACCGAGTTTAAGATTGCTCAATAATTATAATGGTATAATTGTAGATAGTAACAACTCATCAAAACTTCTTGAATGTTTTCTATTCGCTTTTGTTATATTTTAGTATTGAAACCCAAAGTACATTCCATCATACAGATATACCTCATGTAGTCATTCATGTACACTAGGTTATATATTCTAGTAATATATAAGGCATCCTATTATATTGATCAGCTTGTGATGTGAGGAAACTTTATTTACATGACTTTGAATTCAAAATCAAATTGGATACAGTTTCTTGCATTGAAGCAATCTGGAATAATTTGAGAATAAGTCCTAGTGTAAGTGTACTGCATGTAATTATATCCTATTGTTGATAAGGTCTTTTCTGTGATATGTCTTTCTGTAGAATATGGTACTCATGAAGTGATTATTGACGTTATCGCATCAATAAAACAATATAAACACCAAAAATGTCCAACTATAGTTGATGGTATTATTCAAAGTCAAGACGTTGCAACAAACCAAATTATGAGTCGTTCACATTTGAATGAGAGTTCCAGAGTTGTCTACAGTTGAAACTCGCAAACCTTCAGTTGAATTGAGTTGCCCGAAACGCGTCAGAAGAAATATTACCTGATAATCGAGTCCATTAGAAGTGGGCCAACCTTTTCCTGATACCACAATAATAATTAAGCGACGATCTGAGTCAAATTCATAGCAAACTTGTAGTGATAAGACACCATCCGATCCATTTCTTTGACAAATGTAACCCTCAGAAATGTTACACACTGACAGCGGAGAGTAAACATTCTGCAAGTTGTTAAATTTACAGACACGGGGCCAGAACATCTTCGTATCAATCTGAGACCCTGTCATAGAATCCTGGATGTGGAATAACGTAAGTGTTTTTTTTTTTCGTTTTAAATTGATTTCTGCGAAAATTGTGGTTTCAACTATGGCAATGTACTTTTCTGGGGTTGAGTTTACTAGTACCAGAAATATTTCAAATGGAGACCAAAGAATGGAATACCTCGATAAATTTTTGCATAATAGAGATTTTAATTTTATTTCAGTATAACGTTTGAATTATCTCAGATAACGGTCGATGACAAAACGAATTTATGGCATCATCAATAATTTCAGGTGCAAGAACAGTGGCGTAACTAAGGTAAGCCAAGCCCCTTGGCAAACATAGGCTATACGCCCCCCCACCCGAAATTCCATCGGGCCGCCTCAAATAAAAATTGGGAACACTATTTTGGCCTCCTGAACAAAAAAGTCAAATAAATTTTTGGGGCTCCAACTCGTTTCGAGATACTGCCCCTCAAATCGGGGTACGCCAATTTCTCAGCCAATTCCGCTCAAACCTCCTTTCTATCAGCAAAATAACACATTCTATATCAACTTCTTCATCACTTTCCAACCGAATTAACGAATTTTACCATTTTTCACTACAAAACTCTAAAATTTCTATGACGATTTACATTAAAGAGTTTTGTAGTGAGAAATGCTTATAATTCGGTTATAAAGTAACGAAGAAGGTGGTATATAATGTTATATTGTGCTGATAGAAAGGAGGAATTTCGAGCGAAATTGACTGAGAAACAAACAAAGGCGTAAAACCCCGATTTCCTGTCTGAGGGGCCGTATCCCAAACAGTGGACCTCAAAAATTCAGACCAACCAAAACAAACCACCAAACCAAAAAAAAAAAAAACACACCACCCAACATTAAACAAAGAACAAACTCGCCCCGACTTTGAAAATAAATGCAACGAGGTGATTCAGGTTATTGAGAACGCGCCCGGATTGTTTCGGGCATTCGGGCGTCAAATCGAACGCAACTTATAATATAATCAGTTAGAACTTAGACTACTTAAATTTCTTTAATGAGTAGCACATTTCTTGATTTTTTTTCAATTGTCAATTGTGTACCTCTATCTTTATCTATATGACATTCATCAGGTTTATTCATTTCAGATATTATTTTTTGTGTTATTGAATGCCTTTTGTTGCGCCCCCTCCTGCACTGCGCCCCTTGGCGCCGCCAAGGTTGCCAAGGCGTTATTTACGCCACTGTGCAAGAATTGGACCCATCCCTTCGACAACGAAGAACTTCTGAGGAGAACAAGAACAATTTTCGGAAACATCGAGAGTGTTTATTTTTTGTCAAATGTGTATCAAAAATGTAATACTTCACTTTCCTATGTATAATATATATATCATCAAGTTGAATATATGGCAAAAACTATATCCTGTATCGCGTAATGATAATACTTTTGAAACTGAACAAGAAATAGTGAATTTTTTGTGGTAAAAATAAACATAATTGTTTTGTTGTTTTGGAAATGATTATTCGATTACTCCAATAATTTTCCAAAATATATTTTGTATTCTTACCAAGGACTATAAAACGTATTAAATTAAAAGAATCCTTCGCCAATGCGTCTTCTTGTTTGGAATAATATAATCATAATTTGGTTCCAACCATCACAAACGACAGAAAAATTCGTTCTACTCAAATACTCACCTTCAACTTAATACACCCAAAACCGCATATTTTGATCCTCTATCTGGATTTATCTAATTTCCACTTTCCTAGACAAAAAGACCATGCGGTTTCAAATATTTTCGAAAAACTTCACTTATACATTTACATACCCTTCTTTCTTCTTGAGATTAACGTGTTGATATCGAAAAAAACTGGCTTTTGGGCATTTTCCGATTTCCTTCCCGAAATTGAAAGATTTTCTCGACCATAACTGGAAAAAACACATCATTTTCCATATACATGTTGAATTTCATGGTGGCACCATTCCTTGTTCTTGAGATATAAGTGTTGATATTGAAAAAAAAGGATAAAAAATGGATTTTGGGCATTTTCCGATTCCCTTCCCGAAATTGGAAGATTTTCTCGACCATAACTGGAAAGAACACATCATTTTCCATATTACTGTTGAATTTTATGGTGGCACCATTCCTTGTTCTTGAGATATAAGTGTTGATATTGAAAAAAAAAAGGATAAAAAATGGATTTTGGGCATTTTCCGATTCCCTTCCCGAAATTGAAAGATTTTCTCGACCATAACTGGAAAAAACACATCATTTTCCATATACATGTTGAATTTCATGGTGGCACCATTCCTTGTTCTTGAGATATAAGTGTTGATATTGAAAAAAAAGGATAAAAAATGGATTTTGGGCATTTTCCGATTCCCTTCCCGAAATTGGAAGATTTTCTCGACCATAACTGGAAAGAACACATCATTTTCCATATGACTGTTGAATTTTATGGTGGCACCATTCCTTGTTCTTGAGATATAAGTGTTGATATTGAAAAAAAAAAGGATAAAAAATGGATTTTGGGCATTTTCCGATTTCCTTCCCGAAATTGAAAGATTTTCTCGACCATAACTGGAAAGAACACATCATTTTCCATATACATGTTGAATTTCATGGTGGCACCATTCCTTGTTCTTGAGATATAAGTGTTGATATTGAAAAAAAAGGATAAAAACTGGATTTTGGGCATTTTCCGATTCCCTTCCCGAAATTGGAAGATTTTCTTGACCATAACTGGAAAGAACACATCATTTTCCATATGACTGTTGAATTTTATGGTGGCACCATTCCTTGTTCTTGAGATATAAGTGTTGATATTGAAAAAAAAAGGATAAAAAATGGATTTTGGGCATTTTCCGATTCCCTTCCCGAAATTGGAAGATTTTCTTGACCATAACTGGAAAGAACACATCATTTTCCATATACCTGTTGAATTTGATGGTGGCACCATTCCTTGTTCTTGAGATATAAGTGTTGATATAAAAAAAAAACGATAAAAAATGGATTTTGGGCATTTTCCGATTTCCTTCCCGAAATTGGAAGATTTTACCGACCATAACTGGAAAGAACACATCATTTTCCATATTACTGTTGAATTTCATGGTGGCACCATTCCTTGTTCTTGAGATATAAGTGTTGATATTGAAAAAAAAAACGATAAAAATGGATTTTGGGCATTTTCCGATTTCCTTCCCGGAATTGAAAGATTTTCTCGACCATAACTGGAAAGAACACATCATTTTCCATATGACTGTTGAATTTTATGGTGGCACCATTCCTTGTTCTTGAGATATAAGTGTTGATATTGAAAAAAAAAGGATAAAAAATGGATTTTGGGCATTTTCCGATTTCCTTCCCGAAATTGAAAGATTTTCTCGACCATAACTGGAAAGAACACATCATTTTCCATATACATGTTGAATTTCATGGTGGCACCATTCCTTGTTCTTGAGATATAAGTGTTGATATTGAAAAAAAAGGATAAAAAATGGATTTTGGGCATTTTCCGATTCCCTTCCCGAAATTGGAAGATTTTCTTGACCATAACTGGAAAGAACACATCATTTTCCATATGACTGTTGAATTTTATGGTGGCACCATTCCTTGTTCTTGAGATATAAGTGTTGATATTGAAAAAAAAAAGGATAAAAAATGGATTTTGGGCATTTTCCGATTTCCTTCCCGAAATTGAAAGATTTTCTTGACCATAACTGGAAAGAACACATCATTTTCCATATACATGTTGAATTTCATGGTGGCACCATTCCTTGTTCTTGAGATATAAGTGTTGATATTGAAAAAAAAGGATAAAAAATGGATTTTGGGCATTTTCCGATTCCCTTCCCGAAATTGGAAGATTTTCTTGACCATAACTGGAAAGAACACATCATTTTCCATATGACTGTTGAATTTTATGGTGGCACCATTCCTTGTTCTTGAGATATAAGTGTTGATATTGAAAAAAAAAAGGATAAAAAATGGATTTTGGGCATTTTCCGATTCCCTTCCCGAAATTGGAAGATTTTCTTGACCATAACTGGAAAGAACACATCATTTTCCATATACATGTTGAATTTCATGGTGGCACCATTCCTTGTTCTTGAGATATAAGTGTTGATATTGAAAAAAAAGGATAAAAACTGGATTTTGGGCATTTTCCGATTCCCTTCCCGAAATTGGAAGATTTTCTCGACCATAACTGGAAAGAACACATCATTTTCCATATGACTGTTGAATTTCATGGTGGCACCATTCCTTGTTCTTGAGATATAAATGTTGATATTGAAAAAAAAAGGATAAAAACTGGATTTTGGGCATTTTCCGATTCCCTTCCCGAAATTGGAAGATTTTCCCGACCATAACTGGAAAGAACACATCATTTTCCATATTACCGTTGAATTTCATGGTGGCACCATTCCTTGTTCTTGAGATATAAGTGTTAATATTGAAAAAAAAGGATAAAAAATGGATTTTGGGCATTTTCCGATTTCCTTCCCGAAATTGAAAGATTTTCTCGACCATAACTGGAAAGAACACATCATTTTCCATATACATGTTGAATTTCATGGTGGCACCATTCCTTGTTCTTGAGATATAAGTGTTGATATTGAAAAAAAAAGGATAAAAAATGGATTTTGGGCATTTTCCGATTTCCTTCCCGAAATTGGAAGATTTTCTCGACCATAACTGGAAAGAACACATCATTTTCCATATGACTGTTGAATTTTATGGTGGCACCATTCCTTGTTCTTGAGATATATGTGTTGATATTGAAAAAAAAAACGATAAAAATGGATTTTGGGCATTTTCCTATTTCCTTCCCGAAATTGAAAGATTTTCCTGACCATAACTGGAAAGAACACATCATTTTCCATAAGACTGTTGAATTTCACGGTGGCACCATTCCTTGTTCTTGAGATATAAGTGTTGATATTGAAAAAAAAAACGATAAAAATGGATTTTGGGCATTTTCCGATTTCCTTCCCGAAATTGAAAGATTTTCTCGACCATAACTGGAAAGAACACATCATTTTCCATATTACTGTTGAATTTCATGGTGGCACCATTCCTTGTTCTTGAGATATAAGTGTTGATATTGAAAAAAAAGGATAAAAAATGGATTTTGGGCATTTTCCGATTTCCTTTCCGAAATTGAAAGATTTTCTCGACCATAACTGGAAAGAACACATCATTTTCCATATACATGTTGAATTTCATGGTGGCACCATTCCTTGTTCTTGAGATA
>JAVJAQ010003736.1:9403-144349 GCA_032362365.1 Zygogramma bicolorata
AAAATGCATTGGTTTTTGGTTATTGTAAATAAATAATAAATAGAACTTTATTACTACACCATTAAATACACATACCTATACATATTGCACACTACATTTAGGAGTACATAAAAATTTCGGTAATAGTGCGATTGGTAAATAATAAAGTTGTGTGAGAGAGAGAGAGAGAGAATATGTGTTTATTGTCCAAGATACAAAATCTTATTGACAAACACTGGTAAAAGGAAAGCATGTAAATAACTACATTCAGATAACTATACAATTACACAATTACATGAAAAGAATACACTTAAACACTCACATCTAGGTAAAATTACACATATATCATTACATATAAGCACAGTCAATTTCATATATTTTCGTCATTAAAATATTCTGTCAGATTATAATAGGCTTTAGATGTCAGTCTTTCATGTAAC
This sequence comes from Zygogramma bicolorata, assembly GCA_032362365.1. NCBI lineage: Eukaryota > Metazoa > Arthropoda > Insecta > Coleoptera > Chrysomelidae > Zygogramma > Zygogramma bicolorata. The sequence goes on from JAVJAQ010003736.1 coordinate 9,823, forward strand.
TTTTTCCTGAAGGTTTTGAGAGAATCTATGTTCTTTATGTCTGCAGGTAGCTTATTATACATTTTGACACCACCGTAAATTATCGAGTCTCTGATCAGTGTGGATTTAGGGATGATCAATGACAGATTCGCTGCATTTCGTGCAGTGCGATTGTTATTTTCATATGAAGCTTTATTCTTGTATATCAGACACGTAGTTTCTAAAATGTAGATTGCGGTTAGGGTCAGTATTCCGTGTTTCCGGAAAAGAGGTTTGCAGGAACTCAACCTATTTACTTGACACAAACAACGCACCGCCCGCTTTTGCAGTAAAAATACACTCTCAAAGAGTTCATTACTACACGAACCCCAGAACTGAATTGCGTACCTCAGGTTTGATTCAATGAGAGCAAAATAGACATTTTTGGCCGCGGCATAACCTAACTCTTTAGCTGTAGATCGGAGGGCAAAACAGCCGGATGACAATTTTTTGTTTAGCAGGCTAATATGATTTGAGAATTTCAAATTGGTATCTATGTTGAGTCCCAAAAATTTTATTTTGCTGTCTGATGTGTAGAACGATAAGTACATAAATATGTACTTGTTTCGTATAGTGTTAATGTGGAACAAATAACATGTTAAATATGATTACAAAATATTATGGCTAAAAGACATATAAAATATAACTATTTAAAATTCAAAAGAAAAAAAATAAAAAAAAGAAATAATCACATATATCACATATAATAACCACAATAAAATATTATTAGAGAATTCATTTTGAATTGATATCACGTTAAGACTGAACAACAACAGCAGCAACTGCCAAGTATATGCAAGGCATATACGTAATAATACTATAGTAACAGTTTTCTCCCGCTACTCGAATATTTTCAATAAATCGATTCTTTGACCCCGTAGTAAGTATTTTTTCAATTGATTTTTGAAAAATTTTATGTTTGTAATTGATTTGATTCCTTCAGGAATAGAGTTGTAAAGTTTTGGAGCGAAGTAGACATAGGAACGTTGAGTAACTACTCTCACCATTCGAGGCATGACATAATGATTTTTCTGACGGGTAGAATATTGATGAGCGGGAAGTGCTGCACTTTGTTTAGTTGCATGATATTTAATACAAGAACATAGAAAATACATTTGCCTTATATCTAGAATTTGAGTCTCTGCATAGAGATTATCTGAAGGATAACGCCTTTTTTTCGAGAATATCAATTTGAGAAATTGCCTTTGTATAACTTCAAGACTATGAATATGCGTTTTCAAGGCTCCACCCCATACCGCTATTCCGTAACGGATATGACTCTCCACCAGAGAGTAATATAATGTTTTCAGGTATTGCACTGGTAGGAGTTTTTTAAGTTTTCGGAATTTGAACAATATTGACCTCAACTTATTAACTGTATATTGTATGTGTAAGTCCCATTTCAGATGAGGATCGATTATCATTCCTAAATATTTGATTTTGTTTTCGGATATAATATGAAAAGGTGTGTCAGTGCGAATTATTAGTCGATTAAAAGAGGACGTAGGAACTTTCCATTTTGGCGTTTGAAAATACCAATCGACTTTCAACAAGCCATTATTCAGTTTGTAATGGGTTTGCATACATCACAAATCAACAATCACCTTTGTTTTTTAAAAAGCTATAATTTTGCTTTTCGCAGGTTTTTCGATTAGATGTATTATTTTCCAGTTATTCGCGAAAAAGGATCGGAAAACGTGGTTTTTTGCCTGAAAACCGACAATTTCACTCGCGAATAAGTCGAAAAGTATTGCTTTTCAGAAAAAACTTCATTGAACAAAAAGTGCTTAAAATTATTCGATCTATTGATTACCGCACTTATTTCCAATGAAAATTTCTTCACCCCCAAGAAGGGGTGGCATCCACCCTCAGGGAGAAAGCAACCCTCGGCACAGGGTAGATTTTGAAAAAGAGTGTATGTAAATCCTGAATCCAAATTTTCAAGCAAATCGGTGCTGTATGGGATAAATACAAGGGAAAATGGTCATAGACTGGACTACTAATGATGCTTGAACGTTTCAACCTTTTAATCACTGGATTCATCAACCGATCGTAGAGAAAAATCTTTCTCTAAGCCAATCTAATTGAGCCCAATCATCCAATTTCGAAGGGAACTAATAAAATAAATAAACGAGCGCTTCATATAAAAACACATAAAGCCAATTTATGCCGCCATTAAAGTCTTCCGAAGGCCCAGATAAACCAGCGAAGTAGTGAAAAACATAGCCGCGCTAATTCTACTTACTTTCCGAGTTGATAAACACGTAAACGCCAGAAAAAGCTTTTCCCCGAAACTTTCACGATTCGGTATGACAACTCGTTACTGGACGCGTTCTCCCATGTTTCTGATTGTTCCGACGACGGAGTTCAAAGTTTCAGTACGTTAAATATAACGTTTTGTATTCTGCGTTTGATAAGGAGAGAAAAGCGAAACAAAGTTTCACGTTGTTAATTGCTTTCTAGAGGAAATGTTTCCGCCGCGGTGAAGTTGGACTTTTGAGTGCTGTTTGGGCGCTCGTTAGGAAAATATACAATAAAAGCGGTTCTGCATTGCCTGATCTGACTCGGGATAATACGAACTGGAGACAGGGTGTTCTTGTTTGGGGAAGTCGTCTTGACTTATCCATAGCATGAAGAATTCTCTTCGTGGTTTTCTGGGTTTTTAACCTACCACAATCTCAAAAAATAACTATAAATATTGGAATCTACAGTGTGGTCCACTAAGTCTGCAACAAATGGGAAACTTTTTTATTATCGATTTCTCAGAAAATTTTATTCTTGACAAAAGTTGGTGCATGTTCCAAAACTATACCAAGTGTACCTGAAATGGCTTTATGACAATCACCATACAGGATAGGCCAAAAAATATAAATTTCGTTCAAGAGTAAAGTACCCTTATTTCTGAAAATATAGAAATATGTTGAGGAGAAAAGTTGCTTGGAATTAAAAGTTATGTTCAGATACGAAGTCATGGCCTGCTTTCGAATTTTTTTTTTTTTTGGAAAATTTTGAATTACCCCCGTATGATACATATTTTTACTATTTTGATTCAATATGTATTTGAAGTAGCTACAATCAAATCGGTTTGGAGTATTTCTTATCAAATTAAAGTGAATTTGTATAATTTACATAGATTTGTATTTTTTTAGGTGACCGTCAAATTCTTGTTTGTTGCAACGATATTCAACAGAACTCTAAAATAACACAAATACTTTTTTTAACGAGGCAAATACTTCACTAATTACATAAAAATATTTGTGTTATTTTAGAGTTCTGTTAAATATCGTTGCAACAAACAAGAAGTTGACGGTCACATAAAAAAATACAAATCCATATAAATTATACAAATTCACTTTAATTTGATAAGAAATACTCCAAACCGATTTGATTGTAGCTACTTCAAATACATATTGAATCAAAATAGTAAAAATATGTATCATACGGGGGTAATTCAAAATTTTCAAAAAAAAAAATTCGAATAGCAGGCCATGACTTCGTATCTGAACATAACTTTTAATTCTAAGCAACTCTTCTCCTCAACATATTTCTATATTTTCTGAAATAAGGGCACATTACTCTTGAACGAAATTTATATTTTTTGGCCTATCCTGTATGGTGATTGTCATAAAGCCATTTCAGGTACACTTGGTATAGTTTTGGAACATGCACCAACTTTTGTCAGGAATAAAATTTTCTGAGAAATTGATAATAAAAAAGTTTCCCATTTGTTGCAGATTTAGTGGACCACACGTAAACAAGTATAGAGGAGTAGACTTCCATCTACCCCGAAAAAATGCTGCGATGATTCTTTTTTTCTTCTTTTTTTCTTTTTCCTTTTGGATAGAACAAGTCCAATTAGTCACCAACTTCTGGTATAAATAAATGCTGCTTATGAAAAAAAAGTTGTAGGACCTATTATATATTTGAAAATTCTCATCGTTAACCATTCGCAAACTAAAGCCGTTTCAGTTTTTGAAACTGATGTGTGAATTCCTTTTCAAATCCAAGATTTTCAGTAAAAAAATTCGTCAGATGAATTTATAGGAAAAACATTGACAGAAATTGAAAATCCAAACATACCCTACAATGGAGACCTACAACCTACCCAAAACACACAACCTGTATCAAATATTATACCTTGTGTCCCTCGTTTGTCGAAAAAGATAAGCAACAGGTTTAATGTTGGAACAACATTCGGAAAAACAAATACTTTATGTTCAATACTGACATGTACTACAAGGTGTAACTGAATAAGTGTAAAACATTTAAGGAGGTGATTCCTCATCGAAAAGAAGATAGGATCTTTCATATAAAGAAACTTCATTGGAGCATCCCTTGTTAAGATACAGTTCCTGAAAGGGGGTACAAAAATTTTGTACAACAATTTTGTTCACAAGCACTGAAAAAGTTACAATTTGAAATTAACCTGACGTTTTGTACTACCAAAAAGACACTTAGCCAGTAATTTATTTCGTTTACCCCATGATTGTAAGGGGTGGAAAACGCAACCCCTAAAATTTATTTCCAATAAAACTTTTTTCTTATTATTTGTTTACCATTTGAAAATTCATTTCCGATAGCCGGTTTCATTATAAACAGAATATGTCTTTTGTGTTTTTTGCCCAAAATAAACCAGTTCGCAGCAAAAAATTATTTTACGAACAACTACAGAGATACATCGTCATGAATGCGAAAATACGAAACCAATCTATCCAGTAGGTCGCTATTAGCGATAGTGACTACATTAGTATGACGCTGTCAGTTTGTGAATTTTCGAAATTGAATTAATACTAGTTGTGTGTTGTTGTTCTATTCTCAATTTGATACTTTGAATTTTATGTACCCCTTTTGAGGGGCTCTACCTTAACAAGGATGGTCCAATTAAGTTTCTTTACATGAGAGATCCTATCTTTATTTCGATGAGAAATCACCTCCTTGAATGTTTTTCACTTATTCAGTTACACCCTGTATACCAAATAACACACCAGAAAACAAAATAAAGTGTATTGAAAAAGGAAACACGAAGTCATCTCCACAACGAATTTCATTCCTAAAGGAACTATGTCCCAATTAATAAGACATGTTTGGAACATATATATGTTCATCTTCAGTTAGGTACAAAAAGGAAAACAACCCACTCCACATTTGCATGGTGTCTGTTAATTTATTCAAGTTGTAATGCAGTTATTATTATTATTCTGGAGGTCCACCCCAATCTTATAACATATAATTCAACTTCTCGAACCACTTTGGTTCTTGAAAGTAGTTTAAGGATACCTAATATGTAGTTCATCGATTTTGATCTCCCAACTTTCCCTTTTTGGACCTTACTGAAGATGAACATATATATGTTCGAAACATGTCTTATTAACTGGGACATTCTTCCTTCAGGAATTAAATTTGTTGTGGAGATGACTTCGTGTTTCTTTTTTTAATAAAATTGGTCTTCCACTTTGAGTATAAACTACTACCTTCGTAAAAATAAAGTGTATTTATCAAGGTCCTTGTTTGTGCGGTAAAAAATACACTGATGAGTGAAAAAGAAACTTTAAATTTCTTTCTCGTACTTACATCCTCACCAACAATGTAAGTACGAGAAAAAAATTGGAAGTTTCTTGTTCTTTTTCACTCTGAACCGCGTATGGAATCGTTCTTTTGTCGACGTTTCGGCTCCCACTTTGGAGCCATGCTCAAAACTTCTTCGCTACTTGGTGCCGAGGTCTAAGTCTCCTTAACTCCCAGCTCTCATCTCGATAAAGTGAAGACTGTCTTTACAATGATTGAAATTTTGCGTTTGTGGTCGAGGAATATTTTGAAGTAATAACAGAGGGTGATGGGTGGATTGGTTCGAAACCATAACCTATACAACTTTGACCCTATGTAACGAAATGCTCAGGAAGAATATAGATTTATTTTGTTTGATGGAACCAATATACCGTGTGTCACAGACTCACGGTACACCCCCGTTTTCTCTTTTGTTTTTCTAGCTATAATTTTGACATTCGGAACATTGAATATGCTCACTGAACAGCATTTCCCGACATATCTGAAAGAAAAAAACAACTTCCAATTTTTCCGGAAATGACTTCAACTTTCGATTCTTGAATGGGACACCCTGTATATTGTTACATGATCGGCTAGGGATGATCATGAGGAATGCAACGATACTAGGTTTGATGATGTTATCTCCAATGAATGCGGAGATATCGCCATTTATTTTATCCATAAGCTCAACGAGTAGGAGAGAGAAACTTTTTCTGGCGGGTCAATCCAATTCTCTCTCCCACTCATTGAGCTTATGAATAAAATAAATGGCGATATCTCCGTAGTCATCGGAGATAACACCATAAAACCTGGTATCGTTGGATTCCTCATGATCATCCCTAGCCGATCATGTAACAATATACAGGGTGTCCCATTCAAGAATCGAAAGTTGATGTCATTTCCGGAAAAATTGGAAGTTGTTGTTTTCTTTCAGATATGTCGAGAAATGCTGTTCAGTGAGCATATTCAATGTTCCGAATTTCAAAAATATAGCTAAAAAAACAAAGGAGAAAACGGGGGTGTACCATGAGTCTGTGTCACACGGTATAGTATGAGGAGTCAAAAATACCATGGAATTCAAAAAAATCAGTTCTTCCACAATAACTGTTGAAAAAATAATCGCAAAGATTTGGTTTAGTAAGGAATGGTGTAACCCTTCATAAAAAAACGTTCAATGTGTATTACGACACTCTTTTGTGGAATTTTCTCTAAATTTTTTCATTCCACTTAGGGAGTTGAGGATTCTGAATCTGGATAAAAGTATTCGAGACATGTAATAACTATTTTCATACATTTCGCATTTCTCAACCTTAGTTACGTGTTTGTTCCAGACACAAAAGCAGAACGCAAAATAATGGAATGCAGGAAAATTTGTTCGAGAGTAAATGTTTGGAAATTACTAGATTATTATGTAAATTGATCATATAAGCTCCTTACTACAATTTTTTTCAATATTCAACAATTTTTCGGAGAGGTTCCTTCTGGAGAAGAATCATGATCACAAACAAATCGATGCTTCTTTTCCATTTGTGAGTATTAATAATCCATAGACATTTACGGTGAACTTTCATTCCTCAGTCTCTCCCGTGCTGGAATCGCACGTCAAAAGGTGAGACCCCGTAATTCTGAGAAGAAAGTTTCGACTTCTGAGGGTTGTATTTCGTTGAAAAACTTCATCTGGCAATGTAGAGACTCAGATGATATATATAATGGAAAAGATCTCGTTTCGGAGATATCTCGGATCGGTCATTACCATAGAAAATCCTAAAAACCGCGATCCAATAGAGTTATATACCGAAGGGGGAGAAAGAATTCCCTCTTCTAATGTAGTTAGAAAGAATGCCCTAGAACCGCGATATCTGTCGCGGAAAAAAGCGAAGAAGATGAAGGAGAGGTGAGAAAAAGAAAAAAGAAAAATGGAAAAAGAAAAGAATAATTGAAAGACCGACCCAAAGAAATTTCCCGCGATATTCGAGATGAAGGATAGTTTTCTCGCTTCGGGGTTTTCCGAAGGATGGAGCGTCGGGTTGATTATTCTATGAGTGCTGTTTGATTGGAAAGAGAAATGTTTATTTCTGTAAAGTAGAAAAGAAGAATTGGTGAATTTTTTCGCAATGGATTTATAAAATTTTAAGAAGGAAGAAAGAGTAAGGAATTGAATATGTGTGACGGAAGTGGGGGTGGTGCACCCCACCGGAGGGGAAATTTGGGATAATTTAACTGAGGAATCGAGGGATGAAGAATTCGAGAAAAAAAAACGTTTTTCGAAAAGGAGATTTTTTGAGTGATTTGAAGTGAAAGAAAATTTTTTGAGAAAAAGATAAATGGTTTCTGGAAAAAAAAGATGAAAAAAAAAAAAAAAGGAGGGGAGGAAAGGAGGAAAAAAAAAAAATATATTTGAGGAAGAAGAAGAAGGCAGAAAATAATGAGTTTTTTTGAGAGGTGGGGAAGGGGGGAAGAAAAGAGGAAAAAGGAGGAAAAAATGTGTTAGAGAAAAAAGAGAGAGAGTGGAGTATTTGTGTGTGTGTTTTAAAAAAAATAAATTTTTTTTGAGGAGGATGTTGATGGAGATGAAAAGATGGTACCTTTTTTAAAAAAAAAGAAAAAAACAAATCCTTGGATAACATGGTGTTTGTTGTTGGAAGAATAATAAAGGAAGTTTTAAATTTTTATTATTTCTTATGGGAGAAGGGGGGGGGAGGGAGGAGAAGAGGATTGGGGTTTTTGTGGTGTGTTTATTTTTTTGTTGATATTTTCTAAAAAAAGAAAAAAAAAAAAAAAAAAAGGAAAAAGGGAGGGGGTGTTGTTTAGAAGAAAAATTTTTTTGGGGGGGGGTGTTTTGTGGGGGGGGGAGGTGGGGGGGGGGGGAATATTTGAGGGGGGATATTGTTTGTGGTGTTTTTTGTCTTGTGGGAGGAGGGGGGGTGGGGGAGGGATTGTTTGTGAATATTAGTGGTGTGGGGGAGTTGTTGGAAATATTTTTGGGGAAAAATTTTTTTTGATGAAAAAGAGGGAGGGGAGATGAAGAAAAAAGGAGGGTTGTGGGGGGGGATGATTGGGGAAAAGAGATAAAAAAAAAAGATATATTTTTGGGGGGTGTTTTTGAGAGAGGGGGAAGAGAGAGGAAGGGTTTGGGGTTGGAAATTATTATTGATGCATGATGTTAGATGTTGTATTTTTTTGTTGTGGTAGTGGAGATTGTAATAGGGATAGAGGTTTTGTGTTTTTTTTTGGTGTGTATATGAGAGAAGAATAGAGGATATTTTTTTGTTTTTTTTATTGATAAATTTTTTTTTTTTTTTGATTTTTCATTTGTTTTTTGGATTGTAGTATCTGTTATTGGTTTTTTTTCGTTTTTTTTTTTTCCCCTTTTTATTGGAAGATAGGGAGAAAGAAAAAAAGAAACATTTGTTTGCGTGTGTGTGTGTGTGTGTGGTTTTTGTTTTTTTTGTATTTGTGTGTTATGTTTTTATGGGTTGTTGGGTGGTTGGGTGGGTGGGGAGGTGGTGAAATTGTGTATTGGTGTATGGAAGAATGATATTTAATTATTTTTTTATTTTTTCTGGTTTTGAGGTTTTTTTTTTTATTTTTGAATTTGTGGGGTTGTTGGGTAGTTTAAAAACAAAAAAAAGAAAAAGGGAAAAGAGGGAGAAGAGAGAAGAGGGAGAAAAGGGTGAAATAAGAATTTTTGAATTTTGGTGAGGGGGGGGGGGGTGGGAGTGAGATTTAATTTTTTTTTCTGGTTTTTTTGGGTAGTGTTTGTATTGTTTGAATAATTTGTTGATTTTTTGGATTTTTAGAATATTTTGAGAATTTTTAGTGAGTGGGGTGAGGGGGAGGAGAATTCGGAGAATGGAGAGATGGAATGAAATGATGTACATGATGTGATGGAGGGGAGATTGTGGTTTTTAATGTTTGTACTTTATTTTGTTGGTGTTGGGAGGGAGAGAAAGGAGATGTTTGTTGTGTGAGATGTTGGTGTGTTTGTTGTGTGTTAGTGGGTGGATTGGGGGGAGGGGGGGAGAGAAGGGGTTGAGGGGGAGTAGGAAGAATTGGTGTTATTCGTTTATATAGGGGAGGAGGGGGAGGAGAGAAAAAGAGGAAAGAGGGGAGATGTGGGAGATGTATTTATTTAGTTCTTTGAGAGGTACGGGAGGATCTGGAGAGCAGGAGGGACAGAATAGAGTGTGGGTAGGAGGGGTCCCAGGTATCGCAGGGAGGGGAGGGGGGGAGGAGGGGGAGGGGATGAAAAACAACATAAACTGGAACGGGGGAGCAGTGGGGGGAGGGGGGGGAACGGAAAGAAAGGAAAGAAAGAAGAGGGAAAAAAGGGAAAAGAGAGAAAAGGGGGAAAAATGGGAAAGATAGAGGGGGGGGGGAAGGGGAGGAAGGGGGGGAGGGGGGGGAGGGGAGTGATTGTTGTGTGTGTGGGGGGGGAGAGGAGGGAGAGAAGGGGGGGGGGGGGGGGGGTGTGTGGAGAGGGTGGAAGAGGGGAGAGAGGGGGGGGGGGGGGGGGGAGAGGGGCGGGAGGGGGGGGAGAGAAGGGAGAGAGAGGGGAGGGAGAGATGGTGGGGAGGGGGTGGGGGGGGGGAAGGAGAGGGAGGGGAGAGAGGGGAGGGAGAGGGGAGAAGAAGAAAAAAAGGAAAAAATCGAAGGGATCGAATGGTGGAGGGGGGGGGGGGGGGGGGGGGGGGGGGAGGGGGGGGAGGGAGGAGAGGGGAGAAGAGCGGGAGGGGCGGGAGAGGTGGGGGGGTTTGGGGAGGGGGGGGGGGGGGGGAGGGGTGAGAGGGGGGAGAGAAGGGAGGAAGGGCAGGGTGGGTGTGTGGAGGAGAGAGGGGATGGGGTGTGGGTGGGGGAGTGGGTGTTTTTTGTGTTTTTTTGGGTTGGGGGGTGGGGGGGAGGGGGGGTGAGGTTTTTTTTTTTTGTATTTTTGTGTTTTGTGGTTTGCGCCCCCGGGGGGCGCCTGGTGTATTTCTTTGCCCTCTTGGGGTTCTGGGGTCCCGCTGGTCCGGCGGTGCGGGCGTTGGGGGGTTGGTGGGGAGATGGGGTCGATTGGGGGATGTGGGGGTGCTGAGGGGGGGGGGGGGGTGTGGTTTGTCATATTGCCATCCGGACCCGGGGGGAGGGGATCGGGGGGAGCGGGGGGTGTGGTTTGTTTTGTCTTTTGTGGGGGGGTTTTTTGTTTTCCCCTTTTCCGGCGGAGAAAGCGCAGAGGGGGGGAGGGCGAGATTGGAGTGATGGGAGTGGAGGGTGGGGGTGGTTTTTGTTGTCGGAGAGATGGGGGGGGAGTGTGGGGGAAGGAGGATGGGGTTGGGGGGATGGGGGGAGGGGGGGAGGGAGGAGGGAGGTTGGGGGGGGGGGGGGGGGGGGAGGGGGGGGGGGGGGGGGGGGGGGGGGGGGGGGGGGGGGGGGGGGGAGGGGAGGGGGAGGGGGGGGAGGGAGGAGGTGATTGGTGTTGTTTGGAGGAAAAAAAAAAAAAAAAAATGGAGAAGAATGGGGAGAAGGGGGGGAGGGGGTGGGGAAGGTGGGAGGGGGGAGGGAGAGTGGGGGGGGGGGGGGGTTTTTTTTTTCCGTTTTGCGAGTGCGGGGGTGGGTGGGGGGGGGGGGAGAGTTTTTTTTTTCTCTCTTCTGTGTTTTGTTTTTTTATTGAGGGGAGTGGGGGGAGATGGGAGCATCGGAGTGGTGTGGATTGTTTTGATTGGGGAGGGAGGGGAGGGAGGAGAAGAATTCGAGCGATGAGAGGGGGGGGTGAGGGGGGGAGGAGAGGGGGAGGGGGTTGGGGGAAAGGGGGGAGGGGGGGGAGGGGGTGGGGGGGGGGGGGGGGGGGGTGTGTTGTCGTGTTGTGGGTGTTTCGAGCTCGTGTTTTTTGTTTTTTTTGTATTTTTTGATTGTGGAATTGGTTTGTTTTGTTGGTTTGGGGAGAGAGGGAAGGTGATGTGGGGGGTTTAGGGGGAAGATAGAGGGGATAGATGGGAGAGATGATAAAGGAGAGAGTGGGATGAGTGTTCTGTGTTAGTTAGTGGTGTTGGTGGTGTGGTGGTAGTGGTGTTATTGGGGGGAGTGGGGGGAGGGGAGGGAGAATATTGGGAGGATGGGGGGGAGGGGGAGATTGGAATTTGTTTTTTATTTTGGGGGGTGGGCGGGAGTGCGGGTGCGGGAGTAGGAAAAGAAGGAAATGAAAAAAGGAGAAGAGAAGAAGATAGATTGCGGGATTGGGGGGTTATCTGGTTGTTCGGATGGAGGGGGGGGAGAGATCGGAGGAATAGAGGAAGAAAGAAGGAAAGGGGGTGTGGTTCTTCTCTTTGCTCGGCGCGAAAGGTTTTTCTATTTTTGAAGTCTATCTGACATATATTTGTGTTTTTTACTGACGTCCAGCGATACGGTTTGGAATGTGTTGTTATGGTGACTTGATATAATGCAATTAAAGCTGTGAGTTTTCGATACAATGCAATTACAGCTGTAAGTTTTCGATAATTGCATTGCTCTTATGGGACATTTTATATATAAGGGAAATATAAGGATATTGCGTTTTTCTTCCAGTTGCAGAATTCCCAACTCAAGTTCTGGTAGAATTATGAAATATTTGAAGTAAAATTTTCCCTATTTTTGGGAAAATTTGGTTCGAATTGGTTATTTGATACTGTTGGAACATTTGTTGTAGAAGTTTATGAAATATTGTCATAACTACTCTCGAGAATCATTGTTGTTACTAAGTTTTTCTTTAATTTTGTTATAATATTTCCACATACCCTATACGAAATATTGTAACATATTCCTCTATATGCAGTAACCAAAACTTCATTCAGAAATAAAACATGATATTTTGTTGCATGAGATTTTTGAAACACAAAAAATTTAATTGTGAAATTGTCAAAGGGCTAAAGATTTATACAAACACGATTCGCCTCAAACACATCAACTGAAAATTAATTATTTTTGATGAGGGAATATTTTATATGAGAAAATTGATTGATAATCAAAATGTTTTTCAAAGAAATCAAACTGAAAGGAAGAAGACTGAAATGAAAGTGCGCCCAAATCATTTTCCTACAAAAAAAAAGCAATAGATAAATGAGGAACATGAATGCGATGAAAAATTTCAGCATTGAACCTTGCTTTTGTCGAAATGAAGTGATTCAGGAATGTTTGTAGTTGTTCTGATTCTCCATTCCCAAAACTTCTCTCTATTCTTCATCAGTACCAAAATTATAGGGTTAATGTTCTTAACGCCAATTTTGCATCGAACATCATTCGATTCAATCCCGATTTCCATTTGAAATTCAATGCAACACCCTTTCGCTAGGGGTTTGGAGGCAGAGGTTCAAAAATATGTCTGAGATTCGTTACATTCGAAAGCAAACATTAGGTTCAAGAGTCTTTTGATTCAAATTCCCAATGGAGGAGAAAAGCTAGTGCATACTTCTCCTTGGATCACTCTGTATAAGGCTCATTTTGATATATATTGTCCCTCTTTTTCTATATTTGAGTAAAAAAAATGATATGTTCTCGATAGTATCGAAAACTGTCCAGTTTTCAATCGCAAAACACTTCATTTTGAGGTTTTCTGGCTATCCAAGTCGTTTATCTGGTTGAAAAACACCGGTGGATTTTTATGGCATTGTTTATTAGCAAAACCCTTTTTGCCCATGAGCTCAGTTTCGATCTCATTTCTTCAACTACTTCTCCAAAAGCTAGACAGGAGAGTTTAGGGCAATATTATCTTACGAGCGAAAGCCAATTTACATTTCCTGAGGAAAACTGCAAATGGAAACAGCTCTCTCCAACACCAACAAAACCTCATCAGTCACCCATTACGCAACATCTGGTATATCAAACAGAAATCACAATACCCCAAATATTAAACACGCCTTTCACATTTCCGCTAAAAAGGAAATGGAGAATGTTGCATTTCAATTACCGTATTCAACGATGTACTCATGTATTTGTATATTAAACAAAGTATCGTGCCAGAGATTTTTTTACTTGCTGCCTTTCAAATTAGTCTCGGAAAAATGAACAGCATACAAAAGCACCATAATGTTCTTTCGTGTTGGCACATATTATGAGAGTTCCTTTGTAGCCGGGATATAAAAACCGTATTTAAATACAACAATTTCGCCTTCAAAAATATTATGCAGAGAATTACGGCTGTATAAAAGGGTGAACAAAGCAAGATAAAATATTTCGTCAGCTGCAAACCTTGAATATAAATAACTCGATTTTGATGTGGTGCATGTCTTGTTACAAAGTAGGCGCCATACACCGACAACGACGATGTTCCCGTGTATATGTGTTTCCCGAAATGCTGTGTATCAGCATGAATTTTTCATAAGGCTGCGAGCAGAAAACTTCAAAAGAGAGATATTAAAACAGTTGGACATACCAGAGCACGTACTGAGTACAGACTGCACAGTGTTGCCGGCAGGCAAAATTTAAAATCACCAGATCTACGAAGCAAAAATCACCAGATTTGAAAAAAAATCACCAAATTTAAGAAATTCTCAGTATTGCATGAAAAATCAATAGAAAATTGTGAAAAAAACGAAATATGAAGTTTGGAACAGCAAATATATTCAAATAAAAATTCATGCTTACACGAAAAATAAATAGAATAAATAGAACTCTCTTAAAAATAAATATTTGAGGAAAAACGAACAAAAAATAAATGGCACTTTAAATGAAAAAAAATAAACAAAACTCTCTTATAAATAAATATTTGAATGAAAACAAACAAACAAATAAACAAAAACGATAATTTTCATTCGTACATTTTGTTATCACATTTCTTAAGTATGCTATCAGAAATTTTGAAGTTGTAGCAGAATTTATCTTTGAAATTACTCTTTTAGAGTGAAGAATTCCACTAAGGGTGTCAGAATTCAGACACAAAACATAGAACTCATATAATCATGCGCAAGAGATATGAGTTGTGTGGGGTGTGAATTTATGCCGATGATGTGAATGTGAGGTTATTTTCAGTTACTTACTGGGTGATGCGAGGGACAGGCGCAGCATTATTTTCTCTCTCAGTTACAAATTTGTGGTGAAAAAACAAAAATCACCAGATTTCACAGAATTATGAAAAATAATCACCACATTGACATAAAAATCACCGAATCTGGTGATAAATCACCAGCAATGGCAACACTGAGTCAGACTGCAAATTGCAATGATAGCGTGCTTGCTGCATTTGTCTTTTGGGGAAATACGCAAGGATTGGGGACCGTGCGATGTATGAGATAGGGGTAATGAAATCGATTGAAGCGCTCGATGTGAAGAAATCGAACACTTTTGGGAGAATGCCATTTTCTCCATACTTAAAATTTAGAATGATTATTGTCAAATCACCTTTCGAACAATTCTTTCAGGCCAGTCTCAAATTACCTACACAGTAGGTTTCGGCTGGCATCTGTCAGAAGACAACTACTCGCCTGGCTAATACCACGAATTATAATATAATATAATTCAATGCCCTTCGTGGTATTAGCCAGGGGAGTAGTTGTTTTATGACAGGTGCCAGCCTGGACCTACTGTGTAGGTAATTTGAGACTGGCCTGAACGAATTGTTCGAAAGATGATTTGATTAAACGCCAGTCTTGAAGTATGCCCACTGACTAAGTCGAATGTTTTCACATTTTCCTCGCAGGAGGAATGGGCGAATTCGGTTTGCTTTTGGAATACCTTGTCCATGGGTAGATGGCGCAATAACTTCGTTGTTCGCATCAGCTTTGGTCGAGGCTTGATACTATGGAGGATTTTGATTTTTGATTATGGGAAGTAATCGCCTTTATGTTGATGATTGCACTGCCTTGTACTGACGAGTGGCCAAATAGCCCGAAACCGGTCTGCAAGTGTGTCCGTCCCTATAATTGAAAATCAATTCCTTCATTTGTATCGACGAAAGCAAATGCAGGATTTTTTTCTGTGAAGAAACCTGCACTGGCAACGGTCGGATATAATTCAATGCCCTTCGTGGTGTTAGCCAGGGGAGTAGTTGTTTTCTGACAGGTGCCAGCCGAAACCTACTGTGTGGGTAATTTGAGACTGGCCTGAACGAATTGTTCGAAAGATGATTTGATTTAACGCCAGTCTTCAAGTATGCCCACTGACTATGTCGAATGTTCATGATTATTGTGACTACCGTGAGCTTTGAGGTTTTCACTGACGTTTATGTGGCATTTCTTTGTGTTATTCTATCCAACAAAGATTTTTGATTGAAATATTGGACTCTAGTCATAAGACGAGAAACAAGACATGTTTGGAAGGTGATGCAGAAGAAACAAGCCTCAAGAGCGGTGATGTAGAATACATTTTTCTGTTGAAACTTGTCCTAGAGAAAAATAACCCTGACACCAAACTGATATTTTTTGCACTCGACTCGCGTTTTGCTAACAAGTTCAGCATCTTCAGGAATATTGTAAGTCATCACCCGAAGACGATTGTGGATACCAGCAATCGAAACGTCGCGTCGTGACTACACTAAAGTTGGTTTCAACATATTTTCATGATATTTCATTTAGTTTATTTATTCACATTTTTTGACCAGTTCTTCACATTAGATAACTAAATTCTCTTGTCACAATATTATTTCATTTATTTTGTTATTTAAAATTTTTTTGACTCCTATTTCATTTTCGATATCTCAATTTTTTGTAACAACAGTATTTTTCTTCGATCAATTTCATTATCAACGAAAAAATCCATTTCAACCTTTCGTTTGGGATTTGATTTTCTTGATTTGTATTTTTTTTATTCTTTCTTTCTTAGCAACAGGTTTAAATAGAGTTGATAATATAGACAATGGAAGTCCAAACCATTACCATTATTCTCTTAGTTGAAATGACTTTCTAGCTCACTTGTTTCTGATCATTTTCCGCAAATCGATGAGAATATTTACATTTCTGACAAGATTCTCGAAATTTTAATTCTGCTGGGGTATGTATGTTCAAGTAGGCATTGCAAATAGTCGAATTTCATGACGCATTCGAAATTGTCGAAATATTTTTTGTGAATATTATCTGCCTAGCTACGGAGAGGTTGAAATGATTTTCAATTCAGCTCCTTCAGTTATAGTAAATATATCATGAACTTTCGTTATGACAACATTGAGAAAATAGCTAGTAAAACGGTTGAGTGCCATTTTTGGAAGAGGCTTGTGATTTTGAGAATTTGAGTACTTTCATTTCATTTTCTATCCGTTTGTTGGTAATGTGTGATAACTACTAGTGTAGGGTTGTGAGCACGTTCGCCTGTTAAGCTGAAAACCAGTGTTCAAATCCCCGACAGGTCACCGTGCTGGGTAATCGCACCCTGAAAGTTAAGGCTTCGTCAGATGAGATTTTTCATTATTATTTTTGAACGAAACGCAGAAGGTTGGAATGTATACCTCTTGGAAAAGCCACATTTCCAGATTCCACATTGCTTAGGCCTCAACAAGTTTTCCGATGATCCGGGAAGGTAATGCTGTCCAAATTGAACTTATATTTTTATTTTCTCCGATTGTTTATGATGATATATCTAAAATATTGTATTTGTGAATCATTACAATTCTCACAATCTTTTTATTTTTCTTGCAGTGATGAATTGAAATAGTATTTGATATTGTTAGAATGGTTGGATGATATGGAAATGTATATATTCATAGTAATAGTTTGACAAGATTATGGCTAGTGATAGCAACTTAGAAGTACTTCTCCGGAGTATTACTTTTGCAGCCTAGGCAGGAAAAGTTATGCTTTGCTGATTGATATGCGTCTGTAATATTAACATTATAACAATTGATTATAACATCGCACTCGAGAGGAATATTTCCCTCATATATAAAATGTCTCATAAGAGCAATGCAATTATCGAAAACTTACAACGGCAATTGCATTTTATCAAGTCACCATAACAACACATTTGAAACCGTATCGCTAGACGTCAGTAAACAACACAAATAAATGTCAGATAGACTTCAAAAATAGAAAAACATTTCGCTTTTAGGTGAGTACTCCATACAATCTATGGAGTAAAGTATAAATGAACAAAAAATAACATTTCTTTGAGAATTTCTTTATTCGTGAAATATTCCAATGAATTACATTCGTGCATAAAAATGAACAGTGAATTTTGCATTCAAGCGTGATTTCTTATACAAATTGCATTCGGTTATTTTCATATTTTGTAAAAGAACCCTCGTCCTTCGGACTCGGGCACTTTCGCCAAAATATGAAAATAAACTTGCAATTTTTAGATATCACGCTTTCTTGCAAAATTATCGGTAATTTTTATGCACTCTTGCAATTAAAACCGATGATAAAATCTTCTATTCCGAAGAGCTAACGTCACTAACGGGGCAAAGTTCCACACGTGAAAACTCACTCAAAACTGCAGATATATGTAGCGGTATGGATCATACAAAGTGAACATTCATTGCGGACAAAGGGGTGAAATGGGTATGAAAACTCATCAATGTGAAATGTTTACGGTTCGCTGTATGTCTGTGAGGTCCAGACAATGAGAGCGGCAAGTTAACTATATTTAATTGGGGTTCTGCCCCACGAAAATTTCTGAATATTTCATTAGGGTGTAATTCAGACTCCGCTTCATGAAATTTCGCCAAGGGATGATTTACAGCATTCGAATTTCTCTTGAATTATCTCTACATTTCCATGATATATACACTCGATGGTGGAACACACAATTCACAGGACGGAAGCTATTTTGTACTCTCTGAAGAAACTGATTTTGCGCAAACGGGTTCACCATAACCCTATTTTGGAGTTTTTGATATATTCCATTATTATTCCAATACAATAAGTCTTCATAATTACCTACTCCTCAACTATGATAGAGCCAATGATAATTTGCATGTGGATCAGTCTTTTTTATGATTGTGTGAAATTTTATTTAATTGTATGCAAGTCCAAGGATATGAGGATTTTGATTGATATCATGATAACAATTCTGAAATTTGACACAAAAAATACAACTATTTCTCAAACAGGTTCTCAAAAGTGTGAGAGGTTGAAATATTTTTTATGTTGAGGATCTTTCTGAAATGAATTTGTTTTTACACTCTCCATGGTGACTTCTGACTTGTTCATGGAGAGATTATTGAAAAAATCAAAGGAAGAACAAAGAAGAGATATGGATGATTACGCGGTGCATATGATATAGATATCCAGAAATTATGATAGTTCAAAACAAACCTTACTGATGCTTTTTGACGATATCAAGAGATGCCCCACCTGCCATTGTACAAGGTTGATAATTGAATATTTTCTCTTATGAATTGATAATCGCGCCAGAAAGGCCATAAAATTATTCTGTATTTCATTGTAATAAGGTCTTCATACTACAACGATTTCGTTTCAATCCCCAAAAAACAAATTGAATTTAACATAAATTAATCGTATGTCATATTCATTTTAGTTCGACAACTTTACAACGACGTAAATGCCATAAACTTGGTTATGTGTTATGACATGAGCAATTTACGAGTGCGAAAATTTAGTGTTTTTCGAAATGTGTCCTTTATGTTATTATTATGCTCAAAAAGTGAAAAGTGAATGACTATTAAAAATAAGGTACCTAACTTTTCATTCATGATTTTAACCCTGTATATAACATTTCAACATTCATCACCTTAATACTTACCGCAGGATAGTGGAGTCAATTATAAAAAAATTATATTTAAAAGATAAGTTGTCATCTGTCAATACTCACATCTGAACGATGGCTATGGCAATAAAATGACCTATTTTGATCACAGATTTCGTCGTTCTTTCATGAGACAATAGATACCAAACGCAGATATCATGAATATACTTGAATAAATAATTATTTCCATGGTTTGAAAATATGTAATTGCATAACATCTCAATTCTCATCAACCTTTGTAAACAAAATAGGTACATGCGTAAATTTCTTGCGCACATTCTATTCCATTTGTCAAACAATTCTTCAGTTGAAAGTTGACCATCTTCTTGAATCTTAAATGTAAAATGTGTTTCAATAACAGTCTCTATGTACTGCTCCATCTCTCTTAAGTGATGAGTCTCGAATGATAAGTCATAAATCTTAGGTTAAAGATTTTTATAAATCCACTCTGAATATTATAGTTTTGACAGTTCAAAGGTAAACACATTTTATCAAGGACCAGGCAGTTTTATCAGTATAAAACCGAATGATTGTGAAAAAAAAGAGTAAAAGTGAAAAAAATAATCAAAGGTAATACCACGAGTCCTTCAAATTTAATAGATAAATTTTCATTTTCCACAAAAACTTTTTTACTTGGCAAAAGTATGAAAACAAACCGATTGATAAAATCACGAGTCAGTAGGACGAGTTATATTATCTAATTCGCTTTGTTTGAATGCTTTTGCCTCAAAATAAAAAAGGTTGAGTGTTTCAAAAATGAAAATTTATCTCATTAAATTTAAAGAACGAGTTGTATTTGGAGAGATTATTTTCTGAACAAATAGAAGGAATAACCATTTAATTGATCAGTATTTCATTTACATAAGAAGGAAAGGAGAATAGGTGAAAATTTTACAAATTTGAAATGCTAAACAACGATGTATGCCCTCTATGATTCAGAAGAGATATGATGCTCACGCAGTGAATATGATAATGCTTGCCGACGATACCAAAAGATGGCGTCACACCTCTCATTGTACAAGGTTGATAATTGAAAATTTTTTATGAAATGAAAATCGCGCCAGAAGGAACATGAAATCATTCGTTATGTCGTTGTATCAAAATCTTCATACAACGGTTTCTTCTCATACAACAAAAAATGAATTGTATTTAATAAAAACTAATTGTACGTCATCTTCATTTGAGTTGAGGAAACCTTAAATATTTGAATCGGTCGTTCGCTATATCTGTCATAAAGTTGGGGTTATGAGCTATTTACGTGTTTGAGTGTTCATTGAAATGTGTTATATTATTATTATGCTGAAAAAGTGAAAAGTTAATGACTATTAATAATAAGGTAACTCTTCCTTCATGATAATTTATATAAATATGAGCCAGTTCAATAGAATCGACGCGGTAAAGCTTATAGTTTTGACAGTTCAAAGGTAAACAACGTTTTATCGAGGACCAGGCAGTTTTATCGGTATAATACCGAAAGATTGGCCAAAATAACCATAGAATAACCCGCTACTATTGGTCGAAATGCCAAAAACGTCACATTTTGACAAGTGAAAAAAATAATCGCTGTAAAACTCTGTAAAAGCAATCTAGCCTTGAACTTTTTCATCGTTTATTCGCACTGAGGGATATAATCGTATGGACAACATCATCGAACATTGATGATTCTCCCAGCTTCCCCAGCTGATTCCACAGCCTGTACGTTCGCCGAACCCCACGAGGCGGGTAATTAAAATCGATTTTCACCGTTTCGATTCGAAAACCGATTAAGCAAAACGTCTTGCCAGCGTAATTCTCATTATATCGAGTATATAATAGTTCTGCGAGTCTCGGGTATAATGATGAATATGTATTAGCAGTTACTGGATATTGGATCCGCAGCTGTACATTCATTGGGGATGGGGATAAGGTATTTGTCTTTCAGATATAAATTGAACTTGGTCCGGTAATTTATGCCGATAGCTTCTCCCCGGTAGTGTTCCGAGGGAAAGCAAACTGGCAATTACTGGGAATGTATTGCGATACGAGCAATTAAAATGAGGTATTGACGTGTTGAATTGGAGCACTTGAAACTTATTCAACGATGGAAAATTTTCATTTGAAATAATCCCAAATTGGTAACTATCCTATTTTCGCCTGAGTCCAAAAAAGAGGATTAAATTATATATTATATTATATTATATTATATTATATTATATTATATTATATTATATTATATTATATTATATTATATTATATTATATTATATTATATTATATTATATTATATTATATTATATTATATTATATTATATTATATTATATTATATTATATTATATTATATTATATTATATTATATTATATTATATTATATTATATTATATTATATTATATTATATTATATTATATAGATATCAGTTCGAGCAGTTTGGCACAAGGTCAGAAAGTGGTGTAATCAGTGTTAAGTAATCAGAAATCAATACTAAAAGATGACGGAACTTGCGGGTAGGCAGTTCATAACTGAGAAATTAATTAGAATAATTAACAGTAACAAACGAAGTCCATATCGGACCGGAAAACTTTAGGCATATAGACAACTTACCCCAGCTCTAGATTTAGTATCAATTTTCTTCTCCTGAAGATGCTATCCTTGTTAGCGAAACGCGCGTCGAGTGCAAAAATATCAGTTTGGTGTTAGGGTAATTGATCTCTAGATCTCTGTTGTTTTTTACAAGAATTTTGTTGCCTACATAATGGTAGTTTGTGCAACAAGAGTGAATATGCTGGCCAAGGAGGACGAAGTTCGAGGGCGACATCGCTGATGTGCACTTGAGTTACACAGTTAATTTTTTCTTCGACCAGGTGAATACTTCAGAACACTCTTTCAGTATCATATTGACTATCAAATTTGAGTTGAAGAGTATTTTTTCGATATTTATGGAAGCTCAAAGGAAGAAACTTTATTGAATTCAATATTTAAGTCTTGTGACGACATCTTCCGGAAATCCCGAAAATCAACAGTACCTGGAAAGTTATGATATGTCAATCGTTGAAAAAAAGTACAAAAAAAATTCGCTTCTGGTGAGACTCGAACCAACAATTATGAAGTGGACCAATTAAGAGGGTGTACGCTTCAACCGAATATTGCCCTCACGTATAAAATATCCCATAAGAGCAATGCAACTATCGAAAACTCACAGCGGTAATTGCATTGTATCAAGTCACCATAACAACACATTTGAAACCGTATCGCTAGACGTCAATGAACAACACAAATAAATCTCAGATAGACTTCATAAATAGAAAACATTTCGCGCTTTGGTGAGTGCTCCATACAATCTATAGAGGAAAGTATAAATGAACAAAAAATAACATTTCCTTGAGAATTTCTTTATTCGTGAAATATTCTAATGAATTACATTCGTGCATAAAAATGACCAGATAATTTTGCATTCAAGCGTGATATCTTATACAAATTCGGCTATTTTCATATTTTGTGAAAGAGCCCTCGTCCTTCCGACTCGGGCACTTTCGCAAAAAAATAAAAATAAACTCTTGCAATCTTTAGATATCACGCTTTCTTGCAGAATCATCGGTAATTTTTATGCACTCGTGCAATTATAACCGAAGATGCCATTTGGACTATACAATGTTAGTTAATTATCGGTGGAGTGCCGTTAATAGATTGATCACTACAATCACTCATGTTTGTGAATAAATCCGTTACAGAAATCACTGTAACAAACTGTTCATCACAATGAAATTGATGACAAGGTGACAGTAACGATGTTTCAGAATTTGCAAATGAAGCCGTGATTTTGAATATAAAATGTTATACCTGAATACGGCGGGATAGTCGATATATTATAATTGATGTTAACATCCATTTTTGTGATTTAATTTTGTTTCTCATAGGGGCCGTTCATAAAATACGTCACACTAAAATCAACTTTTTTTGACCCTCTTCCCCCCCATTGTCAGGCTGTGTCACACTTTTTGTGACCCCCCCTAGAAATATTTCGTCACAAAAACTAAGACCCCCCCCTGCTGAGTATGATAAATTCTAAATGATAGTACACAAATTCTGAAAATTAAAAATATTTATCTACACCCGTACTCTAATAATACACTTATATGCCCACAACCCGTTTTATAATGAAATCCATTACGATACAGATTTTCAACCAATAGAAACCCATTATTTTTCAATCAAGCATGATGTGCAAGCTTTGCATTTTGACGTTTGTCAAGTCAAAATCAGTAGGTATTGAATTTTTGAAGAATTTAGTCAATTTTCGATAATCGAATGAAAATGTCTTTTAGCAGTGATGTAGAAGAATTACCAGCGACTCTTATACAGGTGTCTCAGACAAGAGAAAAATACAATCGAAAGGATTATATTTTTCATTTGACATATGCAACAAATATATTTTCATTTTTGACCAATTCGAGTGAACTATCATGGCCGAGTGGTCAATGGCGAGGGCAGTGATCAGAAACGTCCGGGTTCAATTCCTGACCTCGGCAGAGATTTTTTTTCATTTTTTTTTTTCATTTCTCATTGTTGTATTTTCCGTGGTTATACCATTAATTATAATCTTGTAGAATTTTTCAAAGAAATACGATTGAATTTCTACTAAAATCTACTGAAGATTTGTTTCACACCAAAATTTTTCAATTTTCGTCAGAAATCTACTAAAAAAGTTGATTTCCATCAAAAGTGGTCACGCTGGCTTCTAGCGCTCATGGCAAAAAATAATAAACGGCGAACGTCACGTTGCCGTATACCCCCCGTCCCTCCTTGTCACATCTTGTCACACTCAGCCAGACCCCTCCCCCCCCTTGTATGCGAACGTATTTTATGAACGGCCCCATAAAGATAATCTGCTAAAATCATTGATTTCTGGTACTGTTCTATTGTGAAAATTTCCTAATTTGGTAGACAGATCAGATTGTAACGTTTCTACACGGCTCTCCCTGGTAACCAAGTATTTTGTTCTCTGTGATTGGTGGAAATCAGATCTCAATTTGTGAGGATATGAAATCATAACGATACAGTTGACTGGAATCGCCTACTTATCCGTTTAGTAATAAAAAAATGAGCCCATTTACGCTGGGAGCGAAAAAACTCGTTCCTGTAATCTGTGATGTACAGCAACGCCCTTGGATCACTTCATAACTAATGGATGTCGTCCCAACACTCCTTTCCGCACACTAATTCCGGCAAACTTCACCGGAGTTCTATCGCAGTGTTAATCCCGGCGAAGTTGGGATCCTACACCGAAAGAGTTCGTCAAGTGTGCTGCGTGTTTCTTTTAATCTCCAACGTTCAACACGGAGCCATTTCCACTTCGTGAATCCAAGTCACACTTCGCCTCTATTTCGGCAAATTGTTTCGGACATGTTTGGTGAGAGAGGGTTTATCATAAGCTAGACGGAAAAGAGAGGCGATGATTCGAAAAATGATCAAGCTATGGAAGAGTGTCAGTCGGTTCAAAATGGTTTCCTTGGACACGAGATTAATATTCATCATCACGAAATACAGAAATTTGGTGAAATTTGGTTGCTTAGGGTGAACAACTGTTGAAGGCGCTGATAGCGGCAATATTTTTCCAATTGAAAGTTATGATATTGAATGCAAACTTACATGATGTGAACTAGTGGATGAGGACCATATGTTGTAGTTGTAGGTTGAGCAAGGCTCACTGCACTCGCCTCATTGCACCCAGTCCACCCACTTTCTCCACGTACGCCTTACGTAAGGGAAGGGTATCTTACTCAGTGATTCATCAGCTCTATAACTTTGAGGTAATTTTATTACGAATGCAGTGCAGTCACATGTATAACATGCTCTACGCTTTCATCTTTCTATTCACAGCCCATCAAAGATACGAGTCAGTTACCTCCATTCTGAATTGGTTTTGTGTAAGCTGGCAGTATCCTGTCAGAACACCCGTTGTTAGTCGAAGGTTTTTCCTGCACACTGACAGGTATTTTTTGGCTGCTCCTTCATCGAGGTGCCAGCGCCTTCCGAAACTACAATAGGAGTTGTCCTCAAGGTCCCAAGGGTTTGAAACCGACAGCCTTCCTGGCTAGAGTCGGCAACGCCATTGTCCCTTGATGTAATAGTGGTTCTCATCAATCCAGTTATTTTCCATACTTGGATCGTATGAATCACAATATGAAACTATGTTTGGTTATGAAATTATTTGTTTTTCAACTCTGTTCAATAAATCTCAGAGTTCTTTTTTTAGTGATGTTTATTTTCGGAGACTCTTGTGCAAAGTACCTTACCCATAATACAGCATTTCTTTGCATCTCAGTTGGATTCACCGGGAAGGCAACACACAAAAAGTATATCAATAATCTGTAGAACTCATCAAATGAAAGGTAAACAAGAAACTGTCAGTTCTATGATTATTTAATGACATTTAAACCAACCATTCATGAGTAACTCCTTAATCTGAGAATCAAATATGTCAACAAATAATAACACAGCAAAGCGCAAATCTTTCATGGTAACCACAATCAAATTTCATAGTTCTATGTCAATTCATATGATCTGCCCCTAGATTCTATTTCACGAATTCGATTATCGAGTAGCTCAGACTATGACTGTAGAATGCGCTGTACTGAAAATATACGCATATTCTAAGCAATTCGATAATCGAATTCGTGAAATAGAATCTGGGCTCAGAAGTAAAAATGTTTGACTCTATTGTTCTGTGACTCGAAACTTGACGTAATAAAATAGTTAGAATGTCATGAAATTAAGATTCATCACGTCGCCAAGCATGCTAGATAAAAGTTTTCGTTCACTTGCGAAAATTGTTCAAACAAAAAAGAGGAATGAAATTGTTTATGAGCTCAGGGAATAATATGCATATTTGAAAATACGTTGCAACGAATATCTAGGGAGTTACCAGGTTACTTTACACTGGATGTACAGCAAACTGGAAACTACACTGGGCTCAGCTTTGAGAACGGGTATTCAACATGGCATTCGACTCAGGACCTTGGAGATCTTTGGCACAAATTCACTTGTGCTCGTTGTGGAAGTGTATGTGGAGAAAACGTCTTGAAAGTACTTACGTAGCACTAATGCATAATTATGACCCAAATTTGGTAGAATTTATCAACTACAGGTAGGGCTTTTCCCATATTAATTTCTTACAAAAATTTTGTACATGTCCCTTTTTTGGACACTCATTCTGCCCTCTTGTTGACAAATTAACAGTTGACTACTTAGTTTCCTAAGCAACAAATCAGTATTCTAGCTATTTCGAAAGTATGACAATTGAATCCCAAATTATACTAAATGCTAGACAATCCTTACTATGTAGTCTCAGAATGGAGCTTGATTATTCTAATTTTTCATTGCATTCGTCATTTTGCTATTCTCTGTAGCTTTTCTTTGAATTTTATTGAAGCATCACTCGATGTCCTATAATAATTGAATAACACTTTTCCTTGTTGACTTTTTTAAATTCTGTTATTAAAAAGTTCAGATCATGTTCATTATTTATTTTATGTCTTATTCACTACCTGTTATTTTCTGAATCCATTGGATATCATTTTCCCTATAGACTTGTTGTCAATATGTTGCATTTCTTGAATGAATTTTGTTAATTTTCTTATGACAGTTCTGACGTGATACTTTTTGAATGTTACTCTTCATTACTATATACAGGGTACTTGAAAGATTCTTCCTAATAAATTTAATCTGATCAACAAATACATTAATTTCTTATATTGATGACTTCTGAAATCATGACATATATATATATATATATATACCTCAAATTTTTATGGAATAGTTAGAGCTCTGATTACCAAAGTTGTCTATAATACGACCTATATCAAACAAGTTACCAAACTCCGGGCTCACCTCTAAGAAATTAATTTAACCGTTACCAATATGAGTAGAGGCATTTTTCAAATGAAAAGCGAAGTTCGAATACAATTTTTAATATTTACCAAAATAACTACATCGTACAGTTATTTCAATAGGAAGGATGGAATTGTTTCCTATGTTTCGCCATTACAGAAGCAGCAACATGAACTCAAGTAGGAGATTCACAACCAAAGTATATCAAGAAAATATTGTAGCTTACCAGCATCGTATGTTATATTTGCCTCAGACGTGTAATGAGTTTCTAGGTATACATAAAATCAGGACGAATGGTAATACAACTAGAACTCTCAACTCTACAGTGAAAGAATCTGATTTCAAAACATGCCCTTTCCATCCAATAACATTTATTATTGAGGCGCATGCGTAGTTTCTAAAGGAAGTGTATCATAAAATACCAATATTCACTTGGTAAAGATTACGAAGTTGAAGTGAAAGTTGAAATTAAATCTAGCCATGCCATAGTTTTGACTACAACTTTTTCAGATGAACGAACTCTTCATAAAACTTCAGTTAATCCGATTCTTGCTATTCTAATCGGTCCAATCCCTACATTACATTTGTCGTTGATTAGTTCGAAAATCACAAACACATAGCGAACATCGGCATGGCTGCATGTATTGCCACTCCAAATCTTCTACATGTTAACAATTCCGCGGGCCAATTTAATTTCTTTGTTGCAACCCTATTGGCTCGCCGCAGATACGTGTTGCAGGGTATGTTTCGATACTTCACAGGCCTATTCTTGCATCGATGGTCGCGATTCCATTGGGTTAGAAAATGGAATATCGAACTGAAATTCACGGCTGGATAGTCTGTCGGCGTTCGTATGGAATATTCTTTTCGACGAGATCACATGAATAGGATGTTGGTGTATGATGTGAAAGAATAGAGGGATGTGGTGGAGGAATAGGAATATTGATGTGGTGTTGTTGTTTTTTTTTTGAACATGTTTTCCCTTAACCAGCTGACGAACATCAACCCTCAGAAGTCGGAACTTGTCCGAGCAATGGATTAACGGGGCCTTACCTTTCGACGTGTGGATCCCAGCACGGATTGATTCCCACGGTATTTGTTTATTGAGTTTGATACGAGCAACTCTCTTGAGAATTGAATTTTATAGATGTGCCGTTTTTCTGAGAGCAAAATGTGTGAAAATATTTCTGGTGTTTTTATGAAATTGTTGTGGTATAAATTCTTCCGACTATCGATTTGAGAAAAATAATTGAAAAATATGCTCTATGTTGCGATATTCAAGGTAGAATCGAAAGTTCAAACATATTAAAATCTCTACTGCTGTTTTCTTTCCACTTTCTGTTGTGAGAATGTCATCACTTGATATATCACAGTGTGTAACAAATGTAGTTTTTTTAACTTGCCCAATAGAAATTGAGAACCGCCAAAAGTAAGCGCACGTTTGATAACTTTAGGAAAGCTTCGAGTTAATCAGCATACAGGGGAGGTCGGAAAATATCAAATTCGTGCAAGAATAAAGTACCTTTTTTGAAGAGATGAGATAAAATGTTATTTAGAAAAGTAAGAATAAAGAATTATTCTCGAATACACAGAGTCGTGGCCTACTATTCTTGTCGAACATTCTAATAAACATTTATAACAATCAGAGATGCACATAAGTACCCACTAAGCAATTATCAAATTTAATCACAATGACAACATGGGCATCTGGTGAGTCTGTTAATTCAGCAATCAGTACTCAAAATGATTAAAGAAGTAATCTCGGTTCCACCTACAGTAAATATAACCCCAAATTTCTATTTATTTCAGGTTCACCCTATTCGAAAAAACACGAATAACCTGCAAACTTTCAGTGAAGTAACTACCACGGGAATATATCAACGCCTTAGAATGCCAGTACTGTAATAAAACAATAAGTCCTCACAAGATTTGAACCCGAAGCAACAAAGAATATATAATTTTTTTTAACATAATAATAGTGATAGTGAAGTGTCAGTGGCTCGTAAATAAAGATGTGGGTCAATATTATTGTATTTTCATTAGTCTCCTAAATTGATCTAGTGACGTATTTGAACGTAATAATTTGTTGACTTCTGCTCAAAGTGGGTGAGTGACATGTTATATCAACCAAAATATCATTCTTTGCTTTCGTCAAAAATCCCACTATAATTCGCTCTAGGTTACCCCTGAGGGACAAAAATTCCAATAAATATCTGAGTTGCCTTGGTAACGCGAAACAAAACAATTCAGCGACAGAATATGTAGCTACTAAAATCGTTGAAACTTTTTCTCTTAACAAAAATAAACAACTAATCTCGATTGAATCCGCTGGTGTAAAATTTTCAGACATTTTCATTCTGAAGACATCTTGAAGGTATTCCAAAGCATGATAATGATAATAAATCGTGTCAATTTTTTATGACTTTCTCACTTTCTTCATAAACATCATAAATAACCAAACTTGAATCTGTGATCTCTCCAAACATACATGCCACCCAGGTATTCAGCTCA
Source organism: Zygogramma bicolorata (assembly GCA_032362365.1). Classification (NCBI taxonomy): domain Eukaryota; kingdom Metazoa; phylum Arthropoda; class Insecta; order Coleoptera; family Chrysomelidae; genus Zygogramma; species Zygogramma bicolorata. The sequence continues at coordinate 39,404 of JAVJAQ010003736.1, forward strand.
TTTGGCTTATATTTCAAGAAGATTACTTGTCTTTTCTTCGAGATTTGGATTGTGTTTGCTCAACAAAGTACACACAATATGACAAACAGTAATTCAATCAAGTTCAAAGAAAACAGAAGTGAGACAGGCGAGTTTGTTCAAGTCTAATCCAGTGGCAGATATTTGTTCAGTCTTCATTGTTTTTCGAGCTGTTTGAACGAGTGTTATTAACCAGAACTGCTGGACCTTTCATTTTCCTGATAATGGATGATAATGGAGTGAGCAGCTTTGTAGAGTATCTCATGAGGTAATGTTTTTATTGTCATTGGAAATGGAGAAAATATAAAAAAAATCAACAATAGAATGACCATTGTAAAGTTTTGAGAGCGATTGATACTGTTGAAATATGTGAACATCAAAAACATCAAAACTGTTCACAGGACTCATATGAATCGAAGGAACATTATTCATTGTGAAAACTTCCAACTGAGATGAGTTATCCTCAAATCAAATTGATATCACTCAATACTGTTTGAAGTTCATTATTTTGTGGTGGTTTCGTAGTTTTCTGGGTTTGAAACTGACCACAATCTGGAAAAATAAGAATTAATATTGAAATCTATACGAGTGTAGAAGGGCAGATTTTCAATCTACCCCGAAAAGTTGCTGCGTCTATTGAATAGCAGTTTTTTCTGGATAGAAAAAGTCCAATTAGTCAGCAACTTCCCGTATAACTCAACTTTTGCCTATAAAAAATAATGAGAACTAATAGAAAATACTTATCGTGAACGCAGTTTCCTTCAGTTTTCGTTTCTTGCCATTGCTTTCTTTCGTTATAATTTTAGTGTCGTTCCATTCTACTTTGTGGTCTTCATCGGCAGTAGAATGTGTTTTGATAATTCTTAATCACCTATCTGTCTGTTCCTGATGTACATCTTGTGTTCACTACTTCACACTTCTAAAGGTCGAGACGTTTCACCGATATATATTTGAGACCGCACGAACAAGGAATTTGATGAATACAATTTTTTGTGTTTTCCGTTGTGTTATGTGGTTTGGTATGTGTCAGTATTGAACTTGAGGTGGTTGATGTTTTGAATGTTGTTTTAACATTATACCTGTTGCCGATCATTTTATCTTTTCAGACAAACGAGGGACATAAGGTATAATGTTTGCTACAGGTTGTGTATTTCGTGTAGGTTGTGGGTCTTTATTGTGGACTGTGTTTGGATTTTCAATTTCTGTAAAAGTTTTTTGTATGAATTTTATATGAAGTTAATCTCATCATTGATTTTTTCTTAGTTACATACAATTTTGTTGTATCACGGCATTATACTATACCATTCTTGACACTTGTTTGGTGGTCAAAGGTGTAGTGAAGATATCTGTTGGTATGGCCTTTCTTTCGATATACACTGGTATCTACATGGCGTGTCGATTCCTTTATCATTACTCTAGAAATGGGAATACATTATTATTTTTTGTTTCTAATGAAAATTTTACTGTTGGTTCTTGTTTTTTAATATATTCCAAAAATGTGTCGAATTCATTATGACCATGACTCCATAAAGCAAAACATCGTTCACATATCTCCACCACACCTTTGGACCATTTGGATAACTTTTTATGAAAGAATCCTCAAAATATAAATATAACTAAGAATTGGAGGAAGTTGTGAACCCATAGCCATACCAAATTCTTGTTGATAAAAATCATTTTTGAATTGAAAATACGTTTTCAATTCAAATATTGGTATCACTTATAATTGATCGGTAATGAAGTCACTATCTTCAAGAGATATGAGACTTAAATTGAACGTAGGAGTATTGTTACTGATATTCATCATCACTTAAACTTCTTGATGGATAACTACAAAGCAAGCTTGTACTATTCCAATATCCACTTATTCCTAGACGTTCTAATGCATTGAGAGGCCAATTATTATATTATTTATGTTAAAGTTTGGTCAGTCTCAAACCGTTTTCACTTATCGTGATATCTTTCTTCATAGCATACTAGGCAACACTCAATGTTCCTTTTCTTTCCTACATAATGCTCCTTGAAACAAAGTTCCATAGCTCTCCAATTTTGACCCATGTATTTTTCTAATTTCTCCTTATCCGTCATTTACTGAGGTTCATATAAAATCACTACATACTTGAAAGTCACAACCAAGGCATTCCTACATTCGATATCGATAAACAATTTGTTGAAGACAGCTTCAGCCAATTCCACACATATTTTCAACTATGTCATAGGTACATATACTGGAAAACGTTCATCAATATTCACCGAGATCCCACTGGACTGCCATATTGAGAACAGTTCAGACAATGGAAGCTTTGCTGGAAATTGAGCTGAATCCCCCAACGAGCAGGAGGAAATTGAAATCCTGAGAGGAGCCGTTCTATGGAGAAATATCCAGAACGTGTTGAGCTGGAAATTTTTCTCGAGGTGGGTTCGAATTCTGTCAAAGGAATATATTTCACAAAACGAATTATATTATAACTTTAAATAACGGATCATGAATATACCGCAAACTTTCATGAGAAATGCAGTTAACAAAGGATGAAAGTAGTATATTGTCTAAGGAGCAAGAATGGTAGTCATTTCCCACGAATATGAAGTTTCAGGTGCGATATAGTAGTTTACCTAACAAGTGCGGAAAGTGTCACTTTACGCACGTGTTAGGTACACTAATTTTTCTACTAGCGTGCGGAAGAAAAATAAAAAAGTTGACACAAAGAAACATTTATTATTGAATACATATCAAACTATTGAATATAATCAATATTAATTTTAAACGTACAATTTGTTGCGTTGTGAAAATTAATTGCAGAGGCCAAAATTTTGTTCACTATTTTGTCAACAACTTTGCTGGAGAAAGTCATTGTGGAAGGCTTTACTGGTGACAGCTAGCTGCTGACTAGTGAAAGGGTCGGCGAGAAAATTTTTGCCTTTTTTAGTCTAATTCCAATGTTTTGTTTTTTTATATATGCCGTGACCTTTGAGAACTTGCTTTATTCGACCTCATTTCTGAATTTAATTACACTTTTTAACATTAAGCACCTGGACCATAGAGTATCAGGCTTGCATGTTTTGGAAATATCAGCGAAATGAGCCAAAACAACGCCCTCTTTGAAAGTTTTGATTCCATTATCCTGGCACCAGGTTTCAAACAAAAAATATTCTTTCTCATACCTATAACGAGATTTTAATGGTAGCAGATCCATGTTTGCAATTCTAGCCGCTTCTTAAACTGACTCTGGCAAATCTTCATCTGAAGAATCCATGGAAAGTAATCTTACCAGAAAAAACTGTGACAGTAAAATTGGTTTTGACAAGGTAGTGTTTTGACTGACAGATTCGTTTTCTTCGTTGCTACGGTAATTCGAAGTGACAAATGGAAAATGTCAGATGTTTGTTATTATTTCACATTCAGTTGATGAGGCTTATAGCAGGGCCATTGAAAATTATTGAAACATACTGATTTTTATCAAAAATTATGGCGGAATTCTAATGATTTTCTTCATTTTCGGTCATTCTGTAAACTACAATCATACAAATATTTATTTTGAATAGTCAAATGTCAGTATACTCCCCAAAAACTCAACAGATTTACTTTCCGCACTAGTGCGGAAAAATGACTCTTTCAACACTAAACTGAGTGCGGCATAGTGGACTTTTCCGCACGCTAGTAGAAAAAGATAAGTAAATAGAGCTGACATTCCATGGGAGACCTGATTTATTCTGTGATAACTACAACTGTAACAAAATGAATACATTCTCTTATTAGGTGAGGAAATGAAATTGAACCCATACCACAACTTTAACACAATGAGGGCGTTATATTTTCAGGTAGGGAAATGAAATTGAAGATATATAATGTACCTCATTGTTCTATCAAGAACAGTAAGGCTAAGGCAGTTTTGTGTTATAACCGTGAAAAAATGATATTTTGTGAGGCTCACAAGGTTTCCATACGAAGCAACACACTTGATGAAATATATTATATTAGATTGGATAAATATCTCTTTTCGAAACTATTGAAAAATTGTCAATCATATAACACTCTACTGTCCCGTTTCATCTTCTGAAAAGTATTATAAATTTTTATGTATGCTAGGACTGATCAAAGTTCATCAAGTTCATTTCACTTCCCTAGTTGGGGTCAATTATTATTGAGCAGCTATTCATGTCACCAGCTATAGGAAGTTTCAAGTAGCAAGATTTTACAAAGGTTGAGTTCGGTTAGCTTATGGAATGAAATTTTTCATCGTGTATCGTGTAACATACAGAATATTCACTCATTTCGATAGGAATTATTCTTCCATCATATTCAGATGTTAAAATTGTCTGCTTTACAAAATTTACCAATTATCAAGTGTTTGTCAGTTTGGCGTCTTTCATAAGTTCATAAACTCCAACTGGAAGTGAATGCATGTGAACTAAATAAAGAAAGCAAAATGGTCTTGCGATTTGTAAACTATGATTCGTTCTTGTAAGATCTATAATGACAGATCAGTTCAAAAAATTATCACAGATACAGCATGAAATTTATTTTGCGACAAAGTTGAAAAATCATTTAATGTAATGGAATCAGTAGAATAACTGAATATAGGTGAGGTAGGTCCTCAGAATTCATTCATCTCCGAGAGAAATGACAACAAGATTATACAGGATGTAACTGAATAAGTGTGAAAAATTCAAGGAGGTGATTCCTCATCGAAAAAAAGATAGGATCTTTCATATAAAGAAACTTCATTGGGGCATACCTTGTTAAGATACAGCACCTTAAAGGGGGTTCATAAAATTTGTATAACAATTTTTTTCACAAGAACTGAAAAAGTTACAATATTGGAATTAACCTGACGGCGAGCCTGACGGTTTGTACTACCAAAAAGACACTTAGCCAGTAATTCATTTGGTTTACCCCATGGTTGTAAGGGGTGGAAAACGCAACCCCTGAAATTCATTTCCAATGTAACTTCTTGTCTTATCATTTGTTCACCATTTAAAAATTCATTTCTGATAGCCTGTTTCATTCTAAACAAAAAATATCGTCTGAAACTATAGTATATTCTGATTGATTGATTGATCTTGGTAATATTCAATTCTAGAAATTTTTGTGATTGGAATACAAAACAAAATAAAGACGATTACCATTAATCCCTCGCCATTGTTCCCTGAGTACAAAAAACCCCCCTTTGTTGTGAATTTGGACACCTGTCGAACCTCTCTTGCTCAGAGATAGTTTTTCAATAGAACAGCTGAGCTTTGGAACACCTTGCCGAAAAAGGTTTTTCCTGAGGCTCACAAATTTCAAAAATTCCAAGGGAATCTTAATTCGTATCTCCTGTCCCTTGATTCACGCGGTGTTCTATGTACATTACAGAGGTCTTCCCTTTCGTGTGAGTCTCCATATAAAAAAATAAGGCATAGTACTGTAGAAACCATAAGTATAATACTTACATTATGTATTAAATGAACTATTTTCATCCATATGAAAATCTATATCTATAAAAGAAAGTCGTTTCAGTTACACTACTTATCATTCAAGAACGACTGAACCAATTTGTCTGGAAGTTGCTGAAGAGGTAGTCTAGATACAAGAAACTGTCATGAAATACTTTTTGTCCCGTGTAATCTTGTGTTCGAAAATTTCACCCCTAAGGGGTGAAAATAAGGCGCCAAATTTGTGTGGGACAACGTGATGTCTTGGTCCAATCTAATTCATATTTTGCATAAAAATAACACACAGCCTCAAACTACTGATCGTAGAGATCTGAAACTTGGAAGTGTGTCCTTTTAGTTGGAGAGCCCACGATGCTAAATCGGGATTTACTTCAGCGTCATAGAGACCTATTAGGTTACGAAGCTTAGCTGATAAAAAGAAAAAAAAGTTATATAATGTATACCTTTTCATCGGTGGGGGGAGCGGCTATAGATTTTCAAAAATGTAAAAAAAACTATTGCGTGGACATACTCGAGCGCGTCAGATATCGAAATCATCTATGTCCTACATATTTTTAAAAATGTACGTATGTTAATCTGATTGTTTCCATGATTGGAGTGGTCGTACGTAAAAAAGCTCTTATATAATAATCTGACGGTTTGGATGTGACGCAGACTCGGGCCGTTATTAGAATATAAGAAAAAATCGTAATTTGAAATACGCAAGCGCGTCAGATTATGATATATATATATGATATATATATATGGTTCATCTTTACGTCCTAGACGTTGCAGTCTCACTATCTGACGATTATCTGGAGGGATTCGCCTATTCTGCCAATTTGAATATTTTTTTTTTAATTTATTCAAATCATTGAACCTTATTAATTGAAAATCTCAAGAAGGAGCATGCAGATAAAAAAAGTATGCTTTTTTTAGTAGTATACTTATATTTATAAGAGAATAATTATAAGCAATTGAATTTTTAAAATTTTAAAACGTTGGATATTAGTTGTAAACAATATCATGCCACTAACGAATCTGTGTGATCAACTGTCTTGGCATCATGGCAACAGAAACCAGAGTGAGACGGAGTGAGAGAGCAATAGATAGAGAAAGAATAAGAGAGAAATAGAAACGTGGAGAGGGGAATATAGGCATCACGTAGCTGCACGCATTAAACTTTATCGATGAATTTTTATTATTTCGGCTTGTGGAAATCGTCAGATTATATATTTTTTGCAATTCTTGAATTATTCCCTTTAAAATAAAAATAAAATTAGCCACGCTCGAGTATGTCGAGATGACGTTTTATTTAACAGCTTTGTAGCCCTCCTCCTTCTTTAGGTCACTCTCGAATTGTCAGATTAGTGAAATATACACCTTTCAGGATGTAACTAACTCACCCTACCTTAATCTGACGCGCTCGAGAATTTCAGATGATCATTTTTTTACTAATCTGATCCTTTATCCTCGAAGGGCGGTCATATATATATAGGGCTCATATATGGTGGAAGTACTTAACTGGGTACAAGGTATCCCCCTGTATATTGATATGCTGCACTTTAGTAGATCCCGAAATCCCCGCTTGGACTCCCCTATTATTTGTTTAATGTAGGCATCCGACTAAGGGGATGAAAAACGGAGTAAGAGTTTGTATGGGACAACGTTCTTCGATCTACTTCAAATTTTGCAGAAATATTTTTCAATAGAATTTATGAAAGACATTATATAACATTTTCGACTTATTTCGAAAGCTCTTTCGAGTGCGCCCAGTAAGGAGAGTTGTGATAAACCTGATAAAACTTATAACTATGAAGTACACAACTGCATCACAACAATAAATAACACCCAACGAAGAGAGCACGGTTCAGCAAGTATTGAAATGAACTAAACAGTATTGTTGAGGATTCTCATAGTCTTTGAAATTCCCACTGCAAATAGAATATTCAGTACTGTCAGAGAAAAAGTATAGTATTCGGCTGGCAATTCGTGGCCCACACATAAAATAGATTGAGAAATAGATCATTTTGTAACATTTTCCGCTCGTAAATGATCTTCTGTTTCTCTAGAGGAATCCAGTGATTGATAACAAGGAAGAAAATTCGTTTCGAACGGTTCAGCATCCCGCAAGGGGCAAGAAGAGTCCTTATACTAAATCCGTTTCAGGCCGAATTATTTCCAGAAGGATCTGCCTGCGTATACCGTAATTGATTGCTCGGCTTGGACATATTTCAGGGTAATGTTGGGTAACTCCAGTGACAAGATAAACTTTCAGTAAAGCTTAAATTAACGCATAAATCGGGATGGACTCCCGGGAGACTGTCTAGGTTCTTGCAATTTTTCAAGATCGTCGTGCTCGAGCGCTGTAACTCTTTTGGCCCACTGAATTATGAGGCCATTTAAATGTTGAACCATGTCTGTCGGCTAACCTACACGGACGAGATTGCCTTACACCTGCTGCTATAATTTAAATACCGGCAGTGGATTTTGGGCCGTTAACCAGTCACTCTGGCCTACGTTTAATGGGAAATCTGGGTCTCTGAGACTGTCCCGGGCCTGCGAATACCGGGTGAGTAAAGTCGTAAAATTTTTAGCCAGCTTATATTCGAATTATTTTCGGTTATTATTGCACGAGTGCATAACAATTACCGATAATTTTGCGAAAAAGCGTGATATCTAAAAATTGCAAGAGTTTATTTTCATATTTTGGCGAAAGTGCCCGAGTCCGAAGGACGAGGGCTCTTTTACAAAATATGAAAATAACCGAATGCAATTTGTATAAGATATCACGCTGAATGCAAAATTATCTGGTCATTTTTATGAACGAATGTAATTCATTGGAATATTTCACGAATAAAGGAATTCTCAAGGAAATGTTATTTTTTGTTCATTCATACTTTCCTCTATAGATTGTATGGAGTACTCACCAAACTGTCTATCTGACATTTATTTGTGTTGTTTACTGACGTCTAGCGATACGGTTTCGAATGTGTTGTTATGGTGACTTGATGCAATGCAATTACCGCTGTAAGTTTTCGATAATTGCATTGCTCTTATGGGACATTTTATATATTAGGGAAGTATTCATCCCAATTGATCTAAATAAAAAAACAGTGATTGAGAAGAAACATGTTTTACTGAATGATACGGAAAATGCTTTACATTATACTTTTACCAGAAGGGTCGATATAAATCTGAGATGAACGCTAATGGAGACTGTGAGATGCAAGAATAAGATAAACTTGTGTCGTCGAAGAATTTAACGGAAATATTCAACGATAGTGTGTAACTTTTTTTTTTCTATCTGCAGATTCACACAAAGGAAAGCCCTATTATGTTCGAAGAACCCAGCGTGAATCGAAGGCCAGGAGATACGAATTAACAGTCACTTTGAATATTTGAAGTTTGAAAGACCCAAGACAAAACTCTCCCGGCAAGAAGTTCCAAAGCTCAGCTGTTCTATTCAGAAAAGAACCTTGAGCCAGAGAGGTTCGACAGGTCGCCAAATTCACAACAAACGGGTGGGAATCCTGTACTCGTCGAGTCATCCGTGTCGATATTGCTAAGGGTGTAACGATTGATAACAATTCACAAGAGCACCAACCGTGAAAATATCTATAGAAGAGAGACTAGTCTCCGACCCTACTACGTTGTTCCAATGAAGTAAGCGAGTCTGTGAGCGAAGAACTACCAAGACGGATTGCCTTTCTTTGAATAGAATCGAGAAGCTTCACTGAATGTTTTGGTGCAGAACTCCACACATGATCTGAGCCTTTTAGATAATCAGAAGCTGACGAGAAGTGAAGTATTTCTTTGCACGAAATATAAATCCAAATTTCTGGGGAGCACCTTTAGCGATCGATCTCACATGGTTTTCTAATGAGAGATTATCACTGATCGTAATTCCTAGCATCGATATATTTGATTTTGTAGGAATAGTTATTCCTGACATCTGAACACTAAATGATGATAGATCGGCTTTCCTTGAGAAGAGACATGCCTGGGTTTTCCTAGCATTAAATTCAAGTTCATGTTACCTCATTCTATTATTTTTACAAAGTCATCGTTGATTTCATTGACGTGAATGTTTCTTTGATTTTTTTCTTGAGCTGGTATGGGGACTCTGGAAGAAAAACTAGTATGAATAGTACTGTCGTCAGCAAAACTATGTACTGAATAAGATGTTTTCTCGAGCAAATCAGTGGTTGAAAAGGAAGTAGGAAGTCATCTAGGATTGCAAATACTAAAAATATATATTCTTTTTTGAAAAAAAAAATACAAACGGACCAGGACAATCTGAAATCAATTTTTCGGGTTTCCTTTCTCCGAGAAATGAAAAGGAAAGAGCTTTAAGTACAAATACAAATCAATATATTTACCCCGATACGAAACTGTTATATCCCAAAGATGCAAAAATTGAGTGACTATTTTGTCAGTGTATCGTATATTCATAAATTTGAGAATCTAATTGAGGAATTTATTGAAAAAATTGCGTATACTTCTTCTTAGCTACGTTTCGGAAATTAGTCTGCCTCCTCTTTGGAGAATGGACGAACACAAGAGGAACACACAACGAAGGGAAACAGCAAAATCAGAGGCCAGATTCTATTTCACGAACTCGATTGTCGAGTAGCTCAGACTGTGACCGTTCCAGGCCCTGTACTGAAATATATGCATATTCTAAACAATTCGATAATCGAATTCGTGAAATAGAATCTGGCCTCAGGAATAGCAGAGCATGTTTGGATAAACCATCACAGCATTAAATGGTCTGAAGCCAAAGTCATACACAAGGAGAAGCAGTGGTTCAAGAGGAAATTCAAGGAAGATGCCTACATCCTCAACAACGACGCATTCAGTCACCCCAATATGGAGATCCGGAATGTGAGGAGGCCGCTTATCCAAGGCATGGACCGACATCGGCTCGATGAGGGAGAATCTTGCGCCAACACACCCATTTCCCAATGAAAATCTATCAACGCACATTTAGTGTTAGCACCCGTGCGCCTCATTCTTAGAACCGCCCCATTCTTCCACCATAGAAAATTTGGGTTTTTTATAAGCAACAATACCTCGAAATGTTGTTAATCATCATTCGAAGAAGATTGCAGATACCAGCAATCCAAACGCGGTTAGTACACTCAACTTGAAACTTGGTTTCAACATTTATTCATACTATTTCATATGTTTCGTCTTCAAAATTTTTTATTTCGTTGATTTCTTTATTTAATTTTTTTTTACTAATGCTCCATATTTGATATCTTCATTTTTCGTGACAATATTATTTTCTTCGATCAATTAAACCTTGATTTTATCATTGAACCAAAGAATCCATTTTAATATTTTGATTTTATTTCAATCCTTTCGTTCTTAGCAACAGGTTTCAATAAAGTAATAATTTACACAATGGAGGTCCGAACCATTCCCATTCAGCAAGGGACAACCACATTCAAGCAAATTCAAACACTGTTGCAGGTCATCATGAGCATAGTTTGAAGTTCACTAGCCGGATTGTTATAGAACAATGGATTTTCAAAAGTAATACCACGAGTCCTTCAAATTTAATCGATATATTTTCATTTTCCAGAAAAACTTTTTTATTTGGCAGAAGTATGAAAACAAACCGATTGATAAAATCACGAGTCCGTAGGACGAGTGATTTTATCTAATTCGGTTTGTTTGAATGCTCAGAATAAAAAAGTTTGAGTGTTTCGAAAATGAAAATTTATCTTATTAAATTTGAAGAACGAGTTGTATTTGGAGAGATCATTTTTTGAACGAATAGAAGGAAGAACAATTTAATTGATCAGTATTTCATTTAAATAAGAAGGAAAGAATAGGTGAAAATTGGACAAATTTGAAATGTCAAACAACGATGTATGCCCTCTATGATCCAGAAGAGATATGATGCTTACGCAGTGCATATGATAATTCTTGCCGACGATACCAAGAGATGGCGTCACACCTCTCATTGTACAAGGATGATAATTGAAAATTTCTTATGAAATGAAAATCGCGCCAAAAGGAACCTAAAATCATCCGTTATGTCGTTGTATCAAAATCTTCATACAACGGATTCTTCTCATACAACAAAAAATGAATTGTATTTAATTAAAACTAATTGTACGCCATCTTCATTTGAGTTGAGGAAACCTTAAATATTTGAATCGGTCGTTCGCTATATCTGTCATAAAGTTGGGGTTATGAGCTATTTACGTGTTTGAGTGTTCATTGAAATGTGTTATGTTATCATTACGCTGAAAAAATTAAAAGTGAATTACTATTAATAATAAGGTAACTCTTCATTCATGATAATTTATATAAATATGGGCCAGTTCAATAGAATCGACGCGGTAAACCGTATAGTTTTGACAGTTCAAAGGTAAACAACGTTTTATCGAAAGGACCAGGTAGTTTTATCAGTATAATACCCAATGATTGGCTAGAATAACCATAGAATAACCCTCTACTATTGGTTGAAATGCCAAAAACGTCACATTTTGACAAGTGAAAAAATAATCAGATATAAATTATAGTGATGTGTTGAATATCAAATAAGGAAAATCGAAAATTTTCACAAACCTGAAAGATCGAGGTTTTTTCCATATTTATAATCTGCAAATACGTACTGCGTTCCTACATAGTATAAATATTGTTACGCATAACACCTATATCCAGTACTGCAGTATTTGTAAGCCTCTTGGTGGTTTGTGAAATCTTCTTAGAATCGATTTCTGACTTCAAATCTGCTGCAACACGAAAAATATTAATATCTAACTGTAGATTATAAATATAATTATTGTTTGAACGTCATTTTTTGTGGTGGATCAATATTTGTTCCGTAGTTTTTTGGGTTTGTAACCTACCACAATCTGAAAAAAATAAGAATTAATATTGGAATCTATACAAGTGTAGAAGGGCAGATTTTCAATCTACCTCGAAAAGTTGCTGCGTCTATCGAAAAACACTTCTTTCTGGCTAGAACAAGTCCAATTAGTCAGCAACTTCTCGTATAACTCAAATTTTGCCTATCAAAAATATAATAACAACTGATATATATGAAAATACTTATCTGTTAACGTTCCGGAAACTAAATCTGCTTCCGTTCTCAAAACTTCTAAGTAAAATTCCTTTTCAAGTGCAAATACTTCGTAATGAAAATTTTCAAGTTTGACATTTGTCAAATTATTTCATATCTATGAGTTCGCTTGATATGGATCGCGGATGGCTGTCCCTCTTGAAGGACAAAATGTTATGTCAAATTTGAAATAATTTGACAAATGTCAAACACGAAAATTTTCATTACGAAGTATTTGCACTTGAAAAGGAATTTTACCTAGAAGTTTTGAGAACGGAAACAGATTTAGTTTCCGAAACGTTAACGATAAGTATTTTCATATATAACAGTTGTTATTATTTTTTTGATAGGCAAAATTTGAGTTATACGAGAAGTTGCTGACTAATTGGACTTGTTCTATCCAGAAAGAACTGTTTTTCGATAGACGCAGCAACTTTTCGGGGTAGATTGAAAATCTGCCCTTCTACACTTGTATAGATTCCAATATTAATTCTTATTTTTTTCAGATTGTGGTAGGTTGCAAACCCTAAAAACTACGGAACAAAAAAATATAATGTACTACCTTGTATTCAATTCAGCTCTCTAACTGCTGTTAAGGAAAGCGAAGGGACATTATCATCCCGCTCTTTTTCGAAATAACTTTCCATAGAAGCATTGGAATGAACAGTTTTCGATCGCAATAATCTAATTTGAATTAACAAAAAGACCTAAACACAGCACTGTCAGGTTTGGATAACACTCGTCTATTGGTAAATAACAGCCTTCAAACAAATCGCGGCATCATCGAGAGAGAATAACAAGCGCCAAATTCGAAATTCAATATGAACCTTCCAATGCATTTCCATCAATGGATTGGTATCGGTGAGTTAATGTCATGTCGTCATCGATGACGTGCAACTTTTTTTCATTTTGTATTCACTTAGGGCCAGTTTTATAGGTTCGGTTTAAACTAAGATTTAAGTTTAAACTGCGGATTTGACAGATTTGTGCGTTTTATAAGTTCCGATGAAATAAAATCTTTAGATTAAACTCTGACGACTGTTCGTTAACGTGATCGGTGGATTGAGCAGTAGTTAAACTTCAAGATCGGGGTTGGACATGCGTATCAGCTATGATAAGTATGATAGAATAAAATTAACGTGAAAATTGGTGAGAATTTGAAATAATCAAGCTTTTGTCAGTGTGTTGGTGTTTGAACTATATTGTAATTTTCATCATATAGATATTATGATTGATGATTTTGAAGAACTTCTGTCGGATGATAAAGAAGCCATCAGAAATGTCGTCGAAGTTCCAAGAAGGCCCCGAGTATTCAGGGAGAGATTTGATGTTGCTCCTTGGGATGATACAGAATTAATTACACGTTTCATACATTTTGAACATTATTTTAATGCCTAAATACAAAATTTTCTTCTGAAATAAATACTTTGGAAATGAACGTATTTGAAAACAATCAATAATATTGAGGAACGTAAACTTTCACGGCCGGAGGTAGCAGGTACTGAAGTGTTATCCGGGTTTGTTTGCCGAAAACAGTTTTCTTACATTCTAAAATATTCTTATATTTTTTCACTAAGAGTTGTTTCATCTTCTGTGAAATTTTTGTCTCTCTTGTCTTTCGCCATGTTAAAAATATCACTCTGCACGTTAGAACGAACAAGTTGCCTTTCACGTAGACTGGGAAATGTAACGAAATTTAAAAATATACGGCAAATATACATGACAGTCATGAGACCATACCGCCAAGTGGCAATTCTATCAACTCACTAATCATGAATTTCCTAGAAACTGTCAACTATAATCGGAACCTATAAAACACTCAACTGCTGCGCGAGGTTTAAACTAAGTTTAAATCAATGGATAACTGAAGTTTAATCTTCAGGTTAAACTCCAGTTTAAACCGAACCTATAAAACTGGCCCTTATAAGTACATCTTAACAGAATAGCTGAACCTCGTTGAAATACGTAGAGCATATAATTTTGTTTTATTTTGTGATTTTGTAATTTATAATTACGTAATAAAACGAACGAAAAGAAATCATGCAGATGTTTTCAGGTTTAAGGGATGGGCCGATATGGATTAACGGCAGGTGGATGAACACCGGCTGGCCAGAATGGCCTTGGCGTGCCGCACAACTGAGATATAAATTGAGAACTTTTCAACAATAAATGCAGAACGAGTACGCCCGTCACGGGGAGACTGGATGCTTTATGCCCATCAAAAAGTCGACCATCCATATTTTGGGTCGTAAAATTTAGCACTCAACTTATGTAATGGTTTTATCTATATTTTTATGCGGGCAATTCATTTTTACTGCCGGTCGTCAAGAAGAGAAAGACGCTTCCTTGAAAAGAGATGTACTTCCATCGAATCGCAGTATAAGCGATGATGAAGCTTCATTTCATGATCACAAGAGGGAGAGAAAAAATACACAGGGTTGATCACTTCAAATGCAAATCTTCTGGCTAAGTATACAGTTTTTCCATTCTAGTATGCTGCACCACATTTTCGGTTGAATCGGATAATGTTTACCAACAGCTCAACTACATTTCCATACAGGATCCTTTACTCCACTTTTTTATCTTGGCCTTCCTTGAACTTATCTGATTTATATTTATAATTTCGACAGGATATGATATTTTCTTGAACATCTCTTCAAAATCGAACATCTCCATCAGGAGGACAATGAGCAATTATGAGTATAAGAAGGTCAACATCCTGTCCTACGACAACAACCGTATAACTATTATAAGCTTCTTTAATACTCCAGTCTATGACGGTGAAAAAAGTGTGAACTGTGTATTTATCCCATACAGCACCGATTCGTATGAAAATTTGGATTGAGGATCTACATACCCTCTATTCCAAAATCTACCCCGTACCGAGGGTTGCTTTCTCCCTGGGGGTGGATGCCACCCCTTCTTGGGGGTGAAAAATTTTTTATTGGAAATAATTGCGGAAATCAATAGATTGACTAATTCTGAGCACTTTTTGTTCAATGGAGTTTTTCTGAAAAGCAATACTTTTCGACTTATTCGCGAGTGAAATTGTCGGTTTTCAGGCAAAAAAAACACATTATCAGATCCCTTTTTGCGAATAACTGGAAAATAATGCATCTAATCGAAAAACCTGTGGAGAGTAAAACTATAGCTTTTGAAAAAACGAGGGCGATTGTTTATTTGTGATGTATGCAAACCCACTACAAACTGAATAATTGATCGTTGAAAGTCGATTGGTATTTTCAAACGCCAAAATGGAAAGTTTCTTCGTACAATAACCAGAAACCAATGCATTTTTCGGGAAAAACTCATTGGACCTTTTCTGAAGTCCTTCAAAAATCCTTCATTTTTGTTATATGTAAAAGTTTCTAGCATCCAAACTGACCGAGGTATGAATGAAATAATGTTGAATCCTATTTTTTCCTTGAAAAAAAATCGTGAATATCTCATCCTCTCTTCTCCCCCCTTTGAAAAAAATCGTTGTTACTCCATAATTCACTTCATTCATGTTCTTTCAATGAGTTCTGAGTTTTTCATCAATTGAAAGTACGTAGTTTTGGCAAAAATTGAGATTGAAGAGAAAAAATCACATACGTAATTCATCGAAAAATCACAATTTCTTCGAAATGACTCGAAAAGTATTGATCACATGCAGTACCAAATTGAAGGCTATTCTTCTCTGAAAATGTCGGTGTTTCATTTCTTCTGCAGGATGAAAATAGATTAAGATATGTCCAGTTAAATATTGTGAGGGTCCGCGCAAAGTACCTTTTTTGAGCCCTTTCAGCATGAACCTTTTCAAAATATAATCTGGAACAAAGAATAATGTGAATGAGCTTATAGCTCTTGAGAAGAGCTACAAAATACTTTTCTGGTGGATCTGATTGCTTGAAGACTAAGCGAGTTATGGGAAAAAACCAAAAACAATTTTTGTAGAAATTAGAGTATTTACATTGGTATATTGAAGAATACACATAGTAACTATATTTCAGGCCTAATGGAAATATATGTATATTATATATGTATATATACATATAGTTCCTCTAGGCAACGATTTTTTCCAAAGGGGGGGGAAAGCAAGGATGAGTTATTCACAAGTTTTTTTCAAGGAAAAAATAGGATTCGACATTATTTCCTTCATACCTCGGTCAGTTTTGATGCTAGAAACTTTTATGAATAACAAAAATGAAGGATTTTTGAAGGACTTTGGAAAAGGCCCAATTAGTTCAAAAATTCATTGGTTTTTGGTTATTGTACGTAGAAACTTTCCATTTTGGCGTTTGAAAATACCAATTCAACAAGCATATATTCAGTTTGTAGTGGGTTTGCATACATCACGAATGGATAGTCGCCTTTGTATTTTCAAAAGCTATAATTTTGCTCTCCGCAGGTTTTTCGATTAGATGCATATTTTTCCAGTTATTCGCGAAAAAGGATATGAAAACGTGTTTTTTTTTTGCCTGAAAACCGACAATTTCACTCGCGAATAAGTCGAAAAGTATTGCTTTTCAGAAAAAACTTCATTGAACAAAAAGTGCTTAGAATTAGTCAATCTATTGATTTCCTTACTTATTTCCAATAAAAAAAATTTCACCCCCGAGAAGGTGTGGCATCCTCCCCCAGGGAGAAAGCAATCCTCGGCACAGGGTAGATTTTGAAAAAGAGTGTATGTTGATCCTGAATACAAATTTTCATGTGAATCGGTACTGTATGGGATAAATACACGGGAAAATGGTCATAGACTGGACTATAATAGCAGTTTGGGCAATTAGCGTATATCAGCGTCAAATGTGGCAGAAAGAGCTTGAAAGACGGCACATTCTTATTTTTCCTGCGGTTTATCAATTAAACATTGTTTATTGCTCAGAAAATGTTGTTGTGAATAAGGAATATAGTCCTATTTTCGTAAAATATTATTTCAGAAAATATTCGTTTCAGAAGTCTTTGTTGTCGTTCGATGCCTTTTGTACTCTCCATATTTTCAGAATAACCTTGAAGTACCACGATTACTCGACCATACCAACTTCAAACGCTATTTCTGCAATTAGAGCTAGATGTAAGAAAAAAATGTATGGGGCATGAAAGATGCGGAAGAATAAATATAATGAAGTTCTATACATTCTTTTTGTCAGGGTAACAGTTTTGAAAAAATAAAAAAACTGCCAGGAGATATCATCAGGGATAAATTCCCCTTCTGAGAGGTAGGAACTCTTTTGATCCATATTTGGATGGTTATTAAGACTCTGGACCCAAACTTTTAAAACTTTATATTTTTTTTTCTCCTTGATGCCATTATTATATTTAATTTACGTCGACTATTGTGTGGCTGAGTAATCTCAATAATAAATTATCAATTCAGGTAGAATGAGCAATGTTGCTAATAGATATGCTTATTCTGATACATATTCATATCAAAATACATATTCAAATAGAACTATTCAAATAATACTTTTCGAATCACAACCTATGGGTATCATTTTGATTTCAAGAGAGACATCGTTTTGAAACTGAGATCTCAATATTGGTTATGACATATTGATTATGAAATAAAATAAAAATGTAGATATTGAAAACGGATATTCAAATTCGGTGTTCTTCAATGCAATGAATTCGGGTCCATATCTTTCGGTGCAGTGATTTTCATATATAAATCCGCCTTCACACAAAACAGTTATCAATCAGTATTGTTTCATATAGTTTCCATTAATTCCATTAGATATGTCATTCACAATATTGTACCATTTTGCTCCTCAGGATATGTCATTTTATTTCCGAACGTGACCCACTTGAATTTGAAAATAATTCGATAAAATTTTCTAAAACTACCAAACTTCTGAGATCAGAATCTTTCATGGGCAACCCACATTGAAAAATTACGCAAGAAAATTTCACTTTTACTTGGAGTCCTATTCAGAATAAGAAACGAAATTTCATTCAAATATTTGAGATTAATATATTTCTGTTTGGTACATTCTAATATACAATATCTCACATCTATATGAGCGACGGCAACCGCTTCAATATTGATCCGCTGAAATATTCACAAAATAAAATCATTGAATATATTTATAAATTGCCTTACAGGGAGCCTACTGTGAATCTTTATAAACCACATAATCTTCTTGACTTGAAATTAATTCTATATACCACTTGAAAACATGTACTTTCATTCACTCTGTGAAACATAAGATGAAAGACTCTGCAAAACTTATCAATGAAATCAATACTACACATTCTCACGGCAATAGACAGGCTCCACAACTTGTGGTACATTCAATACATAGCAGATTCGGGAAAAAATCAATTTTTAATGAGGGAACAAACCTCTACAACAAAATACCAAATTCAATTAGAACTTTTAAAAATATCGAAAAATTCAAACACAATCTCAAAAAATATATTTTATCATCAAAATGACATATTTTTAATTCGATTATATTCATCATTGATCAATTCAACAGTCTTTTTCCCATATTTTTCTGCATCATCATCATATTTTGTTCTATTTCACTTTTCATATGTTCAATATCCCTATTTATAAACTAAATGTTTCTTGGGATGAATGAATGTTATTATTATTATATCACCAAATGCTCACATTATTTCATGGCAAAGATAATATTCACTGTAGAAAGCCAAGTTTTTCTGTGCTACTCATACCCTGACTAGTTAGATTGAATGTCAAAAAATGACCAAGAATCACTTTTTGAGAGAAATCATATCTCCACTACCAAATTATTTCACCTCCCTTACGCTCCAAAAATCACTGGGAGTTGTACTTGACGGTCATAATTTCTCGTTCTAATTCCTTTCCATTCACGTTCTGAAATCCGCAATTGAATATTCGATTTTTTTCCTGATTTTACATAAAATGAACAGCGACCCCGTTTCATTCAAAGGAGGGTTATTTAAGAGTGTATTGTTTGAAGTTATCCACACTTCAAACTCCTTCCAAGAGGACAATACCAGCAACAGTACTGCCGCAACGTACGTGTATAAGCCCGTTGCAGAAACCCGAACTTTCCAGAATTTCCCGGTTTCCACAGCCGTATACGGCGGTGAAAAAAAAAGTTACCATAGTCGTTTCCCGGGAAAAAGTATACTACAGAGAACAATAAGTCGACATGCCAGTTACATACGAAAAAATTTGTAGTTCGCTCCTAGCTTCTGAAAGAAATGAAAACCTATGAACCTAACATCGAGCGGTGGTGCGAATGGATTCCTTGGAATTCTCCACGTGGAAAGAACGACTTTGTTGCTCTCAGTTCTTAATGCCCAATACTCGCGAGGATTTCTCAAAATTGGGCTAAGGGGTGTTGAACGATGGAGTTATTGATACAGGTAGATAATCGAAGCCCTGCCCAACAACATGGGACAATCCACATGCCGGGGAGGAATGTCTAAAAAAAATATAATACTGGTAGTACAGGCCTGAAATTTAACTCAAACTATCAAAAATTTATGAGTAGCAACCCTGGTAATTGCAGGAAAGTAATCACCAGAAATCTCCTTCAAATTCCATAAGCCACTTTGTAGCAAGAAACATGAGAAATTACCTATTTTCTCCTCCAAAAATGACCCAACCGTCGCAAGGATGGGGCAGTTGAATCTGGTATTATTTAGGGTATAATTTACGAAGAAGCAAAGTTATCAAACCCAATGAATGTTTGGTATTCTCTCTTGGGGAATATTTACCTAAATGGGAAGAGATATAAGCCGTTTCAGGAAGGAAAGATAAAGGGTATTTAAAAGGGGTAATAGGTCAACTATTAAATTGATGGCATCCCGGAAGGAGAAAAATATTGGAGGTAGGGACATTTCAAAAATTATCTGTTTTACCCATCAATAAATATCGATAATATATTGAATTTTAGTTTTTTCTGACGATTTATTTGTAAATAATGGGGGGGTATGGCATTGTAAAAAAATTACTTTGGGAAAAAAGGGTTTTTGGGAAAAAAAATTCAAAAATGGGGAATAAATATTAATTTTTTTTGAAATAAATGGGATGTTGAAAGAGGCCAGGGGAATTAAGGAAAGGAAAACCCCCGAAGGTAAAAAAAAGTCCCGGCGGGAAGGGGGGGGGGGGGAGGGAGGAGGGAGGGGGGGGCCGGTAAGAATTTTTTTTTTTTTTTTTTTATTGTCTGTTTTGGTGGTTGTGAAGAGCTGGGTGGGGGGGGGGGGGAAAGGAGGGGGGGGGGGGGGGGGGGGGGGATGTATGTATGTTTGGTATGGATAGAAAGAAATATATTTTTTTTTTTTCGTCCGGGGGGGGAAGGAAGTGGGGAGAGAATGATTGGGGTTTGTTTGGTTTTTATTTTTTTCTTATTTCTTGTATGAAATAATTAATTATTTCCTCCCCCCCCTAAGCTAAATAACCAAATAATCAAAATTTCCCCCGCCGGCTTACTTCGTCTGTTTTTTCTTCCTTCCTCGGCGGGGGGTAGGAAAAAAGTAAATTACTTTTCTTTCTTCCCGGTCGGCGGCCTCCCCGCCGGGGGGGGGGGGGAAGGTAGGAATAAAAAAAAAAATTGGGTGGTGGGGGTGGCTGTTTGTCTGTTTTTTTATTTTTCCTTCCCTCCTTTTTCCTTCCTCTCGGCCGGCTTCCATTGCAATATTCTAACAGTTTCGTTCATTGTATTTTTATCACTTCTCTCCACAAGAACTTATCTAGAAGATCTGGAACAATCAAAACAAATATTACAATTCAAGTTGTGTGACAACCATATATAGGAATGTTTTGTCCTAGATGATATTTTCATGCTGCATACATAATTATTGTAGTGATCCCGGTTCCACCTACAGTGAATATAACCCCAAATTTCTTCTTTTTCAGGTTCACCCGATTTGAAACATTGAGAAAATTAAGTAACACAGGATGATATCAACGCCCTGAAAGTCCAGTAACCAATAATGCAATGAAAGAGCAAGGATTCTTAAGATCGGTACTAAAGCAACGAAGAATACATTTAATTTTTTTAAATATAATGATAGTGATAGTGGAGTGTCAGTGGCTAGTAAATAAAGATGTGGTTTATATTGTATTTTCATCAGTCTGCTGAATTGCTCTAGTACAGAATTTGAACGTTTTATTTTTTGTAACTTCTGCTAAAAGTGGTAAGTAACATGTTGTCAAACAACAATATTCTATGCTTATCTAGAATATTTCCCTCATATGAAAAATGTCCTTCAAGAGCAATGCAATTATCGAAAACTTACAGCGGAAATTGCATTGTATCAAGTCACCATAACAGAAAATTCGAAACCGTATCGCTAGACGTCAGTAAAGAACACAAATAAATGTCAGATAGACTTCAAAAATAGAAAAACATTTCGCGTTTTGGTGAGTGCTCCATACAATCTATAGAGGAAAGTATAAATGAACAAAAAATTACATTTCCTTGGGAATTTCTTTAGTCGTGAAATATTCCAATGAATTACATTCGTGCATAAAAATGACCAGATAATTTTGCATTCAAGCGTGATATCTCATACAAATTGCATTCGGATATTTTGATATTTTGTGAAAGAGCCAAAAAATGAAAATAAACTTGCAATTTTTAGATATCACGCTTTCTTGAAAAATTATCGATAATTTTTATGCACTCGTGCAATTATAACCGAAAATTTCCACTATGATTCGCTGCAGGTAACCCACGCGGAATAATTGTTGGTGTGAAATTCTCAAATTGAAATTTTTCGGAATAGTAAAGAGCAAGAACAGCAGTGCAGGAGAGATTTGGTGAAATTTTTCATCTCGAAAATGTAATTTTCTTATCCATAAAATATTTTAAAATCAGTGTTTCACCATATGAATTTTAGTGCAATGGAAAATAATAAAAATTAGGTACTTCATCTTTGCGGATGAAAAGCAACTCTGTCTACTCTTTTCAGTTGATGAAAACTTACTTCGAGATGTGCTATATCTGTTTATAATCGAACAATTTTTTTGGTGAATTAACGACCATACATTATTCAGGTTTTACGTAGGCATTGCACTATGGATTGACCAGCAATCTATAACACACGTTCATGTAGAATAAATGTAGTTTTGTTGCGATCAGACCAGACTGAATATTATATAAAACAAGAACATTCGATGTTTTTGCCAAGAATATAAAGACCGTGGATGAGTCGAACGCGGTAGCAAACGATCGTATAACAGAGAGGTGAATAGACCGCTAACAGACGGCATAAAAGACCTGTTTCAGCCAACTGACTGTACACCTGTCGACTTCCTTACCACCAACTGTCTTCCTGAGTGTTTCTTTCCCGGTCCGACTCGCTGGAGGCAGTGGCGGGTACCTGGGGGCACGGCGGGCGTATGCCCCTCTCGAGAATCGATTCATCCCTTCTCTTACATGGTTATTCCTTTTCGAATAGGGAATATACATAAAATTTGAATTCGTCAAATATATTCTTGTAGAATCTTCTTATCGTGATGATATAGTCACAAGCTATTTTTTCATTTACTTTTCATTTGATTTCGTGCTGGGTAATGGCACGTTAAAAGGTAAGGCCCCGTTGATCCATTGCTCACATTGTTCGACTTCTGAGGGTTGACTTTTTTCAGCTGGTTAATGGAACGAACAATTTTAGAACAAAGGACAATAACATTAAAGAATTATGAAGAATATGAAATCAAGGGGGCAATTCAAACTTTCATATCGCGTCAGCATTGGTCGTAACGAATTGTGACGTCAGACGACACAACATTGGATTTATCGGCAAACTGATTTTGTTCAAACACAATCTGACAATTCACTGATGATAAATCCAATTATGATGACGGCATAATTTGTATCGAATCTCAATTTTACGCGCGCAGAGATCAAAGTAGTGAAATCTGGGTGGTAAACATTTTGTTATATGATATATTTGACATTGATTCGTATTCATTGATGTCCGCAGCATTGAAGTATGTTATATTGCGATATACACATATGTTGTTAACTAGGTTGGGTTAGTTTTGATCCGAATTTTAATTGCTGAATGGCTAATATGAAATTTGATTCTTAATAATCCTCACTGTGCTGTATATAAATATAGCATATCAACGTCAGAATGATCTTCAGAAGAATATAAACACTTTCTTAGAGTATCATCATTCTTTCTCAAGATCTTTCACCTCTATTTTCACACTTTCACATCGCTATTTATAGCCTATTTATATTTTTCTCTACGTCATGAAGATGTGAATGATCAATCCAAGACAACAAATATCCTGCTATTCCCTAGTGTGAATAGAGTATGCCCCCACTTAAAGACTCCCATAGATCTGCCTATGGCTGGTAATTTACCGATTTTTTTCCATATCTTACGACCACTGACTCTAATTACCTGTCAAATATACTTTATGATCGTTGTCGCCTGCTATTTCTTTTCCCGATAATGACTTCTAATTACCGCAAACCGAGCAATCGGCTTTAACTGGTTTTTTATTGACCTCCATTTCGATGTTTTGAATTATATTTCGCAAAAAGTAAAAGGAGTAGGTACAGACGTTTAAATATATTTTTCAGATATTGCGCGCCCAAAGAGGATTGGTCAAGAGTGCATTATAGCTTCGTTCACGTTTCACCTACTTGTTGAAATATTTAATACTCCGCTAAAGACATCTCTTTCGCAGTGTGATGTCATTTGTAATCAGCTCGTAATGCAGTTTGAATTAAAATCAACAGTTTCAACGAAATCGAGAAAGGTCACAAACACACTCTACACACTTTTTTGAAAATTGACAAAAACGCCGTCAAAGTTATCTTTACAATTCTGCTTGCCATGCTTTCACGAGTTAGGCTCCGTTTTGTCGCTGAAAAACTTAAGGCAAAGTTTTTTCGCTGTCATAATGACAAAATCACGGCGGCTTATGGGATATTTTATACATGAGTTGAATTATCAACACAAAAAGCGAATAACTTAGAGTTTGTTTGTTAAAATATATAAAATACACATAACATAAAAAATACAAAACACATTTAAATTGAGCTAATCACAGTCAAGATGAGAGTTGAGAAAATGTAATAGCATGAAGTCAGTATCAAAATAGATACTCCTTTCGAGGGGACAGAGAGAAGAAGTGTTTCAAATAGATAAAAGTTATTCATTAAAGGCATTGAGACACCTGGTTCGAACAGAACTGGGTGGTATCTCAATCGCCATAAAAGAGACAACCAGAAAAGGAATTTCTGGCAAAAACATAATTATCTGCACTGATAGTAGACAAGCCCTACTAACTTCGAATAGACAACGTATTATCTCAGAGTTAGCACTAGAGTGCCACCAAGATTTAGCTAACGCCTCGGTAGATAACAATATCGTACTAAGGTGGGTGAAAGGGCACGACAGGAGCAAAGGTAACCGCATTGCTGACTCTTTGGCCAGGTAGCGGCTGGACTGAAAATTTTGGGACCAGGTGACACCCATGGCTTGACGACTTCGACAATTGTGGAACTAGCCAAACGTTACACCCATACTCAATCCCTTAAGAGATGGGATGAAACCAAAGGATCCAGTTTTGCCAGGATCACCCTTGGCGACCCTGGGAAGCTGGATCCGAATAAATATTTGGCGATGACCAGGAAGAACCTACGTTTAACAGTGGGATTTCTGACTGGACACTGTCAACTAAGGAAACACCTCAATATTATGGGGCTAGTGGATACACCTCTCTGCAGGATGTGTGAACAGCAAGATGAAATTGTCAGGAATGTCTTATGTGAATGTCTGGAGCTATCGTCGATAAGAGAGTGTGTGTTCGGTGAGTCTTGGCCCATACCTGCCGATATCAGGGGGATGTCCCCTGGTGACCTGTCCTCCTTCCTGGATAAAGCAGGATGGACAATATCCTAGGAGGGCGACTCCTTGGGAGGATGTACAATGGGTCATATTGTGGCCTAAGTGCTGTGGGTCTACACTCACCCTCCCTACTCTACAGATACAGATACAGACCCCTGAAAAATAGGGAGTTCTGTGAAGAGTTTCCATACAATTGTGACACATGAAAATTAATTCTGTTTCTTGTTTGATATGAGTGAATTTATATCTTCATAATCGATTGACCAATCACAGGCATTGTTTCACGCTCTGGATTCAGTTCAAATTCATTCGATATGGGTCGTATCAGCATAATGAATTTCTCTTTTATCCCCCCACTATGTCAGGGAATTGCTGCCTGAATTCATAACTTGTGTGCGCTGTACACAAACCCAGCATCCACCCATACTTTCATTATCCCAAAATTCAATCTCTATTAAACCGGGCTAAATAGCGTAATCTTGCAAAACGGATTGTTTCGGAGCGGGTACACAAATCAACGGAGTAAAACAATAAATCAAACTACTCCGAACAATCTAATTCACTAATTCACATCAACTGATCCATGCCTTGGTGGAATCATGTCTGGTACAGAGTTAATGTAATCAAGAAGCTGTTTGTAGTGGATTGAAATTCTTGGGGAACTTTTCTTGGTTTGCAGGAATAAATGGGGAGAAATGAATTTGTGACAAGTTTTGGACGATTCAGATGATAAAATGGTGTTAACTTAGGCGTTTGGAATTTGTATTCGAAAGAATGTCTGAGAAGTTTTCAATTTCGATATTCAACTGTCTATACAATCGTATCAATAACTTCTGATTGGAGTTTGTGAACTTTCAAACAATTGTTCTTTGGAATACGAGAGACATCTGAGTTTTTTTTGGAAGGGAGTTGAAGTTTGATGAACCTTCTTTGGATTTTCAATGAAAAAATAATTATGAATCTGGTGGATATGATTTTTGCGTTTCAGTTAGCTCCATTTTGTTGAATGATTTCAGTGCTTGTTGTAATCTACCCTCGGTTGGAAGGTGAACAATTGTTCACTCAGAAGAAGACGGGGTAGAAAAAAAATCTCCCAACCCTTTCGGAACTCCCCCAGTTCTTCTTTCATTGGTAATTCATCCAATTTCACGGATATTTATTTTAGTTACCTGCAACGCACCAATGATTATGAACAAACTGGAATACAAACCTAGGTGAGCAATATTTTTTTCTCGACAGAAATGTTTTACTTTCCGTCTTGATATTCAACATACTATCAATTTGAATTCAGCAATTACAAAAAAACACTTTTGTCAAATGAAAATTCAATCAAGAAATTCATTTCAAATGGCATATAGTCTCAATTCAATAAAGATGAAGATACAGATGATACCTTCAATGGAAAATCAATGCATATTCATTCTTGTGCTTCGATGTTAGATTTTTTTACATTCCACGAACATTATCTATGCCATTATCACAGGGTGGTAGAGTTTCTTCCTTTGTTTGTTTGTTTGTATAGGGTAATCTTCTGAAATACTGATCCGATCATGAACTTTTTTTCACTAACTGGAAGCTACACTATTCAAGAGGCCACAGTGTTATTTTTTATTATCATTGAACGAAAAATTCAGTGGAAGATAATATTATTCGTAAATGAAGTCGAGGAAAAACGAGCGAGATGATGCTTCACCGGCGTGCGCTGTTGATATTTTAGAAATGTCGGGAAGGCTTTTCGAAACATACACTATATAAGTTTCATTAAATTAATTTATCAGCTCATTTATAGATTAGCTGAATCGCTGTATTGATGGAAATATGTATTTAAGTTCTTGATAAACGTCGAACATTTCAACAACTTGCACACGGATTAATATAGTCCAGAAAATGAAGGTGAAAAAATGGTAAAACCTCGCAATTTTTTCGTCCAGCACCGATTTTCACACAACTTCGGGATTAGGCTTATTTCACCCTCTAGTTCATTATCTATATTGTGCAGTTGTACGCTTTTTGTTTTTTAGGGGTGAAAACTACCCCCTATTGTAAAAAATTATAAAATAACATTAAAAACCTAAACATGGGTAAAAATAGTTAAATAATGATTGGTTCATGCTTTAGGATACAATTTCATAATGTTTCAACCTACCCTTGTTGAAAACCACCCTAGAAAACATTGAAATTTTTATAATATTCGAACTTTAGAATACACTGGTGAGAAATCAACGAAATATACACTCACACACGCATACAAGTGAGCAGATGTTTCTTCTGCTCTGTCTTCCAATATGAATGGAAAAAGTGGAACATATAACGTAAAATAGCCGAATATACCGATTGTGTAGATTATTACGCTCCGAAGCGGGTTATTCTAATTTTACAAAAAAAATTAAAGGTCTTTCAGGCATAGCATGGCATTTTAGTTGATAGAATTTTTTTTTCGGAAACGATTTTGTAGGGATTTTCAAGAGCTATAAGACTATGTGAATCAAATTACTCAAAATTTCTTAATTTTCAACTGAGGAGAGTTTAAAGCGCTTAAATAAGGTGATGTTCGATCGTAAATGTAGGTGTTAAACGGCTATATCTCGCCAAATATTCACTGTACAATGAATCTGCACACAGTGAAATTTATGTCATTGAAAAAGCTACAATTAAGAACGATATCGTTTTTTTCTCGTATCTTTAGTATTTTGGGAGATATTTTTAAGAAAAGGGTTAAAAACACGAGATTGGAAAAAAAAACGTTTCCCCTTTAAACTACAATTTTTCGAAAATTAGGCATTTTGAATTGGTCAAACTTCGTGGGTGTATTAAAAATACATATATAAAGAGAATCTCAGAAGGGTGATGATCAATTTTAATTAGGGTATACTTTGGGGATTGTTTTCACAGATTTTTTTTGTAGAAAAAGCGGGTACCGATTTCATTTTGATCATAAATCGGTGAATTTTCATGCTAGAGACATTTCGTTAGAAAGCTCTTATTGAATACTTCAAAAAAGATTCTATGAGCTTCAAATCTTCCAATTTATACATTTGAAGAAAAAAGCTCAGCATTAATTTGTTGTATCTCAGTTCGTATTTGTTGTAGAAAAACTATATGAGAACCATTGTTTTTGTTATTTCAAAAGCTACAATTTGGCTCTCTACACTTTTTTTTGATAAAATACATATTTTTAGAGTTATTCGCAAAAAACCATTTGAAAAAGTCGATTTTTTCGTCAAAAAACTGTTACTTCCAACTTCGAATAACTCAAAAAATATTACTTTTACGAATGGAACGTATAGAACATTTTTTTCCTTGAATTACTTTTTCTGTCGGTTCCTATAGTTAAAATGTAATAAAAATTTACCACCCCCCGAGATAGGGTGGCAACCACTCCCAAGGCTCTAGCGTACAGCGGCATGATATATAAAATGATCCTCGAGCTATTCCCTACCTTCTGTGAAAATTTCAGGTAAATCCATGGTGGATGAAAAAATTGCGAGTCAAGATGCTTCATTTCCTTAACTGATACCCGAAAGGGCTATTTTCACTACTCTGAAACAATGTTCTCATGGCATTCCGAATAAAATCCCAATTCAACCCTTACGGAGCGGAAATGATTCTAACATCTACACCCCAAATAATTAACAATCAACAAATCATGTTGGAACCCAACTCAAAGCCAACTTTTGACGAGGGTTCTCGCCTCAACAATGCCTTTTTGTCGTGTCCAAATATACATATGCCTTCCCGTATTTTATATTGTAATCATTCTGATACACCGTGCTTCGGGAGGGTGCAAATATTTAGAAAAGACCAAGTTTGTAATTGTGCTGGGAACAGAAGTTCGCGTTACGTCTGAATTCCAGATAAGGTCCTTGCCGGTGACAGATGATATGAATAAAGGGGGCGTTTATAATGTTTTCGCGGTATCAAATTGCGGTGCTGCCTACAAATTAATCTCGCCAACGTAATACAATCGGGATGATATGATATCTGTTTGTGATGTAATGTATTAAAACTTTTGATGTTCGGAATTTGAAAACGTCCATGCCTACAGTAATTCTAACAATAAAATGATAATGGGAAATGCGTATGTTTTTGTGTGTATGAAGAAGATTAATACAGGAATGGTAATGGAGGGATGAGCGATGGAAGATGGTTCATTGAAAATGGACACTGAAAAGACATAAGTAGTTTCTGAGTTATCTCATTCCAAAACATTTATACAGACCGGTACGTGGATTTTGTTGAAACTCTTATTCAACCTCATGACTTTTCTTTTTGGCAAAATGATTGAGGCTTCCGCGGCCGAGGTTATTAGTATAACTGCTTTTATTCGGGCTTGAAGGCCGTCGTTCTTTGGAATTTCTTTCTAACGTTTCGCTAGAGCGAGTGGCCAGCTTCTTCAGAGGCTCACTCATTTCCGATGACTGAACGTTTCGATTTCGTGAGGCGTATTTATATTGATGCAGGTAGTCTGGAGTGTTAATTACTTCTGTCGGGTTCAGGAAATAATCATCATTATTAGTTGCCGCAGTACCTGTCGTGATTTCATCAGTTATTCTTGATTTCCTCAGAATGGAATTCCAAATTCTGTTTAAACTCAACGCTTCTTCTTTCCTGTTGAAATTGTCCGAGTGTTTTTGGATCTCTATCGCCTCCCGTACCAGTCGGCGACGGTAACCCTGGTTGGGGGCAATCAGTTTAGCATTTCCAAACAGAATCCTGTGATCACCCTCACTCAGTGCGTGTTCCGCCACCGCCGATTTGTCAGTTTGCCCTAGCCTGCAGTTCCTTCCATGCTCTCCGAGACTTGTTCCCATGGATCTTTCCGTGGTACCGATGTATACCTACCCCCAGGTGCACGGTATGCGATAAACCCCTGCTGCTGACAGTGGGTCTCTTTTGTCTTTAGCCGACCTGAGGCTTTGTTGGATCTTCATGGTCGGCTTGCAAACCGTTTTCATGTTATATTTCCTCAACAGTTTCCCAATTCTGTCAGTGACCCTCGGGATATATGGCAGATATGAATTTGCATTGCATTTACATGAGAGTCCTCCCTGTTTGGAGCCGTGGAACTCTTGAGTTTCATGGCCCTGTTGATCTCAGATACACCGTATCCATTTGACCTCAGGGTCACTTAAAGATGTTCCAGTTCCTGCTCTAGATGCTCTGGTTCACATATTCTCCGAGCACGTTCAGTTAGGGTAGATATGACTCCTCACTTTTGGCTGTGATGGTGCGTGCAGGTACCTATCCGTGTGCGTGGGTTTTCGGCATACTTTGTGGGTTAGTCTAGCACCACATCGCTCAACCAGAACATCTAGGAATGCTATCTGCTGGTTCTGTTCGGTTTCCATGATGAATTTGATGCTGGGGTGTCGAGCGTTCAGGTGGTCCAGAAAAAGGTTCAGAGCGTCCCTTCTATGTTCTCAGACGACGACGGTGTCATCCACGTAACGTAGCCACAAGGTCGGCTTCGAATCAAAGACGTCAATTGCCTTCTCTTCAAATCGTTACATGAATGAGTTGGCTATCACTGGGCTCAGTGTACTTCCCATCGCCACTCCATCCAATTGTTCATAGAAGTTTCCCCTCCATTGAAAGTAACTCCCCGTAAGGCATGCTCTGAAAAGTCCGACGATATCACTTGGGAACAGGTAGGCTCAGAGAGTCTTCCAGTGGGACGTTGGTAAACAAGGACACAACATCGAAGCTGACCATGATATCTGTCGGTTCCAAGGTCAAGACTCTAATTTTACCAACGAAGTCTGTCGAATACTTGACGTAGAAATTTGTTCTT
The DNA here is from genome assembly GCA_032362365.1 of Zygogramma bicolorata. Taxonomy (NCBI): domain Eukaryota; kingdom Metazoa; phylum Arthropoda; class Insecta; order Coleoptera; family Chrysomelidae; genus Zygogramma; species Zygogramma bicolorata. Next base: position 70,504 of record JAVJAQ010003736.1, read on the forward strand.
CCGAACCCTTTCTGGGTATCTAACGTTCTAACGTACCAATATATATATATATATATATATATATATATATATATATATATATATATATATATATATATATTATATCCATGTTCATTTACTATAATGTCAATTAATTCTGTAAACACTTCTTTTTTTGGTAAATAAACATAATTATTATATATATATATATATATATATATATATAGATTGTGGTAGTTCAAGAACCTCAAAAAACCATCCACCAGAAAATCATAACATTCAAATAGTATTTCACATCACTTTGTAGTTGTCAGCACGTCCGCTTGTTGGGAATCACAAGTTGAAGAGTAAGACTTCGTTAAAAAGTGACCTCCAGATGAAAAGTGACAAAATGACACCCAAACTGTGGCAACATCGCAATATTCAGCTTGGCAATATTATTAATGTGTTCATGAAGATATTCCAGATAGCGAAGACTAAAGTTTCAATTATCATCTGATTGGAACTTTTTCTGTCACAAGGACGCCATTTTGGAAACAATTATTACAGGAGTTCCATTAAATTTTCATACAGTGAGTGGTGTCTAGTACATTTCAATAGAATTTACATCTTATAATTAATGAATGTAGACATCGACTAGAAAAATAAAAATCAACACTCTCATGTGCCATTACAAAAACACTCATTTTACGCACTCAAACAAAAATAACTATACCGAAATCTTCATTTATATTTGAAGAAATTCGATCTCACGGTTCTTCTCTGTCCGATACATGGTATTCGCGTGAAAAATTGAAATTGTACTACTTCAGGATCAAGTTCATAAAAATCTTGTACATCTCCTGAAAGCAAGTTATGAGATCAGATTCGTTCCAAATTGAATGAGAAATCACAAACTAGTGGTGGGTGTTACAAATCATCAAATCTTTTTATCTTCTTATTTTTAAGCTATTGATTGCGTTCAATATCAATTGGTAATTGATTCAAGAATGAGTAACAAATTTCTGACACAAGTTTCGACTTCTGAGGGTGAAAGTTCGTAAGCTGGTTTACAGAAGAATCCGTTCAAAACTCAATTTTTGACTAGGGGTTTCTTTTCCCATTATCTCAACTATTCAACTCTTCTGAAAGCTGTTGAAAAATTTACATTAGTCGGAATCAAATGAAAGGGCACCACAAACACCTCAACATACCTAACTGCTATTGAATATCTCATATGGAATCCAATTAAGACAAAAATTTTGGTTTGATTACTATGACAACCATAGCACTTTTATTCCTGCTGATCGTTCTTATTATCACACAGAAAGTGGCAATGTCACAGATGAAAGTCAAGAATTGCTTATTTTACTTCAGGATATTGTTTATCGTATAACGATTCGGAAAATGTTTATCATAACCTCAAACTCCCCAGAGAGAAAATAATTCTGGAACAAGTTGTTGTAAATCCATCCAATAACTCTCCATTTCCTTTCGAATAGGTTCATTTCTGCGTGAAAACAAAGGGAATGTGAACATAAACAATTTTTACGCTGATATAACTATCTAGAAATGCCACTTGCGGAACCATAACGCAGAAAACACCGAAACGTCTACTTAATTGAAAATTATAACCCCATTAGGTCCATCATAAATGCCCGGTCCACTTCCGCCGTTACCAACCGAAAATCAATAAAAGAACTATGCGGCTTGGTCGTATAATGTGTAACCAAAACTTTGCCGAACTCATCAATATTTAGGGGTCGGATATTCGTCTCTCTGTTTTCACTTCGTTCGAAGTTTATGGGCTCATAACTTAGGAAATCTCGACTCAAACTCTGATTCCCCGGACAATGGGGCTCCTCAACCTCTCTCCGTCCCCCGATTTCGCCCTGGAAGATTGGCCCCGGTAATTACAACGGACTACTGTTTTATCAAACTCGAATGAAATTCAGATGAAATTGGGTAACAGAAATCCGATTTCTAATAAATCATGGAGTTTGACAGTGGATAGGAAGTTCGCGATAGAATCATATGTATGTTCATCGGTCTGCATCGGATTGAAGTGGGTTTTCAGAAGATGGGGAGGGGCTGATCTGAGATGAGGTATCGTTTTGGGAACGGTATTAGTTGAACAAGTTTCAGTATGATCTGATATGTTCTAGGAACGTTATATTATCTCTACTTCGGCATCAAAGCATCCTCTTCCTCTCCAAGGTGTCAATATAACAACATTGGACCATTTCAGTCAGTTATAATACGGAAGGATATTTGACTATTCACTGTGAAGATGGTCCACACTGGGAGGAAAAATGCATTGCTGTTTGAATGAGATCGACGGTGTTTATTGATGGGGATGATGATTCGAGCTTCAATTGTCTATATCCCTAATCTTTATGGACTTGACGGAAAATTTAATTGTACTGGCAGTGACTCTTTGTTCCTCCAAAATACAGACTACAACATGAAATGAATAACAGAATGAATATTCTTGGTATGCAAAGTAATGGATCAGAAGTTGGCCTAGAAGAGACATTGGAACAAACTTTTTTTTTCTTGGTGGAGGGAGACCACAGATCCTAGGACGTTATCACAGCATCAAGGGAGATTGCATAGCTGACTTGCTGAGAAGGCTTCTTGGAATATGATATTTCCGTATGTATGATAGCATCGATAAATACAACTTCAAAAGTGCTGGAGTGAGTTCTATAATCACTCAAGATACTCATTCATGTCTATATAGCATCTCTGAATAGCTACATTTGTTTTGACAGTATACTGTCAGCTTTAACAACACCTCTCCAGAATTGGGTAGAGCATTTCATTTATTATCGTCCTCTGCAACATATCAAAGGAAACATACATTTTCGACAAGTACCAAACACAATAGAGAAAAAGACGATCAAAAAACGATACATGTCATCCATATATTTATATATATATATATATATATATATATATATTCAGATTCAGACAAAAGGGAAGCCCTGAACTGCTAAAAGAACACCGCATGAATCAAGAGACAAAAGATACGAATAAACATTCACTTGAAGTTTGCAAGTCTCAAGAAAAACCTCGCTCGGTTAGGAGTTCCAAATTTCAGCTGTTCTATTGAGAAGAGATCTCTGAGCAAGAGAGGTTCGACAAGTCTCCAAATTCACAACAAAGGGGTGAGAATTCTGTACTCATCAAGTCATCCGTGTAGATACTGCCAATATCAAAAGAGCACCGAGCGTGAAAATATCTATAGAAGATATCCTTCAATGATTTTCCAACGAAGTGAGCGAGTCTGAGTGCGAAGAATCATGAACAAGACGGATATTGCCTTTTTCTGTATAGTATCAAGACGTTTCAATGAATGTTCTGATGCCGAGTTCCACACATGAGAACTGTATTCCAAGACTTGTTGTGTCTTGTTGAACATCAGAATATGACGAGAAGTGAAGTATTTTCCCGCATGAAATAGAAATCTAAGCTTCTGGGGAGCACTTTCAACGATCGATCCCACATGGTTTTTATGAGAGATTATTTGTTGATCGTAATTCCCAGCATCGAGATACTTGACTCTGTAGGAATAGCCATTCCTGACATCTGAATACTGTATAGACATAGATCGGCTTCCTCTGATTCTATTGACGCTGATGATTCTCTCAATTCTTGTTTCTAGTGCTGGTGTGAGGACTCTGGAAGAGAAATTAGTATGGAGAGTACTCTATTCCGCAAAACTATGCACTGAACAAGTTTTTCTCTCCAGCAAATAATTGACTTGAAGGCATCAGCAATTGCGATTGTAATTGAAAAGCTCTTCAAACGCAACTTCAAAGGATGCTAAGATGAAACCACAAACTTCCCAGCTACCCAAATGTAATGACAACAATGAAATATCTGTCATTGTCTAGTAAGACTTCCCCTATGACTACTAGTACTCTGTAAGAACACTATCTGCTAATACAAGACCCCTTCAGAGTGAAGGTAACAATCTAACTGCTTCGCAGAGGCAATGGAGAGGAAGATTAAAGCAAAGAGGTTATCGTCTATGACTGCTCTAGAAACTAGTTAAGGAGAAGTCCAATGTCCAACAAGTATCGACTCGACCTAGTCGTTATAAGAGAACTACTTTATGGCAAGATAATAAACTACCTCAGAACCCTGCAGTTGAGCAGGGTGCTCTAGCATTTGAGGAAAATGCAGAATGAATCTTCTGGTTTTGTGGTGTGAATTTTCCGAGGATATTCATAGAATCTTCATTATAGTTGAGGTATCTATGAATTCCATTGATAATATCTTATGAATATTTCAAAAACCAATGAAAGACATGAAATAATCTTTTGATTCCTGTGACTGCCTTGATAGATTTGAATCAAATGTCTCTCTAGCTTGGGAAGACAACAGAGGAAAAGTCGACAAACAAACGATGAATATCATCCATACGTTCAAGGAGTTTGCAATCATCAATTGTTGTTGAAAGATAAATCGATTCCTCCAACTGCACAATAATAGATCCACTTTCCAATGACAAGCTGAACATCTGGAGGCATCGGTCCTGTTCCAGCCAGACGATTATAAGTCATCAGTGTCGAGATAAGGGTGGTGATAGAAATGTTCGAGCAGTAATCTAATTAGAAACGATAGCGGTAGCTGCCCTGCACAGCTATCGAAACCTTGAAAGGTGAAGTAATACATGGAAATAAAATGCCAATAAGCCCTGAATGAAACACTGCCTTTCCTTCATTGAACTAAGGAGTGTGCCATATTCATTAACATGAACGCATCAGCAATCGCCATTGTAATTGAAAATCTCTCTAAACGCAACTTCAAAGGACGCTGAGCTGAAACCATTAACTGCTGTTTGAGATAACTTCTCAACTACCCAAATGTGATAACAACAATAAAATTGAATTGAACTGGCCGATACTTGATGAAAATCCATATTAACAAAAATATATTACAGTTTCCTGTATGATTTTCACTCACAATGGGTTCACAAAACCGCGACACGTGTTTCGCTATTACAATAGCTTCTTCAAGCAAGATAAATAAATCACTATTCTATAATACGCTATTTATATACAGTAGGTCGAACGTCTCTTACAATAAAGGTCCGACTTAGGTCCGATATTCGACCCATAATTTGTCCAAATACTAATTAGTTACATACGAAGATTATTCCTAGAAATAGAATTATTGGCCGGGAACATATTCAACAATGGGGAGTTATTTAATTCAACCTGATCATTCAATAAATATTCTGAATTTTTCCCTCTATTGATTTCCAAGCTTTCAAGAAGGTTAAGTTTCCAACCTTTCTGCTCAAAATGCTTTATTTTGAAGTCGTGGATGAACTCATGACCTTCCAGAATGAGGTGACTTGCATAAGTAGAATTTGTTTTTCCATTCAAAAAACTAGCTCTGTGTTCTTTTAGGCGAGTGTTGAAAGATCTTCCCGTTTGGCCTACGTAGTACATCGGACATGACCCACATGTTAATTCATAAACTCCTGATCTTTGTGACGATTCATTTTTGTCTTTATTATTTTTGATATATATCCCCAATTTATTATTAGTACGAAAAGCTGTATTAATATCATTATTTTTCAAGAATCTAGAAATATTTACGCTTGGTTGGCCTAAATAAGTTATGGTTCTGTAAGTATCCGGCTCGGTATTGACTACTGGATACACCAACTTGAGGGCTTGACTATGTAATTTCTTCCTATGGAAAAACGAAACAAATTCTACTTATGCAAGTCACCTCATTCTGGAAGGTCATGAGTTCAACCACGAGTTCAAAATAAGGCATTTTGAGCAGAAAGGTTGGAAACTTAACCTTCTAGAAAGCTTGGAAAAATTCAGAATATTTATTGAATGATCAGGTTGAATTAAATAACTCCCCATTGTTGAATATGTTCCCGGCCAATAATTCTATTTCTAGGAATAATTTTCGTATGTAACTAATTAGTATTTGGACAAATTATGGGTCGAATATCGGACCTAAGTCGGACCTTTATTGTAAGAGACGTTCGACCTACTGTATATAAATAGCGTATTATAGAATAGTGATTTATTTATCTTGCTTGAAGAAGCTATTGTAATAGCGAAACACGTGTCGCGGTTTTGTAAACCCATTGTGAGTGAAAATCATACAGGAAACTGTAATATATTTTTGTTAATATGGATTTTCATCAAGTATCGGCTAGTTCAATTCAATTTTTGGAAAAAGCCTGTATTGGTTTTTTGGCCAGTTGGTATTTCAAATTACGTCTACGATGCGCTATATTGAATCAGAACATTTGGTTTTTCAACCAATGTTTGAAGGAACAAGTATTCCCTAAGTTTGTTTGTCTCAAAACAAAAAACAGAAGCCAGGCTGCCTTGGAGGGGATCAGACAAGGAAAAATACGATGGATTAAGGAAGAAAGGAAGATCCAGTACAGCAAAAGGGACATCTACAACATATATCTCAAGGTAATACACACCCAGTTAATTTATGAACTCCATTATATAGAATTCGAGACTTGGGACTCAGATATTCGTGATAAAATCAATAATATCATACATAAAAAGTTCATAACACAAAGAAAGAAACTAGATAATTCAATAAGTAACAGACCCCCAAGAAAGAGAATGAGAGAACCAAGGAAAAAAATGTGTTCACATCACAAGTTTTTCGATAGATTTGTGAACCTTAGTGACACTCAGTTTTCAAAAAAAAAAAAATGAAACTAATTTGTTGGAAAAAGGTTTTGACTATAACATCAAACCTGCAATGAATTCTAAGAATCTAGAAATTTTAGGCATAGATACAGAAATTGCACTCACGGGAAAAACTATTGGTTATAAACAACTGGCTGCGGACATTCTGAAAGCAGAATCAATGGATGATGACAGGTTCAATCCGGAATTGAAACTTGTTAAATCCATCAAAGGAAAATCCAAAGCAAACAATCTAACCTTTACGCGGGCTGATAAGGGAAAAACAGTTATTGCCATTAATACAGAAGAATATGTAAGAAAAAATCTAGATTTCCTGGACACGGAAACTTACCAAATTCTTAAAAACGATCCCACTAAATTCTACCAAAGAGAAGTGAAAGATACTCTGAAGTCGATTCAGCATCTCTGTATTCTTTAATTAAGTTGCACAAAAGTAATTATCCTATTAGGCCAGTAGTTTCCTTTGTGACAGCACCGTCAGTAAGATTATCGGAAAAATTGATCACAATATTACGAAAATACTGTAATTTTGTTCCAAAATTCAGTTTAAAGAATGCTTATCAACTGATAGACAATATTAAAGATATAACCCTTCCGGTTAATTCAAAATTGATTTCGTTTGATGTGCAGAATCTATTTCCGAGTATCCCGCCAATTGATACGATCAACTTGGTCGAGACATTGCTCGAAAGAAACAATACCAACCCAATAGTAAAACAGGAAATTCTGGAACTACTTACAGTGTGTTTGTCACAGAATTACTTCCAATTCAATGACACGTACTACTCATCCTGTAATGGCCTGATAATGGGGAACCCTCTAAGTCCCCTATTAGCAGAGATTTTCATGGATACGTTGGAGCGTAAAATTCACTGTAATCCGTTGATAGGAAATTTTGTTTATTGGTATAGGTATGTTGATGACATTTTGGTATGTTTCAAAGGTACAAACAGACAGCTAACCAAGTTTCTCGAATTCATGAATGGTCTTCACTCTTCCATTGTTTTTACGATGGAGATGGAAGAAAATAGTGCAATTAACTTTTTGGATTTGACTATCACAAGAATAAATCACAAACATGATTTTTCGGTTTACCGTAAACCGTCCCACACGGACATTGTTATTCATAATACTTCGTGTCATCCATATCAGCATAAGGTGGCCGCATTCAATAGTATGATTCATAGACTGTTGAATGTCCCTTTATCTGATGTGAATTATGTTAATGAACTTAATATAATAAAACAGATTGCGATTAACGATGGATAGGAGGGTCAGTTAATAGACTCACTTGTGAGGAAGAAATTACATAGTCAAGCCCTCAAGTTGGTGTATCCAGTAGTCAATACCGAGCCGGATACTTACAGAACCATAACTTATTTAGGCCAACCAAGCGTAAATGTTTCTAGATTCTTGAAAAATAATGATATTAATACAGCTTTTCGTACTAATAATAAATTGGGGATATATATCAAAAATAATAAAGACAAAAATGAATCGTCACAAAGATCAGGAGTTTATGAATTAACATGTGGGTCATGTCCGATGTACTACGTAGGCCAAACGGGAAGATCTTTCAACACTCGCCTAAGAGAACACAGAGCTAGTTTTTTGAATGGAAAAACAAATTCTACTTATGCAAGTCACCTCATTCTGGAAGGTCATGAGTTCAACCACGAGTTCAAAATAAGGCATTTTGAGCAGAAAGGTTGGAAACTTAACCTTCTAGAAAGCTTGGAAATCAATAGAGGGAAAAATTCAGAATATTTATTGAATGATCAGGTTGAATTAAATAACTCCCCATTGTTGAATATGTTCCCGGCCAATAATTCGATTTCTAGGAATAATCTTCGTATGTAACTAATTAGTATTTGGACAAATTATGGGTCGAATATCGGACCTAAGTCGGACCTTTATTGTAAGAGACGTTCGACCTACTGTATATAAATAGCGTATTATAGAATAGTGATTTATTTATCTTGCTTGAAGAAGCTATTGTAATAGCGAAACACGTGTCGCGGTTTTGTAAACCCATTGTGAGTGAAAATCATACAGGAAACTGTAATATATTTTTGTCAACAATAAAATATCTGTCATTGTCTAGAATGACTCCCTCCCCTCCTATGACTACGAGTACTCTGGCAAGAGACTATCCGCTACGACAAGACCCCTTTAGAGTAAAGGTAACAATCTAACTGCTTCGCATAGGCTGTGGAGAGGAAGATTGAAGCAAAGAGCATATATCGTGTATGATTGCTCTAGAAACTAGTTATGGAGAAGTCCTATGTCCAACCGGTATCGACTCGACCTAGTCGTTATAGGAGAACCACTTAATGGCAAGATAATGAACTATCTCAGGAGGATGCAGTTGGGCAGGGTGCTCTAGTATTTGGGGAGAATGCAAAATTAATCTCTTGACGAAATATTTCATGTGAATTTTTCGAGGATTATAATAGTTGAGGTATATACGAATTCCATTGATAATATCTCATGAATTTTTTGAATACTAATGAAAGAAGAATAATCTCCTGATACCTGGAACTGTCTAGATAGATATAAATTAAAAGTCTCTCTAGCTTGGAAAGACAACAGTGAAAGTCGATGAACAAACAATGCATATCATGCATACGTCAAGAAGTTTGCAATTCCCAATCGTTGTTGGAAGATAAATCGATTTCTCCAATTGCACAAGAATAGATCCACTTCCCGATGACAAGCTGAACATCTGGAGGCGTCGGTCCTGTTCCAACCAGCCGATAATACGTCATGGGTGTCGAGCAAAAGTGTTGTGGTAGAAACGGTCGAGTAGTAATCTAATTAGGAACGATAGCGGTGAGGCATAGCGTTGCGGCAGCCCTACGTGAGGTTGTCGCTGCCCTGCACAGACCTCATTAATCAGCTATGGCCGTTCTCTCGGAGTCTCTGAATCACGTTTTCGAAGGTATTAGACGGGGCATGCGGCTGGAACTAAGTCGAACATTACAGAGTTTCGGCCGACAGATTGGGAATACGCGCGCTTTCCCTCTGAATCTCTAATAAAAGCGACGATCGGGTAGTTATCAAGGCAGGAGAAGGGTAGAACGTATTGTCGCAACTCGGTACTGGCTTCGCTTATTACGAGAGGATTCTTTGCTGTTTCACCCAACGGCCATTCATCCAAATAATGAAAGAACTCATTTGAGAACTCAATTGAATATTTATCATATAAAAATGAAAAAATATGCTCTTAAATGAACTGACATTGAAAGGCTAACCAGAAATACAAAAAAAAAACCAAAAACTCACAATATTTTGCTAACCAGCAGGATTGTAGGGAAGGAGATGTGCTGCATTCTCAAAAATCTCCTGGAACCGTTTCTGAAGAGCGATCAATGAATACTGACTGATTTACTGAATACTGAATACAGAATCTTGATCTCCCTCGATATTTATAAAGATTCATATGCTGAGGTTGCAAGTTTGCTCCGGTCACCGTACTAAGTTGAAATACCTAGCGCGCATCCGTGCAAGTTTCGAGAATGTTTTATATTCCTATGGGCCAATTGCACCGCTTCAACTAAGCTTGGCTCAATCGTTAAGGAACAAGGAAGCTGATTGGCAAATCCATAGCAACAAAGCCTGGTTCAGATAAAGCACAACTTAGGAAAAGCGGTGCAACTGGCCCTGTATCCTGTAATCGTATCAATTTGATGTCTATGAACTTGGAGTATTGAAATATGGAATTGTAAATACTGAGTGTTTCTGTTTTAGAATAGTGAAATTGAGGTTGAAACATATCTCAATTCATGTATTTGTTTGGATGGATATGAATAAATTTATGACAACTTTCCATATTTAACAGTATTTTCAGCACCGTTCTGGTGAATTTGTCTTTTTGCTTTCTGGTTGAAGAAGAACAGGAACATTCTTATCGACACGTTAATGATTATATGTCTTTATTTCTCATCAAACAAACACTACCCCAAACAAGTGAATAGGCATTCAACTATATTTATTCTCCATCCAATATCCATACAACACAATTGTTGATCAAACTGAATCTTCCCATGATATAGATGAAATGGGGGAAAAGCATCACTTGCACCTCCGAATGGATATAGGAATGAATGGACATGTTTTGAAACAAAATCAACAAGATTTCAACTCCATAACACATTTTCAACGGATTGATCAACCCACTATAAACTATATTCAGAATAATATTGCTACAGAAACAGTACATTTGCGTATTATCACCTCAGTTTTGGGTAGTACAGCAAAAGTAACAAACAGTTTTTCAAAATGGTATACTTTTCACCAAGATCGAAATTTTAGCAAATTTGTTGGTGAGTGGCTCATCTTGATTGAAGATAGGATCCTCGAACTGTGACTTACAATTCTAAATGCAGCATTCTCAAAACTATTTGAAATTTAAATGCGTTTGGAAAAGCCGAACTCATTGTTCAATTTTATTCCATGTAGTTTTGTCAGATTCATTAAAAGTTGTATTCCCACGTTTTTATCGTTACTTTTGCTATTGTCGTGTGAATTTTTGACCTTCAGTTACTTTCATAATGGAGCATTTTCTCTATAATAAGATATTTAGTTGCTACCACAAATAAAGTATATGTTGGTGTTAGAAAATATATGATACGTTTTAACATATATTTTAAAATAGAATATACTCTGAAACTCCCAGAATCAGAATTAATGTCAATTGATAATTAATCACAAGATTTTTCTGACGATGAAAAAAGCAAAGTTTTCTTTGAATGACCTTTCTCTTGGGTAGTTATATTGGTGTAATTGTTTTCCAGAATAACCCAGTTCAATATTTTTTTCGACTCTAGTGACAATGCTTGTTACGTTCCTAGTAAAAAGATTCAAAAACGATAATTCAAAAACGATAATTCAAAATCATGGAATGAAAGTTCTGTTAGGAGAGTGTTCCCAAATGCCTATAACCTAAAAAACTGCCGTCGGACCTATTGGAAATTTGAACCTATTGAATTTGATTTCTTTTGCTGAGATTGTTCAAAATCAAGAATGCGAGATATCGAGAATTTGGACTTACGATTTTTCAGGTATAGGTCAATGCACCAGGGTTTATATGCATCTTGGTAGCACCACTCCCTTCTTTTCATGAGGCACTTATTGGGCTTTCATAACCGACCTTACCTACCTCAAAACGTTGTCAGTTATCACTCGAAGATGATTGCGGATACCATCGAAAATTTAAAAATTTAAAAATCGATACTTTTTTATCGCAACATCATGAATTGTTCATTGATATTCCCGATCATTCGAATACTGAGTTTTACTGTTTAACCTAAATCCATTACAATTTCGTTTGCTTGGTCGAGTGCCATATCTGATTGAGTTGTTTGACCAATTATTTGATCGATTTTATATTCTTATAATTGCCTCATCATATAAATTGCAGCATAGCTATGGTAACAGTACATCCAACAAGAACATTGCGAATGATGTATTCCAAAACTTGAAAGTTCACTCATATCATCTCTTTGTTGAAAACTCTTACGAGAACGCCCAGAAGACAGACATCGTGCGGGCAAGAGTCGCCCAATCATCTTAGGTGCCGAAGCGCTGTGGTGTGTATAATTGATTTTTACGGTAGCACTTTTGATATTCCAACTGTATAAAAATCCAAATGAACCCAGAGTTAAAGACCACCGTCCAAAATTGAAAAACTAAAAATTTTATGTTTCACACCACATATATACCATAACTCATATTATAGCATATAGGACGAAACTGAAGTAACGATAGTTACAAACATGAGCGGTATGAAAGTTTTATGATGATTTTCTACCCATCAGCAACAGTTACTTCCATCAATTTATTCCATCAAACGCAAGAAAAATTCCCCGATCAAAAGCTGCTACAAATCCAACAAACTTTCCCAACCAACCCTCTCACTCTGTCAAAATCTTCATCGACAATCCCCTCAGAACTCTTTCCAAACTTGAATCCCGTCCCCACTTCATGCCCTCCCGCCGCAAAGAATCCTCGCCCTCATTAAAATTCAATCAAACTCTTTTCAAATTAATTATCATGAGGCGGCAGATAATGGGGCCAGACTCCGATGCAAAAATACCAACTGACATGAGCAGATACGATTCGCCACCACTACCAAGCCGCAGTTCAATTAAAATCCATCTAATTATCTCGCTTTGAACGAGATCACCGGTTGAATAGCGCTCTGGAAATCAATCAATTTTTCTCAACAGAGGATCGGATATTGCATATGTGGTAATCAGTTGGTTCAGTGTGTCGACTGAATATTGCGGAAATGCAACAAACCTACTGTTAAATTATCTTTTATTTTTTTCTTTATGTTCCTAGTTAGCTGATATTGAATATTAATAGACCTCATTGATTAGTATTAGTTCGGACTTTGATTGACTTCATTATTAGCTCTATTGAAACCTGTTACTAAAGCATAGAAGAAAAAATACCTTTGTTACGTAGTTTTCTGGGTTTGTTACCTACCACAATCTGAAAAAATAAGAATCAATATTGGAATCTATACGAGTGTAGAAGGGTAGATTTTCAATCTACCCCGAAAAGCTGCTGCGTCAATTAGTCAGCAACTTGTCGTATAACTCAAATTTTGCCTATCAAAAAAAAATAATAAGAATTAATATATTGAGCTGTTTTCTCAGGTTTCATTCCGTGTTCTGTGGTTTTGATTCTCTGAAGGGTTATCATCACGACGTTTCGGCTAAGTCTCATTTGCCATCTTCTAGGTGATATCTAGAGTTTCGATATATATATATATATATATATATATATATATATATATATATATATATATATACATATATATATATATATATATATATATATATATATACTAGCTGACCCGGCCACGCGTTGCTGTGGCTAAAGTTTTTGTTATATTACATTATAGTAAACAATCTAAGAGAAACAATAAGAGAACATCAGTCACGGAGTCCACTATGCTTTTTCACACAGATGGTATTTGTAGAAAAATATGGTGATCTCCTTATTTGACTTTCTACTACTATAACCCTTTAGTACAATGAAATTATTTACGAACAAAGACGAAAATGTTGATGTTGGTATACAAATTCACTGGATTGAGATTTGAAGGGGAAGTACGTTGAACACAATTAATTAAAATGTTCTTACACTTGATATTATAACAAATATAAGTATACTACAGTATGATACAGTAAATAACATGTGACGCTTAAACTCATGAATGAGGTAGGCAAGGCAGACAGTCTTAAACTTTCAAACATTAATATCTATTTTTTTGAATTATAAATACTATCAATTTCAATTTAATTTAACACCAATCGGTGCACAATGTTTTTGGTTAACCTGTCTTTAGCTAACACAAATAGATTCGACGGTTTCCCAACACGTGAACACGCAACATATAGTTGCCCATGAGAAAAACATGGATTTTCCAAATCTAAACCATTTGTGGTTGTGCATGACCTTCTGCTGTCCTGATTCTTTGAGCTGGATTTCTTGATTCAATTTGTTCTGCCAACTGATGGGCTCAGCAGCGCCATCTATTGATTACTTACTCAACCCAGTCGAAAGGTATCGACATCTTGATTCAATTTGTTCTGCCAACTGATGGGCTCAGCAGCGCCATCTATTGATTACTTACTCAACCCAGTCGAAAGGTATCGACATCTGTTAGAATCATTTGGAGTTAACAGATAATTGTGACTCAAATAATAACAGACAAATAATTAGCAATAAATTAAAATTGCGACTATAATTTGAGATTCAAACTATCCTATCTCTCAAGTTGGATCGAATTGCACATGGTGTGCGAATTTTATTATAATCGGTTAAGTGGTTTAGGAGTCCATTGAGGTCAAACATTGTGACACGAGATTTATATATATTAAGATATATATACATATATATATATATATATATATATATATATATATATATATATATATATATACATATATATATATATATATATATATATATATATATATATATATATATATATATATATATATATATATATATATATATATATATTTTTATAAAAATCAAATTGTACTCAAAAAATTTTTTTCTAAATTAAAAGATAAAGATCCTGTATTAGATCATTCTAATGTTGTTTATTGTATCCCATGCTCTCAGTGTAAAAAAAAAGTACATTGGACAAACCAAGAGGAAGTTGAAAGATAGAATCTGTTCCCATAAAAGCGATATTAGAAATCTCAAAAAAACTTGCTCATTAGCACAACATTCAATCAGTTTTGATCATTTGCCAGATTATGATAATGTGACGATATTGGAACATGAATCCAATCTTAAGAAAAGAACTTTTCTTGAAATGACACAAATTTTCAAAGAACCAAATAACATAAATTCCAGGAAAGATATTGATAGTCTCAGCATCATCTACTCATATTTACTAAGTCGCCCCCTACTGGGCAGGAATAATAACAACTCTACATTTGGTACTCCTGAGTAGTTGGTGATTTCACTTTCATTTTCATTGTGTGTTGGCAACAAGGTCACAGGAAACTGTAATCATTGGTCACTTGTCAACTTCATTCCCTTTTCTTTCACATCATTTCCGTTAAAATTACAAATATGGTTTCCAACGCCCGTTAGGAGAAACAACTTCTCCCATTTTTCAATTCTTTCACATGTATGATTGATCATATCTTTTAATTAAAGTTTTATATTATATTTGTACAATTAGGTTGATGTGCTTGTGATATGGATTATTAACTCCACTTTCTTAAGTAAGCACATGTTAAAAAAACTTTTCTATTCTTACAATTTTCCTAATTCATTGTAGAGTTCCTGATGAAGAGCCAATAGAGACTCGAAAGCTTGAACAGAATAAAGAGTTCACTTTTTCCAATTCCTTGTTGACTGCACACCCGAATATTAAAAGGATTCTTCTATATATATATATATATATATATATATATACATATATTTATATAAGAATCCTCTAAATATTCGGGTGTGCAGTCAGGGAGGATTCTTCTTTAACTTAGACGACAGTCGTCTAACCTTCTCACATCTTATATATATATATATATATATATATATATATATATATATATATATATATATATATATATATAAATACTGGGCGCCATCTGTAAAAAAATCAAATGAAAAAGGGGGTCTTATGATACATGTTTTCGAAGCTCCTGGTGAATACTTCACAACTAATTGGAGTTGTTCTATCTAGAAAGAACTGTTTTTCAATAAACGCAGCAACCTTCCGGGGTAGATTAAAATTCTGCCCCTCTACACTTGTGTAGATTCCAATATTGATTCTTATTTTTTCAGATTGTGTTACAAGTTACAACCCAGAAAACCCAAAAAACTACGGAACAAATGAAGCCAACGTCTTCACCTATTACAAAAATGGCGGAACATTCAATAATTACCTTATTTAAGCCACATCTATGTATTAGAGCAAGTTCAGAGAAAATTCCTGAGATTAGTCGCGTTTAAATCCAGAATTTCTCCTGAGAACTACATATATAACTATCCTCAACTTCATTCTCTCATAGATCTTGAAACACTCCGTAACAGAAGGGACACTAAAGACTTGAAAATCCTTTTTGAAATTATTAATGGAATTATTTATTGTCCCTCATTGCTATCCAAAATCGGACTTTCCGCCTCTCCCAAATCTACAAGAAATACAACAACATTCTCTCAACCACACTGTAGAACAAATCAATATCCTCATTCCTTTCTACCACGAACTATAAGAGCGGCAAATAAAAAGGACCTTGATTTCTTTATTTCTGCATCAGAGTCTCAGTTTCAGAGGCAGCTTGACTTGGTGTGGAATATGTAGTTGTTGCGAACGTCTCTCGAATACAGCATGTCATCTAGTGACATATTTTCATGTGTGAATGTATTTGATTATTGGTTGCACTTTTGTTTCTGTCATTTGACTAGTTTTATATATGTAAATAACTTTTCGATTGTATCCGTACATTTTTACAGGGTATTATGTGTAGCTATTTTAAATTTTTAAATTGTATTTACCGAAATGAGTCTTGAACCCGTAAATAAATAAATAAATAAATAAAACAAACACATAAATATCGATATTTCTAGAAATATTCGTATTTCTCTGTCATATGACAATCCCAACAACTCGATGAGGTTTTAAAGGTTATTTTTTGCTCATAAAAAATGAGAACAATGTCAGTACATCGAACATCATTGTTCAGTTCAGATATTCTCATTTAGTTTCCTATTTTATGAGTAGATAGGCACCACGTAAACTATCTCCAAAGTGGTCAATTGAACGAAATTCAATAGGGGAATTCTATTCGATTATGCTGGCAACTACTTTGATCCTCTCTAATCACCGAAATCGTCGAAGTGAATCCTAATGAATTCCATATGGATATTATTATTCCAACAAGATGGAGCACCACCAGAGAACTCCAGACAAGTAAGAAACTATTTGGATAATACTTTCAATGGTCGTTGGATTGGCAATCGAAGTACTACGGAATGGCCAGCCCGCATGCCTGATTTGGCACCTTTAGATTTTTTTGTGGGGTCATCTGAAGCAGAAGGTGTACGAAATTGAACCTGTTTCAATATTGAATGAACGTCAGAGAATAATGAATATTTGTGAAAATATCGACGTTGCTATTTTCAAAAAATTTCGACGTGAAATATCGGATAGGTTGTTCTTATCTCAAGACGTTTGAGGCAACCATTTCAGGAATCTTCTGAACTGAGCTCAGCATATTTCCTCAAATTATATAGTCAAGCGTCGATGTGGGCAATTACTAAATGTTCCGCCATTTTGTAGTAGGTGAAGATATTATTGACTTCATATTCTAGGGTTATAGACATAGATTAAAGAAAACAGGAGATGGAACATGAATATACAAATCAATGTGCGCTGAGCCTGCCGAATATTCAGAGTTGAAGCCTAGGAGTGGGGAGCGGTACAGAGTAGTATTCAGGAAAAATATCAGTTATTTCGCCCAAAGTCGTATTTGCATTGAAATGAAGATGGTTTTCCCAAATTTCATATACTTTGAATAGTTCATATAACCATAACCAGGAACATACACTTTCACATTGAATAGTTCATATACCCACGACCAGGGGCGTGCAATTCCATAATGAATAGGATTTTATATATAAGTCAAATAAAACCCACCTTAGGTTCCAAATTCATTTTCGAATCTACTGAATATTCATTGGTACATTATGATTTTTCCAAGCATTGTATAATTATATGTTATAATCCTCTAGTATGCTACTGCCAGCAAATTCAAAAATATTACGAATGAAAGTAAAGAATATACACAAAATTGGTTTATATAGTTCATTTCATAATTCATGCTGAAGTGTAATTGACATACACGAGAATATTCTTGCAGATCTTTTGCCTCGATTGTCAAAGCCCGCCTCCATAATCCTCTTCTTTCAACATTGCTAGGAAAACTGAAATAGGTCATGTTATGATATGATTCCGTCTAGCAGAACAGTTATATCTAGATGCAAAAAAGAACAAACACAAAATTGCCGTGGGTATTGAAATTTGTGTGAATTTTGAGAAATTTTGACATAACCACTTTCATCGTTTTTTTTTATATTATCACAGGGAGTGAAAACCAAGAGCAAACTTGCAGAAGAGTAACCTCATTACGTATTATCCGAATGTAATATGAAGTTATCGATTACTTTATTCACTTTTGGATCAATTCAGATTTGCAAACTAATGGAACTCCTCGTTATTTATTTTATTTGTTCGCAATATTTGAGATGGCTTGTGGAAATCAAAACGCAATATTCGAACGATATGGAATTACCATCGCGATTTTTCCCGTTGGTCTCATTCATCGGGGTATGGAAAACAAATTATTGTCAACTTCGACTGTGAAACAACTACGGCCCTGGTGTCCTGGCCACTCCCATCAAAACCATATCGCACTCATAACAGACTTACCGGAATAGATGAACAGATTTCATATCCTTCTTATCATTTGAAATGAAGTAGTATCTGCATGGCTCCACAACACACCGTGACATTTTTTGCCGAAAAAGTTCACGAAACACATGACATTGACACTTAATAACAAACTTTGACAAGCGTGCACATCCTTCAAATCGGTACGTTGGTGGGAATATACGATTTGATTGGCGGACCTTAGGAGTGGGAATATCAGGGGAAATTGGCAGAGTGCGCAGTTGACCATGTTCTATCTCCTGTTTTCTTTAATCTATGGTTATAGAGTATTCGTCAGGAGCTTCAAATTGATGTATCACAATACCCCCCTTTCCATTTAATTTATTTTTCAGATGGCGCTCAGTCGCCATGTTGAAATTTTTATGTCAATTTTACTTCAAAATATAGTATTCACCTCAGCCCTTGTACCTTGGATCTAGTTCCTCATGGAATCAACAATTGTTTTGGCTCTCAATTGATTTTCATGCTATTAATGTTTTTTTTAATCATTTTCATTGAACAACTAGTAACCAACAAAGTCCATCTTGCAGACTCCTTCATCGCAAGATGATCACCTGGACCAGGCGTCCTGACGTCATAGGCGATATAATCTCGCCCACTACAATCGCTTTGTGATTGTTGTCTGTATACGTAAAGCCCACCGGATGGCAGTATTCCCTTGGTTGTTGTGCAATAGTCGTCATGTGTCAAACCATTCTCCGCACAGCGGTAACTACATTACACAGCACCTACACGACATATTGCATGTAATATGCACCTCGCGGCCCAAAGTCCAATAAACAACCGCTAATCGATGCAAGCAAGATGTTTGGTGGAAGCGAAGCATTGCTTTTATCGTCGGTTTGGTAGTATTTCAAATATGGAATCGAGTGGTATATAAAATTGATATTTATATACCAAGATAATGAAGATGTTCAGATTTGAACCATATATAGTCTTCATCTGATTGTTCTATATACAGTACGATGCAAATGTATGGAATAAATTCGATATTTACAAATTGAGCGTCTTTCGGAAGAAATCTAAAAACAGGTCAACTTTAATTTTTGACGGCCCATCTCATGATATTCATATGAGAGAGGTTTCGTCAGCAGTGTTGGCGTGATGACGTAATCGACAATTTTTTTAAATGCAAACAGGGGTCATGTGGCACCCCATTCAAAAGGTCTACTAGTCGTCTATTCAACGCCCAAATAGCACACGACGTCCTGAAGACGAACCATTTATGTCCCAGTTACGTCGATACGTCCCGGGACGGAAAGGAGACATTCGAAGAACGTACATTACCGGATGTACCATGTATGTACTGTTAGACGTCCCATGTAGGTACATACTTGGTCCCGTTCCAATCGGAATGTAATAAAAACGTACATGCTTGGAAGTACTATGTACGTACTTTATTAAGTGTCCCTGATACGTTTACATTAACTCCTCTTCAGGTACGTACTTTTCGGAATGAATTAGGGACATACCAATGACGTGTTTTTTTGTGAATCCCATGTACGTACTGCTCAGACGTATCATTTTCGTACATGTTTGGAAAAACTATGTTCGTACTATTTGGATCTTCCAGGTGCGTACATATTGAGTCCCTTTCAGATACGTATATTTCGAAACGTTTGCGGGACATAATAGTAATGACGTACATTTTTGGAAATCGTATGTACATACTATCTGGACGTCTCGTTGACGTACTTTTTTGTACATACTGTTTGGACCGCCCAGGTACGTACATAATAAATTTACGTACGGCTTGGGTTCCTTTCATTTTCTACATTTCTGTTAGTATGTACATACTGTTTGGACCTCCCAAGTACGTACGTATTGGGTCCCTTTCGGTTCAAGGGGTATTGGGATTTTGAGAGTGATCACTTAGTAGATTCATACATATATCAATATTGGTAATGCAATATTCATAATGAATTATTCCTAAAAACATTTGGGAAAATTGAAACATCGACATGTGGTGAATTTAAATACCAGAAAATTACATACAGAATTTTTTGCAGAGCAAGTTTCATATTCCAAAACCGCCATCACATGAGACAGTGAATCTTTAGTGTTTTTCGAATATATTTTCATTGTTACTGAACTTTCTGAAATTTTAATATTATCTCGAACAAAACTAACTTGAAGTCATCATGCACATCTATAGCACCCAACTCCTTCTTAAAAACAAGTCTCTCCGTGCCGTAGAGCGTAACAGTGGTCGACAATAATATCTCCATAGAAAAGGTCGAGAGTTCAAGCCCCGCAGCAGCCAGGTCTTTTTCCAGGCAAGTATTCGGTTAGATGGTTAGTACACGTGAATGAGTAAAATTTTCAACTTGACTATTTGGTAAAAAAGAAATGAATAATCCCGAATATGAATACTTAGATTCATTAAGTGATATCATATGATATATAATTACGTTGTTTTCGAATATTGATCTAATATCGCCGAATGTTTACATTTTTTTGTGGCCATTATTGATATCATCTACAATATAAGGTTAATATTCCCGTAATATTGAACCAATATTGGTCAAATATGTTTGTTCTACTTATGATAGCGCATAGAGAATGGAAAATGTACGTTTTCGGAATGTCCCAAACAGTTTCCCTTTCTGTACATTTCATGTCCTGTGTGGACTAGAAAAGTACGTACCTGGGATTACCGACTATGCGGAAACGGTAAGTCGCAGGGAGGTCTTATGTACGTCTGTCGGAGACAAAAGTACGTCCTAAATACGTACAATGCATCCTCACTGTACATATGCAGTACGTCCACTGGACGTACTTGTGCTATTTGGGCGGTATAATTGTTTCAATATGTATTAGTACAGGGTCAACCGAAATTATGTATTCAGAAGACTGGAATTATAAATAATAGTAATTCGTTGAACCAAATAATGCTATGCACCGCCACTGAGAATAAAGTATCGTACTGTCTTCTATTGTTTTCGTTGATTAGAAAAAAGAAATGGTGATAAAAGTCCTACACTCTACTTGAGATTAGTCGATGTCATTGAAGTGAAGTATCATTGAAGCGGTTGACATTATTTCTAGAAAAATATTTTAATCACTTATAATCTGGCAATGAAACTTACAGAAACCCAAAGAATCGAAATTTTAATTATGATTGGCTGTGGAGATAAAGTAAGGACTCAGGCAGAAGTTCGTGATTTATTCAATGCGAAATACCACAACCGAGAACCCGTTTCTCAATCAACAATAAGTAAAATTGAGAAAAAGTTTCGAGAAACGGGCCATGTTGAAGATCTCCCTAAAAGTGGTAGAAAATCAATTTCAGAAGTCGAAAACTTGATGTGGTACTTGCGTTCCAAGAAAACCCCCATACCAGCACGAGGCAAGTCCTACTGGATAATAATTTACACCAATCGACTGTTGTTAGAGTGTTGAAAAAAGAAAAGTGGCATCCGTATAAAGTTCAGCTGGTCCAAGAACTGTTAGAAGATGACTTTGACAGAAGAGTCGAATTTTGCGAAATCATGATGGAGCACTCGCACAGAGATCGGAGTTTCATACAAAATTTAATATTTTCAGATGAAGCTACTTTTATGCTCAACGGTCACGTAAACCGTCAGACTTATCGATTCTGGGCAAGAGAAAATCCACATTGGATGGAGGACCATAGCACACAATATCCACAAAAAGTGAATGTTTGGGCCGGAATTTTGAAAAACCAGATAATAGGGCCATACTTTTTTGAGGAAATCGTAACTGGAGCTCGGTATCTACACTTTCTTCAAGATTATCTGATGCCACAACTGAATCAGCTTTCCAAATAGAAATGATTTGTGGTTCCAGCAGGATGGGGCGCCCCCACACTACGCCGTTGATGTACGAACCTACCTGGATACTGTTTTCCGAGGAAAGTGGATAGGAAGAAGAGGGCCGATCGAATGGCCACCAAGGTCTCCGGATTTGACCCCGTTAGACTTTTTTTTATGGGGATACTTGAAGAGTAAAGTTTACCAAAATCGACCAAATGATTTAGAAGAGTTGAAGGAACGCATCAGAGCGGATATTGCACAAATAACCCCCGAAGTTCTCGGAAACGTTAGAAATGGATTCAGTGCCCGGCTTTCACATTGCATCATGGCTGAAGGTAATCAATTTGAACATTTATTATAATTTTATTGTACTTCAATGAATAACATGTTTTGGTTCATGTTGTATAAATGAATATTGGCATGGTTATACCGTTGAACAGATGATTAGTAGACCTTTTGAATGAGGTGCCACATGACCCCTGTTTGCATTTAAAAAAATTATCGATTACGTCATCACGCCAACACCGGTGACGAAACGTCTTTCATATGAATATCATGAGATGGGCCGTCAAAAATTAAAGTTGACCTGTTTTTGGATTTCTTCCGAAAGACGTTCATTTTGTAAATATCGAATTTATTCCATACATTTGCATCGTACTGTATAACTAGTTGACCCGTGCCCATTTAGTACTTAGTACTAAGTTTCGTTAGGTTCGTCACAGATTTGCCTTCTGTGCACACTCGAAAGAGCGTTCGAAAGAAGTCGAATATGTTATAAACCATTTTTTTTGACCTATCAGACAATGAATTTCCAATGAAATACGAAACATGTCTACCATCAATTCTTTTGAATAACATTTCCGCAAAATTTGAAGAAGATTGAAGTACGTTTTCGCATGAAAACTTTAAACCCGTTTTTCACCTCATCAGGAGTGGGATTTCGAAAAACCCTTTCTTGTCAGATGCCTACGTCATACAAAGAACACACACTCCAAGTTTCACATATCTACGATCAGTGGTTCAGGTTGGGTGCGTTGATTAACCCCTGAAAAAACTTTCTACCCCTTTTCAAACCATTTAGGCGATTAATTTCAATAAAAAAAGAAACACGTCTTCCATCTATTCTATTGATGAATGTTTATGCCAAACATGAAGTGATTTGGACCCAGGAATCACGTTGTCTCATACAAAGTTAGCTCCCGTTTTTCACCCCCATAGGGAAATTTCCGAAAACACAGTAAAACGTGATAAAATGTTTCCTATGTTTGTCTCCTGGTTTTGAGCTACCTCCCCACCAATAAATGGAGTAATACTTAGCGTTATTATGAATTTCATTCAAAAATCCTGAAACGGATCAATTTTTATTGTCAATTTGACAATCTACTGTATGACAATATTACCCCCTTCTTGCACCCCCTCTTAATTATGAGCACACCCTCAAAAAATTTAAATGAGAAGGGGGGTCGTGTGGCATCTTATATGGAAGGAATTTTCATTATCTGTTCTGCAATACTAACTTTTTATATTCAGTGTGTATTTAGTTTAGTTATAACGAAGAAAATGTGTTGGAAAGCAGGAAGTTTGATAATAAAAAATGGACTAGGTAACTCCGAATGACACGGGAATAAAGAGATTAGGACCTGTTGAAAATAACATTGGGTTGAAAATGTCAGTCATCCTCTGAAGATAAATACATATTCAGATGAAAAAATACAGCAGCAGTTCTTTGCATGATTCTCACTAGCAATGGGTAAACAAAACCACAATAAGTGTTTCGCTAGACGATAGCTATCGTAGACAATATCAAAAATCCTATTCGGTGTTGAATACGGATTTTGTTTGGATTCACATACCAGTTGAAACACCATCAGTAAACACAACACGAAACTTGGTTTCCACTTTTTCATTTCATTTCTGTTTGATTTCTGATCATTGACATTCCTTCATCTGATCATAGTTTTCCACTTTTATTCATGATCTACAGTTCCTTTCAATTCCCTCAAAATGCCGTGATTCTTATTCAATTCCAGTATTCTTACCCCATGAGATCAAAGACCAGGTTTCATTCTCATTTCGATTTTTTTCAAATAATAGTGAGGGAAGAAAAACCCTTTCTCAACTTTCTTCAAATAACTCAATTTATCGAATAAATACTGTTAATTTCGAATGTATTGCTATGATACTGTTCGTTTCAAAATATATGGCAGATTCAGATAAAGTAAATTCAGATTGAGTAAATTGAGATGTTGCAAACATCACCACTGAGCATAATTTTCAGCATCTCAACAGTATACAATGACAGAGTTATATCAGAATCACACCTCGTATATGTGGGAGCGTTTTGAATGTGTAGATACGTACATATTTCAGAAGTATTTATTATTCGCAGACTTTCGATTTCTCTTTCGAAGAGAGTCTGTTTCTATATTTTTATGGGCATGCGTGTAGGCTGGTTAATTCTGGTATGGTTACAGGTGTGTTATTTGACAGCCACTCCATATATGAAGAGTCGAAACAGTTGAATATGAAATTATTACCGAAGCAAGCACTCAATCAAGTTGGTTTGGATATTTGAACACTGACAGTTTCACTACCACTAACGAGTTCCTCACTTTATTGTGATATCTAAAACGTATTGGTTACGTCATTTTGTGTCGGACACTTTTAATATTTTTTCTTCAAACGATGAATTCCTGAATCTGAAAGCTGTTGAGGGACGATGAAAACAATGGGAACAAGTGAAGAAGTATTCTTACCATTATCACCACTGATAGAATGAAAATCCTTAGTTATAGTGTACCACATAATGAAATTGAAAGGAATGAAAGTAAAATAGAGGAATTGAAACGAAATATGAGAAAAATAATTATAGGGATTCGAAAAAAAAAAAATTGAAAACGAATTTAAAAAGAAAAAATATGTCAAATAATGAAACAGATATTTCATTATAATTCTTGATAGTGTATTTCCTGACTACCATGTTTCAGAAAGAGTGAAGTAATTTACTGCATTCTGACAAGCAAATTCAAGATCTGACAAACAATGTGAAGAATTGCAAAAAAAGGTCTTTAAATATTTTGTATGTTATACAGTTTTTGGAGAATCTTGTTTTCACTTTCACCTACCACAAATTGAGAGAATGAAGAAATGATGTTGGAATCTATATAATGTGGAAGGGCAGACTTTTTGCTGAGAATAAGATGGTGCG
Source organism: Zygogramma bicolorata (assembly GCA_032362365.1). NCBI lineage: Eukaryota > Metazoa > Arthropoda > Insecta > Coleoptera > Chrysomelidae > Zygogramma > Zygogramma bicolorata. The sequence continues at coordinate 96,148 of JAVJAQ010003736.1, forward strand.
TTGATAAAAACAGTTAATTTTGAATTATCTATAACTGTTTCATACTAGCCATTAAATTTCGAAGTGTTTATACATTTCATTGTGTAATCTCTGCAGGCACTGATAATGCAGAACGCAACCTGTCTGTTTCTGGTGTATTCTTCAGGCTAGTTTCTCCTCCAGAGTATCCATATCATCACGAAAAACAAAAATTCAAAGAAACAATCACGTGAATAAAATTAACGATCACTTGGCAAAACTAATAGAATGGAGTAACATCAACTTTTTTGAATATGATGCTGAAATACACAGGCATGCCTCTTCTCAAAGAAAGTCGATCTTTCATTATCTAATATTCAGATGTCAGGAGTAACTATTTCTACAGGGTTGAGTAACTCGATGCTAGGAATTATGATCAGTAATATTCTCTCATGGAAAAACCATGTGAGTTCGATCGCTGAAGTTGCTTTCCAGAAGTTTGGATTCCTATTTCGTGCAAAGAGATACTTCACTTCTCGTCATCTTCTAATCATCTACAAGGCTCAGATACGACCTGTCTTGGAATATAGTTCTCATGTGTGGAATTTGGCACCAAAACTTCGATTCAGGATTCTTGATTCTATCAGAGTAAAGCAATTCGTCTTGTTGGTGATTCTTCGCTCACAGACTCGCTCACTTCCTTGGAGCATTGTAGAAGGTTCGGAGAGTTGTATTTCTTCTTTCTGTATTATTGTCAATCGTTCCACCCATGGCAGTACCTACACGGATGACCCGACGAGTGCAGAATTCCCACCCCTCTGTTGTGAGCTTGGATACCTGCCGAACGAACCCTTCTTGTCCAAGGGTCTTATTCGAATAGAATAGCTAAACTTTGGAACTCCTTGCCGATAGAAGTTTTTTCTGAGACTTACAAACTTCAAAATTCAAACTGGATGTTAATTCGTATCTCCTGTCCCTTCATTCATGCGATGTTCTTTGAATATTACAGGGCTCTCCTTTCGTGTGAATCTGCATATATAAAAAAAATCTCGTGTTCACTCTTTCGAACTTCCAGAGTTTTGGATGTTCCACCAATATTCCTCTGAACACACAATTGATTTATAATTTTTTTCAGATTGTGATGGGTTGAACTCGAAAACTAGGGGTGAAAAATTCACTCACCACAAAATGACGAATTTCAAATAGTATTTATGAGATAGATGAACTAATCCTTCTCGTTGGAAGTCGTGAGACACACATAAATACCATAGTGTCATTTGTTTTATAATGGAGTGCCCGTTTGAATCGTTATTCCAGCTCAGTATTCAAATAAAAGCAATCCGTTCTGTCTTTTCCGGCCGGAAATCAATGGAATCTTCCCCTTGCCAATAAATTCGGATGGCTCAAATGGCCTCAGGGTGTTAGTAAGTTAACGTTGAATTCGGCTTCTAGCTTGCCGTGATATCCCTACAATTCCGAATTTATAAAAAAGTATGGGATCAGGTTAATATCGTAGTTTTAGAAATACATTTTATAAATGTCTGCCTTTATGTTATGCAAAAAAAATTGCAAAGTCCTTATTATCGACATTATACATATTTTGTTATAACTCATGCATGTATTGTTCTATACTTCTATATTTTTCCCTTGGTTGATATCGAAGAGCAATCCAATATGACTGGTAGAACTTCAATTATGTTGCTACTTAGGTTGAATTATCGGTCATTTTGAGACTTAATTATTCACTTTCATGAATGTTTTTTTTCAACTCATACAGTCTCCTTAACAACAGGAATATATCCAATACAACCAGAAATACATCTGTAATGGAACTGAGGAAGTCGTAGCCTCCAATTAGGTTGACATCAATGACATAAATTATAAATAGAGATGGTCCCATTTTGTTACACTTCAAACTTCTTCTCCATTACTGAATGATATCAATTCACTAAGTGGGATTCTCCAGAAAAGTAGGTGATAGAAAAAATAGGAAGAAAGCATTCAACTGAGATCAATACCTGCGGTTCCAAATTGAAAGTGTAGCAGTTTTATTCTTATGAAGTATTTGTAAAAACGGAATTTATTAAAATCATCTTTTACCAATTTTGTCCCTTCACTAACTAGCTGGAAGTGAAGTCGGAAAACGTTCAAAGGGATAAATAAACAAGGCAAAAACTATGTCATTCTCAAAGATTGGTAACTTTTATAACCTACCAATCAGTTATAAAAATGGTTGTACCTTATGATCAAGAAACCGACTTGATGAAGATAGAACTTCTTTGTTATTCCATTACTTTCACTCCAAAAGTTATGGACTCAGAAAAGGCAATAAAAAGTTAAATTTCCTAGATCTCCGTCCATGGTCAGAGTGCATCGACCTTCAACCAAGTTATCACAAGCAGATCCCAATTATCCGCAATCAGATATGCAAGCATGTGGATAGGCAACCTGCATTTCCGAGATTACATGGTAAGTTGGTGCTGACAGACATTGCTGCCAACCCTCAGGGAATCTGCGGTGCGGTTTGCTGCCGCTAAATAAAACAAAACTGTCGTGTCATAGCCTGCTGCGATGTTGTGCGGGGCAGCTTTTATGCTGGAAAGCCAAAGTAATTATTGCCCCGCCATTTACGTTCAACAGGGTGCCCGATGAAAGATTGGGATTACGTGTTGTAATGAGCAGGATGAGTGAGATTCTATTTTGTGAAAGAACGATGGGAATGCGGGGGGTGGGGAGGTCGGTATTCTTTTGGGATCAATACTTGAGATCGGAGTCACTGTCAGTCGCAGAAGTTGAAAATCACTTTGTTTGGACCGACACGATTGAAAATGGAAAAAGTGATTACAATATTTGGAAAGAGAATGAATATGTCATCAAAAAAGTCCAAAACTCATGTTTGAAATGAGGTTTTTGGCTTAGGTAATACGATCATACCAGAGAGCCCTTGTAACTGACTGAATTCAGAACAGAGATTTAGTGTGCTTAATTTATGAAGTGAATAAATGAGAAACTCCTACAGCAAGCTCATCAGAAATCGATAATTATTTCACATAAAAATGCACTGGATAATGAGAAATTTACTCAAATTGGTGATCTCGTCAACGATCCTTAACCGAACACAACTAAATTAAATTCCAGTCCAAGATTCAACGCCTGTAAACAATGATCAGAGCGTGGTCACCTCGTGGCCTGCTGGAATCTGCAATGGTATTGGTCAAACAACCATATCCCAAATAGCACACGACGTCCTGAAGACGAAACATCCATGTCCCAGTTACGTCGATTCGTCCCGCGACGTATGGGAGACATTCGAAGAACGTACATCTCTGGATGTTCCATGTATGTACTATACAGACGTCCCATGTAGGTACATACTTGGTCCCGTTCCAGTCAGAATGTAATGAAAACGTATATGCTTGGAAGTACTTTGTACGTATCATAGTAAGTGTCCCTGATACGTTCACAGTAACTCCTCTTCAGGTACGTACATTTCGTAATGAGTTAGGGACATACCAATCACGTACTTTTTTGATAATCCCATGCTGCTTAGACGTATTATTGAAATACATCTTTGAAAGGACTATGCACGTACTGTTTGGACCTTCCAGGTGCGTACATATTGGGTCCCTTTCAGATTCAAGTCTCTTGAAACGTTTGAGGGCCATAGTAATGACGTACATTTTTGGGAATCGTATCTATTGTGTTTGAATTTCAACTTTTAGAACCCATACATTGTAGTTTGAATATTGTGTTGTATCAAAATAATTCCGAAGTAGGTTCATCAGTTGACAGTGTTGTTGCTTCTTTATATTTCTTCAATTCCTTATTGAAATACATTGAAACTACATTAAAATGAAGTTTTGTCCTCATTGCGGCCCTGATAAGGAATTACGTGTATGTGATTTTGTTTACATCTACTGAACCTTGGATTGGAATGAACTAGACTATACTTAGTATACGGTGTAGTCCATGAAGTGAGTTTTTATTAGATATCAGTTGAAAACCGTCATGTTCAATGAACTGAGAATGACTCAGAAAACAGCACATCGTCGATGTCAAGCAAAAAATTATTCCGAAAAGAATCACTACCATTCGGGAGCATATGACAGAATATCACCAATAATAGCTGTTAGTAATTGAATGTTATAATGCCCTAAATTCTGAGTACTCGCCTCCTATCCAAATTCAAATGGTTTTTTTGAAAAAATTTGAGATAATCCCGTATGATATATTTTTTCATTATTCTGAATTAGTTCAAATTTACTATGTGGCTACTTCGACATACGTTCATTCAAATCGAAACTGATTTTATGTCTGTTGCAACTAGGTACATTGAACAGAATGACAAAATTCCGCGAATATCAAAGTACATGTTTTCCCATTACTGATTTTTTGTATTTTCTCGAACTATTCGCAATAGTTTAAGTATTTTTTGTTGATATATGCTCCAATTCAAAGCATGTTTCACTATCTCAAATACAAATTTTATAAAATATGAGATTGGAACCTTTGGTTCGAAGGTTGAAACTTCTAGAGATCAATCACCCTAGTTACTACTTCAAGAAAATTTTTGACTTACATCGTTGCAAAAATAATTGAGTTGGCGGTTACCTGAAGAAATATAAATCCCAGTGAATTCTTCAAATACGTGTTATGCCATGGTGATTTCATCTTGGTTTCTTTGAACATGTATGAAATGAGACTACTCAGGAGGTATATTATAGGACCATATTCAAAATTCACCCAAAGATAAAAAAAAACAAGAACAGCCATTCGTTTGGAAATTATTACAACTTTCGGGTATACTTTTAGATGAAGTCTCATTTTTGGCATATGCCATCTTCTGAATCTGAAGGTATTATTCAAGTTCATTCATCACTTCAATGAATCCCTGAAATTGATTTTTTGCTAGAACATAATATATTTATCACGTTTAGAGGTCAACTCATATCGACTAGCGCCTTCGCTAGAATTTCCGAAAAATTCAAGGATATCAATATGTTTCTGCTAGCATCGGTGTTAGTGCAAATTCCTTTCATTTTCGCCAAAACTGATTCTTTTCTTTCCCCGATTTCATTCATTTGAAATATTATGTCTGAACAGAACTTTTTATAAATGAGATCTGTCGACCACGAATAAGTGTCTTTTGGTCAAGGATTGCAACAGACTACATTTTTTTTTCGTATGTGAATTTCATACAGGCGTTTTCCCACAGTGTTACAATCTCACACCAGGTTACGCACCAAATACCTTCAGAGACACCGAAAGTATTCTTGACAATCTGCAAAAAGCGGGGAGAAATATTTTCCATAATGAAAAGTTCGAATGAACACAAAGAAATCGCTCAGTTTTACCCACTAAAAAATGACTTTTGAATATAGGGAGTGATGGAACTGAAGGGAGTGATAGATATCTTGTATTATGTTATTGGAACTCTACAGCAGTCTGCTTTGGAAAACTCAAGATGGAAGTAACTAAGAGTCACACAGGTATGAAGTGTACTCTAATGTTGTTGTAATCCAGGTAATATAAATAAAATAATAAACTAGTATGACATAAAAATAACAAAGTACTTCATTATTATTTATTTTCATATCAATGACTTGGATGCCTCTCTATAATCATAGATGAAAACGATTGAAATTCATTACTGAATTGAAAAAATTAATGAATGACCTGTTTTGTAGAAATTTTTAATTTCCTGTACCCACATGACTCGATTATTTTCAGTCGAGATTTCCAAGTGGTCCTCAAAATATCTTCATCTCATACATCAATCGAATGGGTTACGTATTATGGTAGTACAATAACACGCCTAAAGAAGTTATTGTACAGGGTGGTCCAACGAAAGTTTACCAGAAAGTTATGAATACCAGCACAAGGTTTTGGTTCATTTGATTTTGATATTTTGTGACTTGGAATTATAGAATGTTGGGTTCTTGTTACAATACTTCATAATTTTGCGCAATTTTCGGTGTGAGAAAAAATAGAAATAATCTTGCACCAAAAATTTTGGAAAATATTTCTTTCTTCAAAATATTGACAGTGGTTAGCAGAATAGTTGTGTAATTTGTAATAGCACATGTTCTTCGAATGAACCGTCGTATACAGAAAGTTGTCTATTTATCGTTTCAACAAGTTGTTTTCCGTAGTCTGCTTTTTTGAAAATGGGTAACAGAATAAAACATTACTTTGATAGCCATGACCTGAATCTAGATGAATTTCTCAATGATGAACAACTTTTCCTAATAACATTTCCACAAATTTTCCGAATTGAGGGCAGGTTCTTCACTTCTGTCTCACAATGAAAATTTTGAAGGCTTCTCCTATGGTATGTGTGTTCCACTATATTTTGATAGTGCATTTTTAGTTCCAGTGGATGCACAAACTTTTATCGGGAATAACTCATTATCGAAAAACCCTTATAACCCTTCGTCACCTTGGGGTATGACATACCCCAAATATTTCAAAATGTCAACAATTCTCTTATTCGTCAATCCAGATAGCAATGGTTGCCTATACCTTCCTGAAACATATTAAAACATTTAACATGGTTGTTACCGATTAGTATGGAATAAACTTTTATGTGGTTTGATCTTGTATTCTCGGGTTTTTTGTTTTTCTGGTGCCACGTTTCGTTATTTTTCTGTGATCACGTAGTAAGAGTTTTTTTTATGAAAACGATAGTTATTGGCCTCACTTTTTCCATTTTGTTGTTTCGGTAATGTGATGTTTGTTTGATGGATAAAATACAAGTTCGATTTCTGTTTTTTCATGAGAAAAAAACAATAAAGAAACTGAAAATGGGGTAAGGTATACTATAGGTATGTTTTCGCTAACAAATTTTTGACATGAGTGACGCAGGGTTGATAAATAAGTTTTCTATACGGTGCATACTCTGCGGATGACACTGTATATGCCCAAAATTCTCGTGAATCAAGGATGATGACGACGTATATATCGATGTGGAGATGTGGGTGTACCGTTAAGAACAGAGATGATCGAGATGATCAACCAATTACTTTCGTCACCCAATATCCCACCTGTGCCGACCTACGCAAAACATTGCCACAGAACTATTGAATGTAGAAATTCGTAAAATTCAAACAAAAACATTCCTTCTCTGCAATGATTCACACAACTGTATCTTTTTCTGTCGATAAATCTTGCCGACTTGATGATTCTGCACTAATTAAAGACCATTAAGGAAGTTTAGATAGAGTATGTTGTAGCGTGGGTTGCCAATTTTTTAGTCTATTTCCAGAGAATGATACATGTTGCAGAACAATGCTTTTTGTATTTATCCGGCAGTCTCTCACGAAATGGCTTTCCCAGTCCCCATGCAGACATCAATTTCGAGTCTAGGATAATAAAATGCAAATGTTCTGAAAGAACTTGCTAACGGTTACGAGACAATACCAAACAATGTAGACGTTGTCCTATGAAATTCGTTCGGGAAAAAGCGAGTTGAAGTTACAAAAAAACGATTATATGATATTGTGGAAAGAACTGTGGTACTATGAAAGTGAAATTATTTCATGATGGAACAATATATCCGGCTACGGACGATGAGCGATGAATTATATTATTATAGTACACATATATTTACAATATCGCTTAGCATTGAAAAGTGCAAGTCGCCGCGCATTGATGCTATAATATATATCCCATAAAATCGTCCTTCGTTGGTTCATATCATTAATTATTTATTTATTCATTTATTTATTTCATACACTATTCTACAGGGTGAACCCAATTACAGAATAGGAAAAAAAGCAACAATGTGCATATACATATACCTATACAAGTATACACACACATTCACACTTATACATGAATTGCAAATCGATAACAATACAAAAACGAGATTTCAAGCTGTCAGTTAACTAGAAAATGTTTGTTGATATCTATAATCTGGCAACTGAAGATATCTAAAACACAGTTAGCAGAATTGCAGGTGTCGCACATATAACATACTGGGGATTTTTCCATTACATTTGTTCGTGGGGAATTCAAATAAAATGTGATATCACTTCTGGATATCAATCTAGGAACACGAAAGTTCAGCATTTCTAGTAATCGAGAGCAGGTGATGATATTGTTGATGATTTTAAATGAAAATAAAAATGAGAAGTATTTACGCCTCATCTCGAGACTGCAAAAATTATGCCTTTTAAATAAATCGCTGTTGGATACTTCCACAGTTGGATACCTACTGTCGAGTTTGAATGACAAGTTTTTCAAGAAACGCCTTTGGACGGCTTTCACTTGACCTATATGAATCTTATAAAAGAGACTCCACACAATGGAAGCGTATTCCAGCTTAGACCGAACAAAATTACAAAATAACAATTTGAGTGTTGAAACTTTCTTTGAATTCACGGGTATTTCTAACTAAGAATCCGTGCATACGATGAGCCTTGGTGAGAGTCTTACTAATGTGTTCATTAAAGGAGAGATATGGATCAATATCACTCCCAGATCAGTAATAGTATCAGGTCTTTCCAGAACTTGATTGTCTATGGTGTAATTGTGTAATATCGGATTGCTTTTCAGTGAATAAGACATTACCTTACACTTAGAGATGTTGAGAGATAAATTATTTTTTGACACCATACAGCAACACGATTCAAATTTAAAGCCAGGCGTTCGGAATCTTCTAGACCAGTTATGTAGTGAAAGAGTTTCATGTCATCTGCATATAAGAGAAAGTCAACATCAATTTCATTTGCAATATCATTTATAAAGATATTGAATAGTATTGGTCCCAGATTTGACCCTTGCGGGACACCAGATGTGGCTAAATATTCGACAGACTTAAGGCCATTGAGTTGGACGTACTGACGTAATTACAACGCTATTAGATATATTATAGTATCGCTCGTCCTCCGTTGCCGGCTTGAAAACGTTTTTCCACAAATTTAACCTAATCATTTTCGACGTTACATCTAGTTCTGGTTAGGTTGGGTTTCGGTTAGGAAAATCCTTCGAACATATTCTAAATCTTGTCACTTCCAGGATGTATAGAAACCCTGATGCGTTGACTGATATGCTTTTGTTTAGTCAATTCCTCTCGATCAGAGAAATCTGGAGAGAACTTACATTTTTTGATGGTAGGTGATGATGCAAATCCGATTTTTCAAAGCTGCTACTCCAATCAAGCGACAGTTCACGAGAGAATTTCTAAACCGACGATCTCATTGGCTAAACGCTGGCGAAATATTTCGTTCACCAATAGAATCATAGGTTCACAAAATTTGAGTAGACAGGCCACCTCATAGAAAGCTTACCTCTTACAATAAAGTTTGACAGTTTGATACTTCCATTTGGAATTTCAAGTATTTGATATTGGATGCGTTTGAAGATTCCGATGAACTCAATATTCAATGACTCTTCTGTGAATTCTCTGTCTCTAGTTACTCTTATAATGAAGCAGATGGCATCCCAACTAACATTTCAGGACAGTTATTCCACATGCCGGGGAGAAATGTCTGAAAAAAGGATAATACTGGTAGTACAGGCCTTGAATATTTAACTTCAAAGTATAAATAATTCATAAGTAGCAACCTTGGTTAATTACAGGAAAGTGATCACCAGTAAATCCCCTTCAAATTCCATAGGCCACTTCAGAACAAGAAACATGTGAGAAATTACTTATTTTCTCCTTCAAAAATGACCCAACCGTCGCAAGGATTGGGGCGGTTTTAATTCTGGTATTATTTGGGGTATAATTTACGAAGCAAATGTCATCTTAAGCCAATGAATGTTTTGGTATTCTCTCTTGGTGAATATTTACCTAAATGTGACTAGATATAAGCCGTTACGGTCAGGGAATATAAAGGTTATTTAAAAAGTCTAATAGTTCAATTATTAACTTGATTTCATACCGTAAGAAGAAGAATATTGACTTATAGGTACATTTAAAAAATTACGCCATATTCAATCAGAATATCTGTTTTACCCATCAATAAATATCGATAATATATTGAATTTTAGTTTATTCTGACGATTTATTTTTAAATAATGGCTACATATGACATTTTAAAACCATAACTTTGCTAAGAGTGTTTTTTGGAGAAAAAATTCAAACATGTGCAATCAACCTAAATTATTTTTGCATTAAATCGCATATTTAAAGAAGCCCGTGAGTTTTATGAAGGTAAGAACCATCATTTTACAGAAAAGCAAGGAGAATATTGTTGAGGAAAGAGCATGTAGCTACCGTATGACAATGATTTTTATATTCCCATACTCATTGTCAGCATTTTATGTAGACCATAGCTGATTCGTTGTGGCAACCAAATTATGAGAAGTTGAGATAGAGATAATATGTATATATGAATGCTATTCATATAAAGAAACCTCTCTTTGTTTACTCATTCGTCCAAGGGAATAATTGGTAACAGAAAGGTTGATTTAAGCTTGATATTTACTTATTTCTGACCAATTTCATGTCAAAATTACTTATTTTTACCCTCAACCTAGTAAACTAAATGTCCAAATATTCCAATTTTCTACGTCCAAATTACTTCGAATTTCTTCCCCACAATGGTAATTACAAGGTAAAAATTACGTAATCTAGTCTTCTTTCAGAAAGGTCGCCGACCTGATCGAAGGTAAGATTAACGTAATTTTAACTAAAAATGTTAGTTGGGATTTTTGTGGTGTTGATAGTGCCCATTCTAATATCCGTGTCCAAAATATATTGAGTAGCTACTGCAGGTAAATTGTATCTCAGTGTTAGAGACTATATGCTAGTTTCAACACATATTTCGGAAAGAGAAGATATTTATATGTGTGTGATTCACTGATTGTTTTTGCAGAATTTCCCAGTTCAACATAGTTTCTTCAGCATTAGTGAGATTGGTTGTTACGTGCCTTGTTAAAAAAATTCCGAAACATTGATTTGAAATCCATGTACTAAATAATATTAAATACCACTAAACATTTAATATTCAGGTTTATTAGTCTAATATTCTACAAATATATACCAATAAATAAATTTCATTTAATACTGGTACTGAGTACAAATCCTCTGTATAATAAATTCACAGCAACCACCCTGTATAATTATTCATTCCTTCAGTTGATTTTTACTTGTCAAATTCCATGTTCTTCAGGGAACTCAGATAAGCCCGACCTTGAAACAAAATCCTAATCCCAAGGAAAAAAAAAGGTTCTCTTTTGATACCTATCAAGAAGTTTTGGTTATCTTTTTCTGATCAGGTGTTTCAGCTCTAAACATTTGTGGATTCTAGAAACAAAAATAGAAAACACGAGTAAATAATATTGTTATCTGTCTTGGGGATATTTGTGATACAAACTATGGCTACTATAACCCTTTAACAAGAATTCGAAGAAATTATAATGATCTGCATAGTAATTGTGATCTATTCTGTGGAAGTATAGATAAACTCAAAAGCACTGGTACTAAAAGAATTATGTGATGTGTCATGTAAAATATACAATTCAGGGTGTCTTAATGGCTTATATATATATATATATATATATATATATATATATATATATATATATATATATATATATATATATATTACTTCTTATTTTTTTGATAGACAGAATTTGATTATACGAGAAGTTCCTGACTAACTGGACTTGTTCTATCCACAAAGAACTGTTTCCAATAGACGCAGCAACTTTTTGGGGTGGATTGAAAATCTGTCCTTCTACACTTGTATAGATTTCAATATTGATTCTCATTTTTCAGATTGTGGTAGGTTACAAACCCAGAAAACTACGAAACAAATATTGATCCACCACAATATAATGACGTTCAAACAGTATCCAAGTGTTATATTTTGTACAAATTTGGTGTTACCGTTGAAATAAATAAATGTCATTTTGATTTCAACAGAACAATAAGGAGAAAGTAAGAATTTGTACAAAACATTAACTTCAAACCTGTTACGAAACTTTCTGCCACACTGCATATTGTTCCTGTTGTATTTTCTCCCTATTTATCTCTGTACAGTTTCGCGTAGTGTTTCATCTTTGTCACAAATATACTGCAGAGAGAAAAGCGCGGATTGTATGGTAATTATTCCTCCTTATCTCAATTCGTGACATCGCTCTCAAATGACGTGGCATTTCGACTTTTGTTCTTAGCGAGCCTGTTTATATTTACGAGAGATTATGAGATGAGTTCTGAGGAGCGAAATTAATCACCATAATGAACGGGATTTTTGAAATGGCTTCGATTTAAAAAGATGACAGAGGAGGCTCGGCAGTTAGGCCAGGAGAAATAAGCCAGAACAATGGTTTGAATGTAGCTGTAACGTAACATTACGTGAAGAAGTTATAAGTGAAAATATTTTGGTAATGACCTTTCTGAAGAAGGTGCGTTTTCGAATCAGAAACTGTGGAAATTCTAAAGAAAATTTGAAATTTTGTTGGAAATTCAAATAATTGAATCTTTGAATAAATGAGTTGAGTTGGTTCCTACCAATAGATAATCTTAAAATGATGAAATCGATCTAACATTTGCACTTTCATAAACTACAATTTTCAGAAGTATATTCATTTTGTACTGTATACCTCCAGTTCTTGAGTTTTCTCCTCTCTGGAGATGAAAAAAAAAAGTTATAAGCTATTATCTGTTTTAGGGCAGATTGGTATTTATATGCGGCACTGTTCATACTGGTAAATCATCAAGGTCATAAGAATAAAAACAGTTGGACATAAAAACAACATGAGATGACGAGAAATAGATGATTCAAAATTAGCTGAAAACATATTAAAAAAAGTGATACACACATGGTTGAGTGGAATAACAGCAATCTGATATGATATAACAAAACAAAAGGAAACCCAAGGAGGCTACTTGCATTTTGTTGAACGGGAATGAAGAGACTGCTACCAGCTTATTGGGAATGGATCAATGTCAGATGCCTCTTCTGGAAAGGAAAGTTGAACAGGGGATATTCAATTTGAAGTACGTTGTGTCAAAATCAACATATTTTGATAATACGTACCAACAATTTCAATTCCATTTAAAATTTTCGGAACAGGCTTGAAAAAGGAGGCAGACTAGACGCCGAAAGCCGCCAAGGGGAAGTATATGCATTTTTCGATGAATCTGTTAATTACATTTCCATATCAATAAAAATACGATGCGTAACTGACAAAACAATCACTCAAATCAAAGATTGAAGACTTTCACGGCCGGCAACTAATGAATTGTTAGGTGCTTCCGGGCTTCTGAGCCGTGGGCAACAGGTTTTAAGGCCTGACGTTTCGTCTGCATCTGCGGCAGACATTTTCAAAGGCGATGCGGCAATGGTCGAAGTATCCTTCTCTGCTGCGAGGCTTTGATCTGATGTGGTTCAGATGATGAGTCACTCTTTATCGAATCTGGGTTCGGACGGTCGATTGATCCTAATTGATTATTCGAAAGCGTTTTTCTCATTGGGAGGGTTCGTGCATTTTGAACTGCTGGCATCCATGTTCTGTGAATGTTCAGGCTCTCTTCTTTGCGGTTGAAGTTGTTCTTATGTTTATGAATTTCTATGGCCTCCCTATAGATCCTGGGGTAATAGCTCCTACTTGTGTCCAGCACTTGCGTTCCGTCGAAGTCAATGTCATGACCTTCCAACAGAGCGTGTTCGGCTACCGCAGATTTTTGGGTTTGGCCATATCGACAACTTCTTTTGTGTTCGGTTAACCGCGTTTTTATGCTTCTTTTTGTGGTTCCGATATAGACTGAACCACAACTGCACGGTATTCGGTACACTCCTGAGGTAGATAATGGATCCCGTGGGTCTTTTGCGGATCTGAGGCTTTCTTGGATTTTCCTCGTGGGCTTGAAAATTGCCTGCACCCCATGTTTTTCTAACAGTCTTCCAATGCGGTCCGTCACACCGTTAATATAAGGCAGACACGCCCGTCCATTAACGGCTGGTTCGGGGCCATTCATTGAAACTCCTTGTCTGGGTCGCAAGGCTCGGTGAATTTCGTCTCTGCGGTAACCATTACATATAAAGGCGTTTTCTAAATGACGCATCTCTTCCTCGAAAGCCTCGAAAGCATTTCTGAGCCAGAATATTTCGAGGAAGAGATGCGTCATTTAGAAAACGCCTTTATATGTAATGGTTACCGCAGAGACGAAATTCACCGAGCCTTGCGACCCAGACAAGGAGTTTCAATGAATGGCCCCGAACCAGCCGTTAATGGACGGGCGTGTCTGCCTTATATTAACGGTGTGACGGACCGCATTGGAAGACTGTTAGAAAAACATGGGGTGCAGGCAATTTTCAAGCCCACGAGGAAAATCCAAGAAAGCCTCAGATCCGCAAAAGACCCACGGGATCCATTATCTACCTCAGGAGTGTACCGAATACCGTGCAGTTGTGGTTCAGTCTATATCGGAACCACAAAAAGAAGCATAAAAACGCGGTTAACCGAACACAAAAGAAGTTGTCGATATGGCCAAACCCAAAAATCTGCGGTAGCCGAACACGCTCTGTTGGAAGGTCATGACATTGACTTCGACGGAACGCAAGTGCTGGACACAAGTAGGAGCTATTACCCCAGGATCTATAGGGAGGCCATAGAAATTCATAAACATAAGAACAACTTCAACCGCAAAGAAGAGAGCCTGAACATTCACAGAACATGGATGCCAGCAGTTCAAAATGCACGAACCCTCCCAATGAGAAAAACGCTTTCGAATAATCAATTAGGATCAATCGACCGTCCGAACCCAGATTCGATAAAGAGTGACTCATCATCTGAACCACATCAGATCAAAGCCTCGCAGCAGAGAAGGATACTTCGACCATTGCCGCATCGCCTTTGAAAATGTCTGCCGCAGATGCAGACGAAACGTCAGGCCTTAAAACCTGTTGCCCACGGCTCAGAAGCCCGGAAGCACCTAACAATTCATTATTCACTCAAATTTCCATCTTTTTAATATTGTATTTACGTATCGAGACAAATATATTTTTTTTATGCAGATTCACACGAAAGAGAGCCCTGTAATGTTCAGAGAACATCGCGTGAATCAAGGAACAGGAGGTAAGAATTAACATGCACTTTGAATTTTTGAAGTTTGTGAGGCTCAGGAAGTATCTCTTACGGCAAGGAGTTTCAAAACTCAGCTGTTCTATTGAAAAAAGAACCCTGAGCAAGTCGCCAAATTCACAACGGAGAGGTGGGAATTCTGGAACGATTGATAAAAATTCAGAAGAGCAATGATCGTGAAAATATCTATAGAAGAGAGACAAGTCTTTGACCCTTCTACGATGTTCCAAAGAAGTGAGCGAGTCTGTGAGCGAAGAATCACCAACAATTTTCCCGAAGAACCGATCTTATTAGAACTTGAAGCTTTTTCCTTTTCATTTCCAAGGATGAGAAAACTGAAAAATGGATCCCAGAACATTTCTACCTCCTCAAAAAAAACGTTCAGTGTATACTTTCAATTAATGTTCCGAGAAAACGAATTGTGGTGGAGAAGGAGGTTTCGGGAGATATACTGTTGCAATGAACTCGATGTTTCCACGATTCATGTGATATTGATTAGAAAAGGATAAATTGTGTTTCTATGGATATATCAAATGTAATTGCCGTTTGGAAGTCCTTATTTTGTGGAGGATGAATGCTTTTTCCATAGTTTTTTGGGTTATTAACCTACTACAATCTGACATG
This sequence comes from Zygogramma bicolorata, assembly GCA_032362365.1. Classification (NCBI taxonomy): domain Eukaryota; kingdom Metazoa; phylum Arthropoda; class Insecta; order Coleoptera; family Chrysomelidae; genus Zygogramma; species Zygogramma bicolorata. The sequence continues at coordinate 111,769 of JAVJAQ010003736.1, forward strand.
AAAAAGAAATAGTATGGAAGTCAATACAAGTGTAGAAGGACAGATTTCAAATTTATCCCGAAAAATTTCTGCGGTAATTGAAAACAGTTTATTTTATGTGCAACACGTCCTATCAGTCAGCAACTTCTTGTATAACGTAAATATGACTATCACCAAAATACAACAACTATTATAATATGAAAATACTCATACTATATCCATCTAAAAAGGGGAGTAACCCAAACATCGATAGATGCGTGATCAACGCCCGATCGAAGCGTCACCACATACATTTGCATCTATTGGGTAGAATGAACACGCCTCCTTACGCTGGCCAATCGAAATCAAATGCAATCGACTGGTGGAATTTGCGCTGCAGTGTCGGAGTAGTCAATTACATTTTAAAGCTTGTGGTGTGTACAGATATGGTATTTTGAACTTTGGAATTATTAAAATGTCAAGTACTGATACGGTTGAAGAAACTGCTAATATGTATCCCTACAGCCCATTCAAAAAAGACCAAAAAAACTGCACTTTGAAAAATACAATTTCAGTCGATCATTAGTGCGACTTTGTACCAGCAGCCTTGTCTGAGTGATCACGTGCACAATTCATGATGATATTTTGGATCACTTCTCTGCTTGGATGGACAGAGTTTATATATGTCAACGTTTCGCAAACCACATTCGTTCCCGTTTTCAAAACTTCATTCCTGTGAAAATTTGTCAAAGATCTTTGACATATAATCCTAGAATCAATTCCTTCGAATGATTTGGAATTTGAGAATTGAACTCTGAATAGATTATGAAAATGGAGTTGACTAGGATTTCGATTATCATTGAAGTGTTTTTGCCCATGGATTCTAACCGTAATGTTTTCACAATACCTCATACAAGTCCATTCATGAACACTGATATAATTCATGCAATTCTTGATAATTTTGTGATTCTATAACAATTCGGCTACGATGTAGTCAAAACTCAGTCATGCCTCTGATAACATCAAACAAATTTTTGAATAAGGTGCATGGCTTATACAGAGTGACTCTCTGAATCATAATTCTTATTTGAATATTTTCAGTGTAGGTTTAGAAAACATAATTCGTTAAACAATATATAGGATATGGGTCTTCAATGACAAACAGGTTTTCCATGACTGAATATGCAGATTGTTGAATTTATTTATTTATTTTATTTTCAATGAATGTATCCTATACATTTCACTTGATTCTTCATATGGTTGACTCTTCCTCTATTACGTCCCAAGTGAAACAAAATTGTGAATGCACAAGTTCACACGACAAAGTGAATATTGTCCGACTGTAATTTCTGAGTCACTCTAGAGATATTTCTCAAGTTTCATCTCGTGAGAAGACATCGCCTTCGCTCCAATGAATACCAAGAAATAGATTCGATAGGAATGTACAACTGTACTATTTTTTCTACTGAGAGGAACATTAACATTCCCGAGTCAGCGTTGCGTGATGCGATATGGATGCATTTCAAGAAGCGGACGATTCAATTATCTTAGCAGGATACCACTTCTCTTCACAGATATCGGCCCTGCATCCATACATCTTCGAGATAAATTAATGAGTAACCGAAACGAACTACGAACTGGTATCACATTATGAAACCTCAATTCTTAGTATGACTGAAATCAAATATCTTCTATTTGCATATTGTTCAGATTGAAGCATTTCATATTTCACTAAGTAGGTATAACTGATACAATTTAAAAACTGACACAATGGGGAAGATGACTCAAAGCTTTTAGTAGGTGGCAGCACGACTGCATGTGCAAAAGATACTTGAGAATCATAAGGATGTTTTCTCCAACCGATAGATATGGATGTTTGTCTGTACCAGAACTGAAAAGTTTGTTGAGGGAACATGGTGGATCCCTCAAAGGAAAAACAAATATCTGAGTGAAAGGTAAAAAATTAAAACTGATTTCAGAGGTATTTCGTTAAAAATCATCATAATAACCATCTACTAGCCCTGCTACGTTATTTTGTAAGTGACTGGAGCATAATCTAGAATGTTCAGAAGCCTGAAAGCTCTTTCTTCTCAGGGCTACTTCCCACTGCTTTTTGAGTTTTGTTTCTTTTGGAAATAAATGCGTACCTACATTTTTACATCCGAATGCACTACATAAGACCATTTTATGTCGATTTCAAATCTTTATATTCTTAATCATTGCAAGAAAGGGACGTTTAATGTTTTGAATTGTTGTCATTTGACTTGAGAGGCTGTCAAAGGTACATGCAGTGGTGGCGCTCCTAGTGGTAGAGTTTTGCAGCCGTCATCCCCATGGTTGAGGCTTTCGCGGCCAAGGTTATCAGTATAACTACTTTTCTTCGGGCTTGAAGGCCGTCGTTCTTTGGAATTTCTTCCTGACGTTTCGCTAGCGCGAGTGGCCAGTTTCTCCAGAGGCTTACTCAGAAATGAGTGTCCTTCCGAAAAAAAATCGAGATTTTCCCATATGTATAAACTGCAGATAATTGCGTTCCTACATATTATGAATAATGACGCATAAAACCTGCATATATTATATTATCCAGTACTGCAATATTTATAAGCCTCTTAGAATATGAATATCTAACTGTATATCATAAATACAATTCACTACGTTGTATTCAATTCTTGAACTGAATTGACAGCCGCTGAGGGAAGCGAAGGTACATAATAAGCCCGCACTATTTAGAAATAAGAGATGTCACCAACTCTTGGCAAGGGATAGTTTTCAACTCTTTTGGCCTTTTTAGGAACGAACTGTGACTGAAACTTCCTAGAGAAACATCGGAATACACAGTTTTTGATCAAAATTATATAATTCGGACCAACAAGACCTAAAACCAGAACTGCCACTTCTGAATGACAATTGTCAATTGGTAAATAACTTCAAGCAGATTGCGGCAACATCGATGATGATGCCAACTGTACGCCAAAGAATAACAGCCTCCAAATTTCAATAGAAATGTTCCAATAACGTACATGAATGTACATTTTGGTTCTGTTTTAGTAAATGCGATTATAATATCAATAATATACCACAAATTTCAGTAGTCTCACGAGGATTGCCACAAATAGACAATGTTCGTATCTCTCACTGCAATATTGCTGTATTTTAAACAATAATAATGGACTGGTCCTTATGAGTGACAAATGCTGCACTTGTTGAAATGGCTGATGAAGAGGTTACCTTTTATTATCGAAATCTGAGTGGGGCTTCAGTTATTGAAGATGATTCGGGAATTTGGTATTGAGGTAGTGTGTGGTAGCGTCGTGTCAGGGTTGGCTTCTTTGTCCTGAATACTTCATGAATTCCGGTAAATAAAATGTTGTTTCGTATGAAAGATGAATATAGGTTGGAAGTTTCAAAAGAGTTCGGGAAATTTATTTCCCACCTTGTCTTCTTCTGAGTGAACAACTGGTCACTTTCCAATCTGAACGAGGGTTAGAAACGGACAACTTTTTGGTATAATTGTGAATGAAATATTTTTCATTATTGACTATGACGAGTATTTTTAACCAAGTATCTAAGTGAAATGGAATAAAAAAAAATCTTGGAAATATGAAGTGAACCTAATAAAAGAAGCTCTAATTCAGGAAAATTTTGATCAAAAAGGACCCCAGTTGCCTTCAGATGAACAGTATTTTATTGCCTCTCATAGGGTCCTGATCTAGGATATGATTGGAGTATATTGAGGCAAACAATATAAAGCAAGTAGATAAAAGACGCTAAAAAAAGAGTTTCATGTAACTGATCCTCTTATCCAGAAAATGAAAAAATAAATCGAATTGTAAAGAAGAAGAATCTAGCTGAAACAGCTACTCGTTCGGTGCTGATTCTCTTATAAGGCACTTCTTGCTCTATTATTATAACAAGCACACAAAACTTGATCCAAGAAGCAATAATTCCAAAAATTGAGTACTGAATATAAAAGTGAAATTTCACCCTGAATCCCTTATATGTGTAGAAATATCTTCCATATGTTATCTATTCGATTCAAATTTCGTGTGTTGGATATACAAATTGAGCAAGAGAAGTGACATCAATGTGATTCAGTGATCTTCGTGCCATATAAGCTGGAGAATAACTGTTTGAGATAGACAATATTATATTTCTTGTGAAGAAATCAGTGAGTTATCTATGAATAATATTCACAACATCAATAGAAAGTATATATAGGCTCATTTTCAGCCACGTCAATTTCAATTCACATTCAGATGGCAACCCCCAAACATACTCCAAGGAGAACAAACGTGATAATTTGAAATTTGAGAATCTCTATACAATAGAAAAATTATGCACTGAAGTTCTTATATTGCAAAGTATGAAATTTTTTTATTCATATATGTTCCTTGGATCTTCCTGGAAGGTTCAATTCACTCACTCCTTCCTACCACTTTAGGAATGATAAGAACGGTGATTGATTTCCTTATTTATGATTCCCTAAATATAATATATTTTTCTGGGAAACGTCACGGTCATCTATCTGTTTCAACCATCATCGGACTTTTTGTTGAAGGAACAGATGATCCGTGACGTTCATCAACGAATTGAATAACAGCGATAAAAAAGTAACGAAAAATTTCTCTCAGACTGTTATAACGGTTAATTCTGACTCCGGTCCGAATATTGTGAATAAGTTATACAAACTACTTGTCTTGTAATGAAAACACCACGTTATTACGTTTCTTGCAGAACCACTGGTCCAGAAAAAAAACTCTCCCAGTCAAGCAAGACGAACAGAACAATTTTAATGATACATATAGTGAGTTATTCAGTAATGCAACAAGACAATTATTTCCACAATACTATCGTAAATCAATGATTAGTAATACTAATGAGCCAATCGTTCACTACCAAGTATCTCGAGCGATACTCCATATATAAGCAATTTCCTTTGTTGAGAAAACAATGAATATTGTTCAGGGACATCTATTAACATATGAATAAAAAAAATAGACAACGGAGAAAATGAATGCTCAATGAGAAATGAACTTTATTAATTGGAACTACTCCACAAACATTTTCGATATTTAATTACACAACTATTGGAATGATTGATCTTACAGCTGCATTGAAATGCAGGGTGGTCTATTCTAGTAAATATATTATGTTGATATATTTGAATTTGGGGGTCGTGTCATGGCACATATGCTTGTGATGGTTTTTTATGAAAAAATAAAATGTAGTCAGCTCGGGTATAGTATTCTTCACAGTAAATGGTATTGGCTTATTAACTGCAATGAACTACCCGATTTAATCCCATTGTGTAGAAAATCATCTGGTAAAAGATTAAATGTGTTACAGGGTCGAACTTAAGAAATTTGAATTTTGCATAATGTAGGAGATATACAAGTAATTTATTCAAATGTTACAATTCTATTCTATATTTAGTTCAGTGTCGCTATCGCTATTCTCATCTAAATCAATTATAATTGGCGCAATTGATTTTACAGAAAAGTACGAGTTTTCAACATTCATAACATGACTAACAGAACTTTTCCAACTCTCGGTAGGAAAGTCATTCATACAGTTCCTAATTAATTTTACCACACTACCACTTAAAGTCGGAGAAGTATTTTTTCCGCGCACGCTCGATTTAAGTTGGTGCCACATAAGCTCTATGGGATTGAACACGCAGTAGTAGGGAGGTAGTCCAAACACTGTATGTCCCAATTCTTCTGCAATTGTATCACAAACATACGTTTTTTTTAAAGAAAATGACTGCAGCACTTGTGAAAGTTCTTTTTTTTTATAATTTTCCTCAAAATATATGTCATTTGCAGCCATGAAGTTTTGAATCTCCAATTTCGTATTCTTTGAGCCAGGAATTTTTTGCAATTGTCGACTATGATAGCTTGCGTGACAATTTTTAAACCAATCTTCAAAAAGCTCTGCTCTCATATCTTCGTGATAACCAACACAAGAGTCCTTAATATTTTTGGCAGAAAGCCACATAGCGTTTGGGATCCAACCATTTTCTGATCTTGCGTGTAATATTGTGATTCTCTTCCCTTTATTTGATGGTGTTTTGTTTTACACTTATCAGAGGAATCAGACCAACCTTTGGAAGGGGTGTCATGCGTATCAAACCACGTCTCGTCGAGGTAGAGTATTGGCCGATTTTCAGACCGGTATTTTCTTATTGACGTTATATATTCAGAACGCCAGTTTATTGAACGTGTGGATTCCATTATTACTTGTCTCTTGTCAATTTTGCGATATTTAAAGCCCATTGCAGACAGAGCTCGCCAAAGAGTAGTGAGGCCACAGTTGATGTGAGTTTCGTCATTGATGAGCCGCTGTTTCAGACTTTTGATTGTAGGGACACGCTGCTCATCGTACATAGTGTAGATTCTTCGCCTTATCCAATCTTTTTCCTAGTCGTCTAGACCTTTTGTGACACCGGAATCTTTACGCTTTTTTCTTGATTCCATGGAATTTTCAACAATTCGTCTAACTGAAGTAAGAGGCACCTTCGTCAAATTACTGGTTACTTTTGCTGCAGCACGCGTTATATCCTTGCTGAAGTAAGGAACTATCACATTTTTTATAATGATTTTTGCGTCACGAGATAAGTGATTCTTCTTTAACGAACCACTGGAAGAAGCACTATTACTTTTTATCCACGGACGCCACATACTGCCCATTCTGTACGTTGGGGTATAAAATATTTGCTATTAATGTCTTTAATAACAAATAAATGTTATAGAATTATTGCACGCCGTAACACAAGTGAACCCTTCCAATGAAATACAAAGACTAAAATGAACAAGAAGTGTAAGCTGTGATCCTCTACAATCCCTCTCTGAGAAACAAAATTACCTGAATCCGGTCCTTTTACATTTATGATGTGCATCTCGGATTTTACAACTTAAGGGTCTAATTGGTTTTATTATAATCCTTCAGTCAAAACCATTTATTGTGAAAACTACTATAAGTGTGAACTCGGGGCAAGTGTGAACAATTGCATTAAATGGGCGACCAATGAACTTCACCTGACAAACCCGTTCCAGAGAGCATTTTGCATACATGAAATATGGAAGGGTAGAAAAATCCAGTGTCGCCCAACACGCTCTAAACAATGTCCACACAATTGGTGATAGCAATCTTAAACTGATCAAGCATGTGCATGACACAAGACTACTCGATGCATGTGAGAGTCTAGAAATAGCAAAATGTGAAATCAGCATGAATGGTGACAAGGGACCTATCCCTTTCAGCCCGCTTTTCAATTTATTGTTGAGAAAGTAATCAGAATAATCAATAATAACAGATGACGGACCAACAAATTTCGCAGGTAGTCACTGCAATAGTTCATTATCGAGAAATTAATTAGAATTATTAACTTAAGGTATATAAACAACTAACCCTAGCTTTAGATTTAGCATTAATTTTCTTCTCCTGAAGATGCTAACCTTGTTAGCGAAACGCGCGTCGAGTGAAAAAATATCAGTTTGGTGTTGAAGTAATTGATCTCTAAGAAAAGTTTCATCCTTTTTCTACACCCACTTTCCAAACCGTTCATTACGTATATAATGGCGGACGCTTTCGGATTTGTTTTTTCAAACATATGACCTGTTAAATTTGATCTCATAACTGCATAAAATTGCACAAAAACCTAATTCAGCGAATTTTTGTTTCAAATTATTTGTTGAATTGAATTAAAAATCATATTTCTAGGAAATTCGTGTATAATAGTTTGTGTCAGTTATATTCTTCAATCAAGCAATTGTTTTACCAACTTCCTGTCAACCAGCTCCATTAGTGCCGCAAAATGATACGATATCCGTCAGTTGAAAGAGGGAATATGCAAGATTTTTTTGTTATGTCATAAATCAATCATTTACATCCTTATGACGTAGAAAAAAAAGGCTTGAGAATATTCAAACTATTTTCAAAGTGAAATTAAACACTTTAAACTGGGTAGATGATGAGATTCTCCTCCATAAATTAAAGAGATACGGTATCAGGCGACTTCCCGTCCAATGGTTTGGCTCCTACCTAGGAGATAGGTATCAGCAAGTAAAATGTAATGGTTTTACTTCTGACCTGAAACCAATAAATATTGGAGTTCCTCAAGGCTTCATTCTGGGACTGAGACTATTTCTTATATATGTTAAATATCTCTTAGAACAAACAAGGCAGCTCTGTACTCGACTTGTTGCTTATGCTGATGACAATTATCTGATCATAAACAGTAATAATAATGATGCCATAAATCAGGCACAAATTGTTCACTGCAATATCTGTGAATGGAGTGAAAAAAATAGTATGTGCCCCAACAGCGATGAAATATCAATAGTAATTTTCAAAAATGCTAAGATTCAGATAGAAACTCATGACAAAATAGTTTTAAACGACACCGATATTAGTTGCTCTGATTCCACAAAGCTTCTGGGTCTTACCCTGCAAAGTAATTTGAAGTGGAACACTCACATAAATGCCTTGTCATCAAAGCTGGCGAAAATGTGTTATGCACTCAGCATATCTTTTCAACAGTGTAGCAAAATTATTGTCAAAAGTCTTTATTTTGGCTCTTTTCATTCAAATCTGAAGTATGGTATAATGCACTGGGGAAATTCTACAGAAGCCCATCGAATTTTCACTCTACAGAAAAGAGCTGTCCGTGTTCTGAGTAAAATTGGACCCATGGACTCATGTAGGGAACACTTCAAAACACTGTCATTTTCAACAATGATTTCAATATACATTTATGAAGTTGTTTGCTTCGTTTTCAAAAACAAAATCTATTTTCAATCTGAAATGGTACAACACACTTACGGAACGAGAATGAAAAACAGATTGCTACCGTTCAAACATTCATCTACCCTATATCAAAGAGGTCTGTATTATAATGGTTGTGAATTATACAATGTTCTTCCTACATTTATAAAAGATTCGAAGAATATATGCATCTTCAAAAGAGAATGAAACATCTTCTGTTAAGCAAGTCCTACTATTCCTTGGCAGAATTTTATAGTGACTTTTAATTATCTTTGCTTACAAATTGACATTGCCACATAAGTGAACTGTATTTGTAACCAACAGAATATTATAGCGATTTTTAATTATCATTATTTACAAATTGACAATGTCACATTAGTGAACTGTATTTGTTCTCTTTCGTGACTGAAAATAAATTAAATTAAATTTTAAAAAATTATTTCGAGCCTTTCAAACGGGATCACATAGCGCGTGCATGTTGCTCATTGAAAATGAGGGATAACGAAGAAATTTGTGGAAAAAGTATACTTTGCGACTGGAGGATAAGGCTGGTTTCGTGCATTCGTAAACCTGATTTGATTATCGCCAGTCTTCAAATACGCTCATGGACTATATCGTGAAGGATTCTCGTGGAAGTTACAACATAGGATCTTAAATTGAATTCGTTTAGGAATTCCAGATTGTCGATTTCCTCCCGCCAATATACCAATCGAAAAAATAAATCCAACCAATTACTCTCACATCAATCTCAATTTCAATTATCGCAGTACATCGACACTTCTCCAGCGATCCATTATTGCTTCTGCGATGCCATTTGCAGCAAGATCTAGTAAAGCAGTCGATGACTCCGGAGTCGCAGCAATTAGTAGGCCAGTAGATACAGATTCCAAAATTTGACAATAATTACCAAAGTTTCGAAACTTCAGTAGAATGAAAAGTGCGTTCAAATGATATTGAGTCTGATTTTGCAACCCTTTTTTCTGAACGGAACATGTCGAAAATTAGGATTTTGTGAATATTCGCATTATTTGTACAGAGATAATATATTTTTGCAATAAATTGTTTAATGTCATCAAAACAGTTATCGAATTTTTTACAAAAGTTTTGGATACGATTTGCAAATGAAGAAGTACTCACATACAACGTATTCATTGATTTGCAACCACGTCTGCAATACGGAAAAGAGGGTATAATCAAAATGAAAAATATTATGATATTTGTTCTCCACCAGAAAAAGTAGAAGTTCTGCAAATTTTTGGAGTATTGAGAAATAGCTGTTCACATCATCTGATGAATTTGCAACCATTCAAAAAGAACGGAACTGTTTGTTTGTAAAAAAATTTATCAATCGTAATTTTTCGAAAAAAAATTCAGTAGTTCTGTAAAAATTGGAAAAATAACCGAACTTTTTGTTGGAAAGTACTTCAATTTGCAACCTCTTGCGTCAAACAGAAAATATATTTCGAAAATGAATTGTTTGTTTTGATTGGAACAAGTATGTATCGAAATTTTTACAAAAGTTTTAGATAAAGTTGAAAATTGAGAAGTCCTTCCGTCGAACGTTTTCGTTGATTTGCAACCACTTCCGTAACACAGAAATGAGGAAAACAAAAAAAAAGTATATTTTGTATTTGTACTCTTTCAAAAAAAGGAAAAGTTCTGCAAACTAATGAAGTGTTGAAAACTATTAGTTAATAATCTTTTTGCATATATTTGCGCCAGCATTCAAATGAATCGGAAACGTTCTGAAAACTAGAAAAAATACCACACACAACTGAATAATATCAAACACCGGTACCTACTAACAGAGGAATTCAGATTTAATAAACCAGTACAATATGTAACAAGCATAACCCTAATGATAATCAAGTATTCAGCTGAACAACTGTGTTGTAAGTCCCTTCTTGGGGATGTAAAAATGCGATTAGTATTTCTTGAATAATTAAGGTTCCGTTTTAAGTTCGAGGTTGCAAAATTTCATATCCACTGAGACCGATTTTATCTTCATTTGCAACCTTGTATAAAAACTTTTGTAATTATCTCAATACTTGTGTGTAATGGACATGACGGCGTGTAGGGAACAAGTTTGATAAATAGATATTCCGTTTTTCAGAAATGGTTGCAAATGATAAACGTAAGGTTGCAAACTCAATGCATGTTGTAAAACAATATCACTAGCGGTATTCCTGGTTTGCAGAACTTTTGCAATTTTCTGTGCAAAAATAAAGCATTAAAACGTTTTTGTCATTTAAACAATGTTCCGTTCATCGCAGGCTTATGCAAAATTTTATAGTTCTAGTTTTGTTTTCATTCACGCACTAACATACCGGTAAAATTCGAAAACTTTTGGAATTATTGTGAATTGATTGTCTATATCTACTGGCCTAGTTGCCATTCGCAGCAAGATCTAGTAAAGCAGTCGATGACTCCGGAGTCGCAGCAATTAGCTGCCTCTTAGTTTTTAGAAGAGGTCAGACGGGTTCTCCGACGTGGCAGCGACGACGTTGAGTCACGGATAAAAACACCTCGAGGAGCCAATAATTATATGAATAATAATCGTCTAACTGGAAAATTTCTTTGATTTGGTGTCTACTGATGGTGTAACAGCGGGCGACTTTGATTTATTCGTGCTCATTTGAGGAGACAGTCGTCTGTTACGAAAAAACTTGCTTGTTTTATTCATCACCACTTGATTGTGAAGAACAGTATTCTTTCCCATATACTTCCAATTAGAAGAGGAGGATTATATTTCTTTATCATCAAAATGAAAACACTCTTCATGCATCCAGCCATATACGATTTTTTGTTACATTTATCGAAACATATTTTTTCAAGACACAAATTTTCAGAGAGGCATCATCGTCATCAGTATTAACGGTGACTTTGGTGAATTTTATGCTGGAATTACCCAGAGAGCCGATCTAGCTTTATCTAATAATCAGATGTCACGAGTAACCATTTCTAGAAATTCAGGTATCTCGATGCCAGGAAATACGATCAGTGATAATTTCCCATTGGAAAACCATGTGAGATCGATTTGATGATGTTGATTCCAGTCTTCTGTCTCTTAGTTCTTTGAACATTTCAGAGCTTCCTTTCTGTCTGAATCAACAGATATTGAAAAAAAAAAACGCTGGAATGAGTTTTTGAATGTCTGCAGAATTGAAAAGTAAATGAACGTTTGAAATTTGATATTATTCAAGGAGAGATATAGACGATAGAATTGAATTGGTGTGAAAAGTTAAGACTTTTTCAAGAGGAGAAAATAGATTTTATATATTATCAATCAATGACATGAAAAATAATCAGTCTCAAACACTTCAGAAATGCACCTGATTCAGTATGTTTTCATAATGTATCTCCAAAATCGTGTTAATAATGTTTGGAAGATTATTTTAACGTAAGTGTGCTATATTTATATACAGCTCAGTGTGCATCAGTCAGGGGTGAGCTTTGAACTAGCTAGAGAGCAGTAAAAAATTCGGTTTTGCACTAACCTAACCTAGTTTACGAAAATATCGGAGTATAGATTTATACTATACATTTCTGTTGTGTGCATTCATGAATACTAATCTATGCTATGTTTTGAAATATATAATAATAATAATGTTTACTTTCACTCAGCTTTCACTCTTTCGATCTCTGCGTACGTTAAATCAAGATTCGATGTAAAATATGCTGTCATCATGAATATATCTAATTTTGGTGAATTTTTCGATCATGCTTGGATAACACCGCGTTTAGTCATCGTTCTATAACCACCATGAATTGAAATATACATGATATTTTATGGTTTCAAATAATAACTGAATGAGAAAAATAGCTCTCCAAAATATAATAAAAATAATAAATATTGGTGAAACACATATATATGGGACAAATTCAAAATTACAATCTATCAAGAATGTTGAGTTTAAAAACTTTACCTTCAAAATGCCGTATTTTAGGACCATATCTGACTTAATGAAACTCCGTGATAAGGTGGGATGCATATTTGTAGCTTGATTTTTCATCACTGATCAATTCGATTGAAATATCGGTTCGTTGTACACCACTGAAACGAGTAAAATCTGAGAAATGACGTCGTATTCTTTTTATGTATTCTGTTTCTACTTAAAAATTTTCAAGAATGTTGAGTATACAAACTTCACCATCAAAATGCCGTATTTTAGTACCATGGCTGAACTCGGGAACCTCTGTGATGAGGTGGGATGGATACTCGGAGCTTGATCTCTAATTTTGAGTTCTAGTTCAATGTTCTTTCATACGTGGGTCGAATGATCTTTACATTTGTCCCACATGATAATGCAGATATGAAAAAAATATTCAACCTACTTGAATTATCTGTTTTAGGACGTTTCATTCATTCTATTCACCACCTTCATTCCATCCACAAAGTCAGGAACATATCTTTTCAAAAAAGACCATACTATCAAATGAACGTTCATCGCGAAGACATTTAATTTGATAAATCGGGCACTAATTTTATGCTCTGCAAAGCATGCTCACCTCAACAATAAAACCCGAAAGTTCCTCTCCATTTTAAAATTCTTCGTCATTGTTAAGAAACGAGCTAAATCAAATTCTCCGTGCCAAATTAAGAAGCCTAATTAGCATATCGCGGAGCTGAAAATGAAGAGGACAAGTCAAGACATTTAATGGTTCTCCCGGGAAATCATAACGAAATAAGTCTGGAGCAAGAAAAACAGGTCACCTCATGATGCGAATCAACTTGCCAAGAGGGATACTGGATTACTTGATGATAATAATAATACGATGAAATTGCCTCAGTCTGTCAGTCTAGAACATCTAGAATATAATGGATTCAGTGGATGTAATAGTAGTTTCTTGTCAGTAGTTTGTACAAATAAATGACGATCTTTTCAAAAAGATGATAGAAATGAAAAGTTTATAGTAATCCCATACGAACCCCAATACACCAGAGGACTTCAACATATAGTCGATAAAGTAAATAGAAAGTTTCTTATGAAACTTCTTACAAATTACAACACCTTCTTGGTAACCCAAAAGATAAATCAGAAAACTCGGAGAAGTCGGGAATTTACGAAATCAGTTGTCATGATTGCAACAAAAAATATATCGGCCAGAGCTGGAGAGCTATCAAAACCCGTTTCAAGGAGCATTTTGCACGCATAAGTGCATGAGTGCACGAGTGCATGAAAATTACCGATAATCCTGCGAGAAAGCGTGATATCTAAAAATTATTATTATTATTTATTTTCATATTATGGCGAAAGTGCCCGAGTCCGAAGGACGAGGGCTCTTTTACAAAGTATGAAAATAACCGAATGCAATTTGTATAAGATATCACGCTTGAATGCAAAATTATCTGGTCATTTTTATGGACGAATGTAATTCATTGGAATATTTCACGAATAGAGAAATTCTCAAGGAAATGTTATCTTTTGTTCATTTATACCTTCCTCTAAAGATTGTATGGAGCACTCACCAAAACGCGAAAAGTTTTTTTATTTTTGAAGTCTATCTGACATTCATTTGTGTTGTTTACTGACGTCTAGCGATACGGTTTCAAATGTGTTGTTATGGTGACTTGATACAATGCAATTACTGCTGTGAGTTTTCGATAATTGCATTGCTCTTACGGGACATTTTATATATGAGGGAAATATGCGGAATAATTGTCAAGATGAGTGAGCCTCTGAAAAAGCTAGCCACCCCCGTTAACGAAACGTCAGGAAGAAATTCCAAAGAACGACGGCCTTCAAAGCCGAAGAAAAGTAGTGATACTAAATAGTAATAATTTCGAAAATACCCTTGGAGTTAGTTTAATAGTAGATTACTTTTATTCAATAAATGCTTTTTTGAGTTGAAATGTCTCTGACCTCACATCCAGGGCATAGTTATATGAAGTCTTCACCTCTTTGTGTTTGTGTAATTTTTGTAGTTTGTTTTCAAGTAAATGTATGTTTATTGTTTGATGTATATCAACTTTTTGAAAGTTCCTTGAATTCGTTCAATTGAAGTACTTGCTTTTGACATTATCCAATACTGTAGAGACTATGGAATAGAATATTACACACCAAGGTGGGAAGTAGTGATTCATTCATGTCGTGAGTTCAGGTAGTCAACTGAGACGAAAGCGTCGAGATTAGCTATGATATCGAGACAGAAATGAAACTTCCTACCGAGGTTTGTATACTATTTTATTTACAACCATCATATTTTGATTAAAATTAATAAATCTCTGTTTCGTTCTGAACATATCTAAAATTTTACATTTAACGACAAATTACTAAGAAAGCGGTTTTCTCAGAATAATCAAGTAGATATATTGTTACCGTGACTACGGGGTATACAATTGTCACCAATATAAATAAATGTCAGATGAAGTCAATAAATGACAGATAGAGTCTAGAATAGATGAAATGAGGGCGAGAAGTAGAGGTGTGTAATGTGACACCTCCCAACCTTCAATGACGTTAGTAATGACAGCATTCATATAGTTGTGAATAAATACATATTTCAATTTGTATGTGAACTTTTCTCATGAGACAACAACCACATACCTACCAACCACACATACCCTGCATGTTTCAGCATCTTCAACAAAAATGACCAAACGATTGGGGTATTGTTTTTGAACTAAGTAGACTGGTCTATGCTACATTCTTCGAGACGACCATGCTCCGAAGCAGAAGCCAACTCACGAGAGCTGGATACCGAATGAAACGAACCCCACTTAGCCCCTGACAGCAAAGAAGCAGTGGGTGGATAATTAGTCTCCCCAAGATAATGAGTTACGTGGTTCGCTTCATATATTTATCACGAGTCTCTAGAGCCGACAATGAGTTGGTAGGATAACTGTATAATGCAAAGGAACATCTTAGGGGAGGCACGGCGTTTCATCCCGGCTAGAGGGGCGGGAAGCCAACCCAGTGCACGTCTTTCATTAGCCCTCTATCTCCCTGCATTCCCTACATATTTGTTAAGAGGGTACATCACGGTCTTCCGACTCGAAACGAGGAAAGTGTAGGAGATGTCATCTCATATCGTAATTAGTGATTTTTTCCTGATACTCGAAACTCGAAATGATACACAAAGATGAAAGTCAAGTCAGTGTCCTAATTTGGAAAATTTATATTGGAACCAAGAACCTTGGTGTGTTGACTTATACCCAATAGATTGTATGCAAATTTTCTCGACTTCTCGCTATCTTGATTTTGATCAATTTTAGCTGAAGAGATGCCTTCGAGAGTTTGCCAGCAGAGGCGCACCTTACGTGATTTTAATTCAATCTGTGATGCCATGATATCCGTTTGCTCGACGTCCATTCGATCATTTATAGATTTATAGGTTATATTTATTTCATGGTCCCATGTTTTGCATGCAATTTCTTGTTTTCCGCGAAATGCTAGAAATTACGTAGTCATCACATTTTGACTGATTATTAGGTATTCCTTTTGCTTTCAGTTTGATGGAAAATAAATCAAAAACTCAGTAATTGTGATGTGATTTTAAATCTTCCGAAAGAATAGTTGTGAGTGAAACTGGAAAGTATTAATATTTTATCTTTCTACTTTCTGAGGAACCGAAAATAGTTAAGTACTTTTTTCTTCATAGTGTTGAAAAAATGCAATTCTAATGTGATTACGAGTCGATGATATGAGGGATAAGTAATACCTACACGTTACACGAGCGTTTTATTTTAACTACCTATCACTATAAAATCAAACAAATACAAGAACAGCAACGATAAACACTTAAAAAGAATATAAAAAAGAAAAACGTGAAAAAAAACTAGGTACAAGATTTTGAATATCAAAGGAACTCTCAAATGCATTCAAATTCAAATCGAACTGTCAAACATTTAAAAAAAACTCATAGCTTTTCATTAGACGAACTTGACATAACGTATTTTGTATACTGATAATTATATTGGTGAACGAAAGATCCAATGAGACCGCCGGTATCGAAGTAAGCTGCCGCCACAATGAAAATGTACCCTTAGAAAATCGCATTTGTATCACCACCTACCGTCAAAAAATGTAAGTTTACTTTTCGATTTCTAAGGTCGAGAGGAATTGGCTAAACAAAAGCATATCGGTCAACGCACCAGGGTTTTTATTCATCTTGAAAGGAACCTATACAAGTGTAGAAGGGTAGACTTCTATCTACCCCGACAAGTTGCTGCAACCTGTCGATTTAGACAAAAGTCTATCCTTTTACACTGGTATATATTTCAATATCAATTCTTGTTTTTCAGATTTTGCAATAGTCTAAGAGGCCACGACACTAAACCTATAATGTTGGGGCTCCCAAAAGTAATACATATAATTCGATATTTCATTCAAAGAACACAAAGTGACCCTGCTGCCATGTCTAGAACCCGGCCAAGGCCATAAAGAAAATTATCAATTTTTTTTCAAGTTTCTGTCATGAAAAGTCTTCAGTATTGTGATTGTTCCTTCAAACAGAAAAGGGGTAGGACTATAAGAAAAAGCAGTGCTGCCTTTTCCAAACAGTGGACAAAATGGCGGCAGCAGCGTTTGAAAGTCGCCCTCCGCGCTACCTATTTTACGTTTCAATTCGGTTTTATGAGCAATTGGCCGTTTTTTTTTCGATTCGTACTATTGAAATACGTCAGCCACTATCAAGAACAATGTATTTTACCTATTGTTGATTGTTTAAACAGATGAGATCGCATATTTTATGCGATGTTTTTCGATTTTTCAGCAATCTTAACTGTTTTTTTATGCTCAATCAACGACACGTAAAATACATCAGTCGTGGCTGGCGTATTTCAATAATACAAATTGAGAAAAACCGGCCGATTGCTGATGAAACCAAATTGCAAAGGGCGACTTCCAAACGCTACTGCCGCCCTGTTGTCCCCTTCCTCGTTTACGAAAACAATGACAATACGGAAACTCATCATTGCAGAAACCTAAAAATTTTTTTTTATCAATTTCATAGCGTTGATCGGTCCTAGACATGGGATCAATGCCATTTTGTGTTCTCCTATGAATGGAGTGACGAATTATATGTATGACTTTTGGAAGCACTATCATTATAGGTTTAGTGTCGTGGCCTTTTAGACAAATGATTGGTTAGAAACACAAAAAACTACAAAGGAATGAGTTATCTACCACAAAAAAAGACTTTCTAACAGTACTTCGAAATTCATTTTTCAATTGGAAAATAAAAGTTATTTCTACCCCCACTGAAGTCCAAAAACAAGTTATCGTATTTGTCACTGTCAGACCCTAAGATGAAAGTCAATTGCTGTCCTTGAGAAACCAAATTTTGAAATTTCAAGTTCAATCAAAAAATGAAAATATTTTAAATAAGTACATTGATTTCACGATACTTTTACGTTCGTTTCAATACCGTATATTCTTCAATTGTTGTTGTTTTAAAATTGTTCGTTCCGTTAACCAGCAGACGAACTCTTCAACACTGAGAAGTTGAAACTTATGTGAGCAATAGATTAACGAGGCCTTATTTTTCAACACGCGGTCACCCAGCGCGCTGGTCTGGCGGGAATTTGAACTCCGGTCTTGCACTTGAAAGGCGGACGTGCTAACCTCTATACTACCGAGACTATTTAAACTGAAATTTTGTGAGACACAAAATTGACTTCTATCTTAGAGTTGACAATGAATTCTCCCAAAAAAAAAAAAAAAAAAAGAATACAAAGTTCTTCATCGATGTAGGAAACTGAGGTGTCTTTTGTGAAATCTGCACCAATGAAAAAATAATCTGTGTTCAATAAAATCATGGAAGCCACAATTCAACCAATAAAAGAATGTTCAGATAAAAAATTAGGTATCAGAACGAAACTCCACTATGGAAAGATAATATGGTGACCAATAAAATATTGAAGAAAGTTTCGACTATCCCAAGAGAGACACATATCAATACACTAATGACTAATTTGAGTTTCGTGACTCAAACTAGACTCATTTCTGCCTTATCAGCTGCAAATGCACTGATGATGTGGTCAAAGTTGATAAGAAATGCTCGTTTGTGTACTCTCTCCTGTCCCATTGTACTTTTTATCTAGTTTTTGATGATTTCTAGTTTGCTAGAGCTTCGTTCTGCAGATGACACTACAACCAGCAGCATTATCAGTGAGGTAGTAATGTTGGGCTAGCCTTCCTCCAGTTTATATCTATAAATAATTTGTCCCGATGCGGCTACCTTTGAAATTTGGTCAAGTAATGAAAAAGTGGTGTTGAAACTTGTTATTTCAAATTCGTCTAGGTCACATAGTTTTCGCATTGGGACTGTTTCCAGAATCCATGTATTATGATAATTTTGTGTCGTATCTTATGAATCAGAAAATAACACATAACTTTTCAAACCATATCAAATAATAATAAGTAATATCAAAACGTGGTGAAACTTCCTATTTCGACTTCGTCTAGTTCACATTGTTTTGCTCTAAATCTGTCTCCAGACTCATAAATTATGATAATTTTTGTGTTTTATAAATCAGAAAATAACTGTTCACTCTTCTAACAATATCAAATAATATTAAGCAATATCAAAACGTGGTGATTGAAACTTCCTATTTCGAATTCGTCTAGGTTACATTGTTTTTGCGGTAAAACTGTTTCCAGATCCATAAATTATGATAATTTTTGTGTTTCATAAATCAGAAAATAACTGTTTACTTTTCTAACAATATCAAGTAATTTAAAGCAATATCAAAACGTGGTGCTTGAAACTTTCTATTTCGAGTTCGTTTAGGTCACATTGTTTTTGCGGTAAAACTGTTTCCAAATCCATGAATAATGATGATTTTTGTGTCTTATAAATCAGAAAATAACTGATCACTCTTCCAACAAAATCAAAAGATATTAAGCAATATTAAAACGTGGTGCATGAAACTTCCTATTCCGAATTCGTCTAGGTCACATTGTTTTTGCTTCAAGATCGTGTCCAGATCCACAAATTATGATGATTTTTGTGTCTTATGTATCAGGAAATAACTGATTACTTTCCCAACAATATCAAATAATATTGAGCAATATCAAAACGTGGTGCGTGAAACTTCCTATTTCGAATTCGTCTAGGTCACATTGTTTTTGCTTTAAGACTGTCTCTATATCCATAAATAATGATAATTTTTGTGTCGAATAAAATTGAGCAATATCAATTGCGTTATTGTTAGAAGAAAATACATAACCGTAGCCGGTATTTTATTATTTTTCAATGAACTTTTCAAATTCTGCCGTGCCTCATGCCCTCCTCAGTTATGAGTCCTCCTCTGTACAGATGAACGAACCATTTACAACCGCAGAGGAGCATAATGTTGTACAAAGAGCAGAAGTGCATTCGGGCCATTTGAACCACACCAGAAGCTCTCTCCCTCAATTATGTCCCTACCGATCCGTACGAATTCCGGTATGCCGATAACTCGGCTCAAATTCATCCGCAACAGCGCATGGAGTAACGTTCGACGTATTTCCATTATCCATCCCACATCTATAGAATGCATCAACAGTTCTTCGATCCAGTAATCGAAAGCTGTAATCTGGGAAACAGTACGTGAGCTGATCAAAGAACGTTAACTTTCACTGCCGGAGGTAACTGATTTTGGGGTGTTTTTCGGGTTTGTTTGCCGTGGTCCACAGGTTTTCACTCCTGACGTTTCGCCTACAGCTGTGGTACGCAATGTTCTCGTTCTCACAGTACATAATACTTCGCTCATGTTTTGGTCCGATTTATGTTCGTGCCTTCTTCGAAGAACATCAATAAAGTCTGGTTACCTGCATTGATGACTACGCGACTAAAACCGGTTGATAAAAAACAGGCCAAGCCCATCCCTGACACACGAAACTTTCGACGTGAAAGCAGATATAAAGCGAACCCAAACGTGAACGAAGTGGTATATACTGTGTGAACGAGAACATTGCTTCCGTTTCCTCATAGATTTTGATAACGCCTACCACAGCTGTAGGTGAAACGTCAGGAGTATAAACCTGTGGACCACAGCAAACATATCCAAAAAACTCTCCAGAATCATTACGTGAACTGTTATCGCCTATTTGAACTTGGATAAAAGTCATTATTGAAATCGTACCGGCCTTCACTGAAACTGAAAATCATAATTGGTTATAACCGATGGATGATATTGATGATGATACGAATACAACTGAGGCAAAATCAAAAGTTTCTTCGAAAACAGATCGCCAAAGAGTAGGTAATAATATCCCCATAATACCATGTTATATGCAGTAAACATCACCAATACACTTCTTGCTACTAGTATTGTTTATAGAGTAATAGAATAGTTAGCCAATGTCCGTGTGAAAAGCATTTGATGCGTTTTTAAGACGCCATCTATATTATAATGATCATTTTTTCGTTTACTTGGAATTGGTACGTCCATATCCAATTATAGAATAATTGGACTTGGCCTAAGAGAGAGTATCGGTCTTCAGACTGGAAAAAATGCAATGACGTGGTTGACAATGTGACTGATAAACCGGTAAGGTTTCCTTCCTGACTTGAAAATATGAAGTCAACAAATTCGATAACTTCCGAAAGAAAAACGCTGTACCCATTCTATTTCGTTTCATCCAACTTCGTCCTCTTGGTTTATGTAATATCACATTCAGAAACGTTTTTTCGAGTGGTACCCCCTATATTCCGGTGCAATTGAGCATAATAATCACGTCATTTGATAACAAAGAATCTATCCTTCACAGTTCATCTCACTTCAATGTGTTCCACATTGAGTTTAATGCAAAATGCATATATTCCTTGTGAAATGGCTTCTATACCACTACAATGTTAATGTTTTCGTCAAAAACGCTAGACCTACGGCTTACTTGATAATAACATCCAGGGAAATTCACATTCTTGAAATTTCTTCACAGATGGCGTCAAGCAGCAACTCTAGACACATGACATTATGAAGTCTGACGAAATTTCTATAAGCGATTTCTATAGAACAACTCGTGCAGAGTCAGCCTGTTACTTTCTTTTTTTCAACACTCTACCTGATGAAGGATGAAGATACACGAATTCTGTCAAAAATTGCACGAGTTTGTCTGTATCTGTTAGATGTAAATACAGATATGCTTCTTGATACATATATTATAGATAGATGCATTTGCTTCATATTCTCGATATGTTATGAATAATTAATATCAGAATCAATAGAAATTCTTACTATTCTTACTATACTTCAGATAATTTGAAGAGATTATTTGAAATATCGGTATCGGCGTGAGAGGTAGTGGAGTTGGAATACATGGAAAGAATAGTACGTCAATATACAGCTTATTGAGCATTATAGTGTTCAATTCGAAATGAATTTGACCCTCCATAGTCCAGATTAACCTGAGTAATTTCAATTCATAAGGAAGATTGCTGTTTATAGTGCATGCTAATATGGCGCTGTACGAGAAGTCCGCGTTTGAAAATACTCTTTCAAAAGAACCTTTATTCCATGATTTTGAATTTTTGTTTATGCATCCTTTGTTACAACCTTTGTTACTAATGCTGAAACTTGAAATGAATATGAAAAACTGGGAAATTCTGGAAAGCAATCAGCAAATAACACAAATTTAACTTCTACCAAAGTAAAAACTGAGCAAGATGAACTATGTTTTTATCAGCGTCAGAATAATCTCGCGTTATATTGACCATTTGAACTTGAGTACATGTGTTTTGAATGTTTTGTACTAACGAACGGAACTTGATATAGATGAATTATAATAGATGATTGATCATTTCGTCAACAAATACCACAGCGTTTGATATCCATTATGAAGCACTATTTAAAACAACACTTAAATTGAATACTAAACGAACAGAAAACAACTAATAATTTGAAGCAGCGGCATATGATCGACACATAACTAACAAAACTATAGTAGAGAATTGAACTGGAAACGACAAATAGCTGGTTGAAAGGAACAGTAACATCATGGAAAACTTCTAGCAAAATTCAAATAAATTGGAATGCAAATGTCAAATGCTGTCAGAATTCGAAATCTACTGGAAATATCAGTAAATTCCGTGGATATGATTGATCATGTTTAGAGTTTTTGACGAAACAATATCGAATCGGAGGTTCATTCATTCATTCATTTTGTTCTGAGCTCCTGGTACATAAAATGTTGTAGTATCTCTGAAGCCTCTGTCACTGAACTGGACTAGAGCCCCTTTGCACTTCCATAGCCATTCAAATCTTCCCCGACAGAAAATCACCTCTAGAAGGACCAATCCTTTGTTTCTCCAAAGTATAACTAGCGCTGCACTTTGGGGACATTGTGTACTAAATTTAAATTCATGAGAGACCGTCAAGCAGCAGCTAAGGAACCGTACTTACATCTTTGAGCAGATAATCCCCGTCCATAATGGGTAAAATTGAAACACGTGGGTAATTGCTGACCCCCTGAAGGACTCTCGGAAGTTCTGAGAAGTTAAATTGGGAGCGATATTGGAGCAGCACGTTTCAATGGTCAATCGACACAGTGAGCTGCGATTATGTTGTGAAGTATTTCATTTATCGAACTCTCTGACTAATTGGGAAAACGGAGTTAGTCCAATATGACGAAATATCGATTCTGGAGAAGTATCCTTGAGAGTAGTTGAGTTATTGTCGATGTTTCAAACAAATTGATTGAATTGAATGTTCAACATGGACTCTACTTGAGATATCTTGAAAAAACCGAACATTAGTAAGGGGGTTTATGCCAATCCTGGACCTCCCCCCACCACTGACCTTGACCTTGGGGGTGGCCTTGAATGTAAACGTTCTTGATATTCGACCTTGATGAATGATGACCTTGAGCTGCCTTCAATTGGCATGGTCCTCCCCCCACCACTGACCTTGGGGGTGGCCTTGAACGAAAACATCCTCCATTTTCGACCTCGATGAATAATGACCTTGATCATAATGACCTTGATCTGCCTTCAGGTGGTACTCCTACAAGCAGTGAGATGCAAGGCTCGAGACTTCTTTCGATCAGAATTGGCTATCCTGAGGAAGAAAAATCTTGCCAAAGTGAGTTTCGAAAGAATAACATCAAATGCTTATTGCCCTCAATATGTTCAAGGTCAAATTCACACGGTTTATGAATTGAAGGAGAGGAATATCATTCAATGTGGTTGAGTGTGAATGCTATCAGTTTTGGGATTTTCTGTTATAGTTGCCTTGAGATTCCAATTGTATGCGACTCCCTTTCCTCCCAAGTCCCTTCCCTTCAGCGATTGGTATAAAAGCAGAACAACGAGCAGTGCAGTTCTCAGTTCAGATCATTCGAAGTATTAAGACAACCCTCATCAAATAGCCATAACTGATCACAGTGCCCCAAGTGAAATACAACGCAATTCAGGTGAAAATATTTTATAACTTTCTACCATAAATTCTTTATATTCAAAATATGGATAAGCTGAAATTCGATTTCGAAAAAATTAATTCTGCAATTCAAAACTTTGAAGTAATGGAACAAAAACCCATTACATCTCTAACGGTTGGTAAAGGTTACAAAATCGAAAAAATGTCCATGCTTTCTACAAGATATGGTAAATCTATTCAGGTTGTTCTAGTAGAAGATGACGATACTGCTAGGTTCAAATGTTGGCTTCCCAAACGAGTCACAGAGCAATTCACAGATGATGTGATTCGAAGCATAAATGAATCTAAGGCTAAAGTGACTGTTACATACCTAGGGCAGAGTTCCCAAGAATTTTCTGGTGCGAAAACCCGATCCTTAGTTGAGTTCAATGTCATAGAGTAAAACTTCTGCTCATTCCAATACAGTTTGAATATATGAATTTATGGTAGAATATAAAATATTTACCCGTCTCTCAACTATAAATATAAAGTGAGTAGCATATTTTACATGGAAGTGAATTCGACTCACGATCCTCATCAATTTTCAGAACTTCCATTCCGGAATGTGGATGCAATACTCCAGTGAATGGTGGACGGAGGCTGTAGATATGGAATCTGCAATCCGGAGAATATCTTGTGAATTGAGTGATTTGAGTTGGAATGCGCTTCATTCGGCTAATTACGATATGGACATTTGCTTCGATCCGGAGGAAGTGCAGCGTGTCATGGATCTCAGCGATAGATATGACTTTGGTGTGGGGTTATGTAACAAATACTCTTATGGTGCTATCAGTTTGGGTGAATACTGCAAGCAGATGATTGAAGCAAAATTGAATGATTTTTTATCGGCGCTCATTCCATATCTACCAAATGATATAATCGAGAAACATCAACTCAGAAGAAAAAATATCAGCTCAGATGGAGGAGAAAAGAGTACGGAGGGTGATAAAAAAGATTAACTGCACACAATTTGAGTTATTTCACGAATGTTTGTTATTACTACTTGATTCGTTAATGAAAAACTGTATTGAGAATATATTTTTCGTTAATAAAAAACTGTATTGAGAATATATTTTTTATTTCCAACGCATCCTTACAATCATTATATGAAGAATAGCATACATGTCATTCAAAAATTATCATAGTCCAGTATGAACAGAACCATTTAGTGCACTATAGCTCAAGTAGGCATCGTGAAGAATGAGAGCATATACTTTCGTGTTGGCAGGAAACTTCGTTTTGCGGGTTTCGAACTCGATTTTGATGTCAACTGTTGAAGACTTCATGGCATCCGGTTGATGAGAACAATCGATTACAAACAATGGATTCTTCCGGAAACTTCCAATATCCATCATCGGTTCACTGGTGGGTTTATTGTAGTAGCTACATTGGAAATTCTCATAAGCGTAATAGGCTGAAGAATCCAGTTTTTTATCGAAATCTAGATTCCATCGTTCATATGGGAATACCTCAGAGTTCAAGTAGAGACGAATATTATTTATGTTAGCATGCATGAATTTTGTCACATCTTTCGCAATATTTTCAGAGTTATCTGTGTCTTGGAACCCGATAATAATGAATCGTGGCCTTTCGAGGCTATTAGTAGTTTTTACAGCCCATATATCTGAGGCTGTATCACGGAGTGAAGGTAATTCATAAAGATCCCACATGCGATAAGCCATCTTAACTTTGGTATTACTATTCTTATTGATCCGGTTCAAGAGCTTAAGTTTTTGCCGATCTTCTGGTACAATATGCCTAATTCTCCATTCTATTTTCGTTATTTCTAGTTCAGCGTCAACTTCTCCAATGAATGAATTCTTGAAGGATCGAGCTATGATCAAGATGAGTTCCTGTTTGACATTCAAAATACCTTTGTTGTAATCTTCGGCGAAACCCATGAGGTATTTCAATGGAAGTTTTCCACTGAAAACATGACTCGCAGTATCCAGTATATCTTGCTGATTCTGGCTCAGCCCCCAACCAATTGGCAGTAAAGAATTCTCATGAGATTTTCCGAAGGACACCATAGTTTTCAGCGCAGTAGTTATTCCTGGCTTTCTCACAACTGCAACTTGTTCACCGCCCATTTCATAGCGAATTTCATCGAATAAGAAAGCAAGAGCATTATTGGATAGATAACACCGCTTGTTAGCTTCTGAAGGTGTGAATTTCCCCTCGATATAAATGTAACTCTCTGCGATATCAAGAATCAGATCTTGAAAGTTGATTGGAATTCTAATTTCATCCGAGTTCTTATAATATGGGGATCCATATGGTTTATATGTATGCTCATGTAAACTAACCAGAGAATGGTCAAAGACGGGCTCCTCAAAAACTTCCAACTTATCACTTGTGATGAAAGCTGCCATGTTGATTTTTTTTTCTATATTTGACTTTCAAACCGATTGATTTCAAGAAGTTCAGACTACTGGAGCTGATACTATATCTTGACAGTTTAGCGGGCTCACGTGAACTGAGCTGATTTGATGATTTTTTCTCCTTTATATCAGCCTCTTTCACTACTTTTCCTTTTACACATCGTCTAGGTTTCAATAGGTGAACGTTATAACAGAATCCCATCTTGGAGAATGGAAAAATAGCCTTCAATGTTGCAGCTTCTTCAATTCTAATTTTACAATTATTCTTTCACCATTAAAATCAATCAGATGACCGCGATCGTCCAAAATGCGCAAAGTAATGTTGTCAAGATACTGACGACCTTCAGGCTTGATCGGCATATAAATTATATTTCTTGGTTCCTTCGTGAGTTTGTATCCTGGTTCGACATCAATATCGAACTCGAAGAGACTGTGGGCTTCTTCACCATTCAAATATGCTCCAGAGGTGATATTGCAATCAACGCGAATTATTCTCACGTTATTGATATTCACCGGCAACGTTGATTCGTGAGTCTCATCAATCCCATACACTCTGGACTCAAAACCCAGGAGCTGGGCAATAGAGTTCTCATGTAACAGATTGATATAATATTTTGATCGCATTTCACATTTAAGAGTGTTGTTGTTTGCGTGTAAGAGAAACAAATCATCCATAGACTTTTCGGTGGCATTGTCAGAACGTTTCTCTCTGGATTTGATATTTCGCTGTATAACTTTATTGATTTCATCGATTTCATATGCACCAGGAGGAATTTTTATAGCTATGGGTGGAGAATTTATTCTCTTCGAGTAGCTGATCACATTGTTCTTCACAGTAACATTGAATATTGAATTGTATGAATAGAAGCCATGTAAACCTAAACCGTAACTGCAGCTGGTGTCCAATTCTATTGGTGGGTAAAAGTTAGCGCTCAACTCGCTCGAGTCTCCTGACAGCGAGAACGTTCGTGACATGACTGTTAACTTGTACATATTTCGACGTCTTTTATTGCTGTTTACAGAAACTGTGCAGTAACCGCTGCCTCTTTGGAACTGATGCTGAATGAGCATCGGAATCATTTTTTGTTACAACATTTACATCATTCATTTTACAATAACAACAAAATATTTTGCGGGATATCGGTCCATCATTCACATCAGTCGAACTACCAGCATCGTTGTAATGTTCCTGGCAATACTGATACTTCAAGACATCAACATCGTTTTGGAGGTGTGGCGGCAGTTTATCCCACACCGATGCAATTTCGTTAGCAGCACATCCAATCAACACTTCTTTAGGCATATCTGAGAGTTGCTGTGCACTCATTTTCTTCAAGCTGCGTAGCCTAGAATATGCGATGAGCGAATGGCCCATCCTCTTGATGCTTTCTCTATCCTGTGTCGGAGTTATATCCATATTGGCTTTCCGTATAGAAACTGCAGGCATAAATGACCACACCAAACTGTATTGAATTGTTGGTGTCGCTTGTTGTTATAGAAAATTTTACGAGCAGGCTTCTGACCACTATAAAGATAACTGATTAATTCTTTGGGGGGAGGTAAGTCACCAAAGCTGTCATAGTATGTTACCGTTCCTCCAATTTTTTTATATGCCACCCAGTGAGTTCCTCGACCTCGACGACTATCCAAATTAACTATAGCGGATTCACATTGGCGCGGTCCTGAAACTGGAAGGCCGTCACGCATAAATACACCCCGAAAATTTTGTATTTTCATTTTCCTGACAAAATATTTGAGATCGATGTCAGAAAGGGCTCTTCGGGGTGGCATATCTATAAGTTTTTTGAATTCTGGGGCTTCAAAAACAATCCTAAACCTTTGCGATATGGTTTCAAATACATTCCTTTGCCATTTTTACCTAAGGCAATTGCCTCCATGAACGTATTGTGTCGGTTTGACTCCTTCAACTGATCTGCACTAGCTCTCGCTGCTTGAACTGCCTTAGTGATTCCAGCAGCTGCCCCGGTCAGAGTGCCAAGTGCTGATAAACCAGCAAAGATAGGTATGAGTGGCAAAATTCCACCGATTTTGGGAATTGGTATTACTCGAGGTGTGCGTATTTTGTTTCTACCACCTGCCTCTTTTGTGTATTTACGGGCGGCTTTCAATGCAATTTGAGCGGCTTTTCCCAAATTATCTGTAGCAATTTCACGTCTTCCTGCTTTACGTAAAACATCTCTAACCTTTCTCACTACGCCCGAACCGAAAGCTACTATCTTTCCATTATTCTGTGCTTTTTTTTTCTTGATTCTCTTGATAACTCGTTTCTTCACCTGTTTACATGCTTGAGACGATTCGCACCCCATACCAAATCGGCGTTTCCCCTTCATGATATTTGTAACCAACCAGGCAGAAGCTCTCTCACCAACAGTAGAGTTTTTATCTGTATATCTACCCCAAGCAGCGTCTTCGAGCTTTTTGTCTGCCTTGTGTCTACTTTCAAGGTTGTCCAAATTTAGTGAGTAAGCAATATCATGCTCCTTGCATGCAATATCGAGCTTATTTATTCCAGGATCTCCCCGTTCCAACCTCTTGTGTAATCTTGTTCCAGGACCGCAATACTGATATCCACCAGGCAGATGTAACTCGAAGGGTAAATTATTGATTAAAGAATTGACCAATCCTTTGCCAGTTTTTTTGACTCGTTTAATTTCAGATCCGCACCGATTGATTTTCGTCATTTAAATAAAAGATACATTTCATGATTGCTCTTATATAGTCTCCAGCTGTCTCACAATGCATATTGTAAAACAGAAACAGGAGTTTCTTATCGATAATTTCGATGATGAAGCAACTGGTAAATTCAAAGTTGAACGACGTCATGGGTCTCTCCTCCCGCTATCGATTAGAGGTCTTATTATTGGACCATCGAACTGCGGAAAGACGAATGTAATGATTTCCTTGCTAACTCATCCGCTGGGTTTGAGATTTGAGAATGTTTACCTCTATTCCAAATCTCTGTATCAACCCAAATATGAGTATTTGCGTGAAGTGTTGACACCTATTGAGGGGTTGGGATTTTATACTTTTGGAAATGACCCGTCCGCAATAGTGGAACCGTCTGATGCCAAACCTGATTCCGTATTCATATTTGATGATGTTATGTGTGAAAAGCAAGATGTCATCAGATCATATTTCAGCATGGGTCGGCATAAAAATGTTGACTGTTTCTATCTGGCTCAAACTTATTCTCGAGTCCCGAAGCAATTAGTCAGGGATAATTCAAATTTCATTGTGATGTTCAGACAGGATGATATGAATATCAACCACATTTTCTCTGATCATGTATCACCAGACATGACATTCAAGCAATTTCGAGATATGTGTGCGAAATGTTGGAATGATAAATTTGGATTTCTAGTTATCGATAAAGATCGAGAACTACAAGGAGGTCGCTATCGAAAGGGATTCGACAATTTTATATATCTCTAACGTTTATCAAGTATTTGGCTCAATCAGAAGTTGAACATTATCAAAGACACGTCAAAGCACTAACGCCATGTCTCTAAAAAGCAATGATGATATTGATCTGAAGAGGAGGTTGATTGAGGCAACGGATTCGGTTCGAAAAAAATTCAATTACATCAAGAGCAGCCGCATTGGCAATCAAACGGCACTGACAAGAATATATGAACCAATCATGGAGCCGTTGAGAAAAATATCTGAAAATACATCTAAATTGAGTCCTTCAACAATACTGAGCCATCCAAAGAAGAACAAACCTATGGAGAGTAGCACCCCACTATCAAAATTGAATTTCTCAGACCTTGATGATGGAGCTGCTCAATTTGGGGCTGAGGAAACAACCATAATGGATACACCGCCATCTTCAATGGTAAATTCGGATTTAGATAAGACAGCAGTTGGCGGCGCTGAAGTAAACAATCACATTGAAAAACTGCTCAAAGGAAATTCTGCATATGATACGACATATGGTGTTCGTTTAGATCCTTCTACAAATAAACTAAAGATGGGAGAAGCCAATGTGGAGTTTATTGGAGAGAAAATTGTGTTCAAAGAGCGTGGTAAAACTGTTGGCACATACCAGGGCACGTCTAAACTATATAAATTAATATTCATGAAAGTAGCTCCTAGAAATATTTCTGCAACTGAACTGAATGCGTATGGTGATATACTGAGAATTACAAAAGCAGCGTATAGAAACTATGATGAAGAACAAGGTTTGGTGTCTAATAAATGGAAGAAATATCGCAGGATAATCAAACCACTGTTAGCAAGTGGGAGTGCGCTGGAAAATTCCGTCAGAGAAGGCGACGGGTTAATGAAAATTCCTTCCCAAAAGGTATATGAGGGAAATAAGCCTTACAGTTATATCTACTGGAATAGATTAGAGGAATTAATCGATCGACTTCGACTTCTCTGGAGTTCAAAAATGGCTGGCCATACAGGGCATGATAATGAAATAATAGCCATAATAGAGGAATTGCGCGAAGAGGGCATCATCTACTAACCACGGGATATATTTCTATTGAACTTGTGGAATTCAATCATTCATCTATTGATATTCTAACAATGAATACCACAATCGATAAATTTGGCCGTAGACGCGGTAGTGTGAAGGCGGTTATTGGAAAACCAGGGGTTGGATTCGTACTTACACCAGAAGGGGATTATAATATTCAGAACAGACGCCTGCGGAATGTTGGTGAACCTTCCGACATCAAAGATTGTGTCACTAAGGGCTACATTGACGATCACATAAAAGAAACTAAGGAATTAACTCTTGCAGCCGTACAGGAATCGATATCATCTGTAATCCGTGATGCAAGGGCATATTTTGATTCCAAAATAACAGAGCTCAGATTCGTTATTGGCAAGAAGTCTGATACTCAAACTGAACGAATTTCCAAATTGGAGCAGTCAATTAGTACTTTAGAAGGGCGAATTACTAAAGTGGAGCATTCTACAGCTAAACCGCCACCTAAACACTGGAGAACTGGGCAGCTAGCTCTACCACCTGCATGGGAACCTACTCGTGTTATAGAAAGTTAAAATGAGTGCAGCTAAAAGGCAAGTTGTTGAAGAGTTACATGGATCTGCTCGACGTAATTTTCCCCGGAGGAAGACAATAATAAAAGGATTTTCGGATTTGTGGCAAATAGATCTAATGGAAATGCAGCCATACGCTAGAAAAAATAGTGGTTATAGGTATGTCCTTGTTGTGATAAACTGTTATTCAAAATTTGTATGGACTAGACCACTGAAAAGTAAAACTGGAAAAACCGTCGCTGCGGCTATGGAGAGTGTGTTGAAGGAGGCAAAACACACGCCAAAAAATGTGCAATCCGATCAAGGCACTGAATTCTACAATACGCAGTTTTTATCGTTGATGAAGAAATATAATATCAATCATTATTCAACTTTCAGCACTAAAAAAGCTGCAATTGTGGAGCGAGTTATAAGAACTTTGAAGGCATGGTTATATAAAGAGTTTTCAGTCCAAGGACATTATAAATGGCTGAAAATCATCTCAGATTTAACAGAGCAATACAACAACAAAATACATAGTAGTACCGGAATGAGGCCTGTTGATGTGACATCATCCACGAAATTGAATATGTATAAAAATGCTAAAAATGCTAAAAAACACAACAAGACAAGAAAGAATAAATTCAGATTAGGTGACGTGGTTCGGATCAGCAAATACAAAAGCATTTTCGATAAAGGTTATTTGGCAAATTTCACCACTGAACTTTTTAAAATCATCAAAGTGAATAGCACCGAACCAGTAACTTATGGGCTTGAAGACATGGATGGAAAGCCAATAAAAGGTTGTTTTTATGAAATGGAACTGTACAAAACAAAGCAGCCCGATATTTATTTGGTTGAAAAAATTTTGAAGAGGAAACATGGAAAAATTCTTGTAAAATGGCTTGGATTCCCCAAGGAAAAAAACTCATGGATCGACAAAAACTCAATAGTATAACTGACATTTTCATGATTTTTTCACCTTGAAATGTATCATTGACTTATATTTTGAAGATTATTCATTTTTATTCATATTCTATTGTTTAATGATAATGAATGAAAATAAAATCCAGTTAGTGAAAAACTTTTTATTTATATCATTTTACAAACTATCGTCAATAATCTACTT